>JAGSMP010004011.1:0-11050 GCA_029286625.1 Parnassius orleans
TTTCAGCACAATAGGTGGGACTCATCAGGCCCACTCGACTTGTTGACGTCCAGGAGAAGTGCTTTACGCACCGAGCGCTGTAAACAGCACTTCCTCATGGAGCACTCACACCGCGGGATGGTAGGCGGTGTGTTCCCCGTCATCAAGAGTCGAGTTGGAAGCAAAAGAGAGCCTAGCAGATCGGCTTTCTCCTTTGCGTCATGGGCCAATGAGTCGTCCAGAATGCACGTGTTCCCGAAGGAGGTGAACTAGTTTCTCGCCAATTCTGCCGATGTGCTCTGACTTTGCCTTGGCAATGACACTTTGAAGGACCTGGAGGCGGAATTATACTTCTTTTAAGAGCGCTGGTGTTTACATCCCGGACGTTGATGCATCAGCCCTGGCGGTAGCACTCCTGCTTATAGCGTGATGCAATTTTACAGGAGCGACCAAACCATGGCTGAGTTCTGCCTCCGATAGGCATCACAGATGATGGAATAAATAATTCCATTCCTGAAGTACTACATCAGCGACAGAATCAGCAACAACGTTGGGATCATCCAGTGAGAAGCAAGCCCGCCCCCAAGGGTAGGATGCAAAAAAAGACCGCATCCCATCCCAATCGGCTGACCTATAATGCCAAACACGGCGGCGAGCTGCAGATCGCAACTGCGATGGGAGCGTGAGTGGCACCGTACTCCGGATCAGACAATGGTCCGAAGAGCCAAAAGGGGCATCGACGGAGACCTGATATCCGTCCGGATGAGAGGTCAGCAGAAGGTCCAACAGGGAAGATATATGATCCTCCACATCTGCGATCCGCGTAGGCGAAGTAACCAGTTATGTCAGACCATATGCCAAGGAAAAGTCATAAACAGATCTACCCGCATGATCGGTTAAACGGGAACCAAGCGATTGGGCGTGGCGGGCGTTAAAATCACAGAGCATCACGATCTCTGCGGAAGGACCTGTTGTGGCAAGGAGTCTGCAGCCATTTGGACGTGGTCGATGAGTCGGTCTGTGTCGGCATTACCGCTATGGGACCTATAGAGGCACCCGTAGACGCGGGGATGGTCGTCGCTGTCTACGCGCAGCCATAGGATGGACAGGTCCGTACCTTCAAGACTGCCGAGGCGTCGAAAACAGATGTCCTCTCTGACGTACACGCAAACTCCAGCCCGGGGCACAAAGGAGTGTTCCAATTTGTACCCCGGGCAGGAGTGATACGAAACCGATGTATCAGCCGGAGAGGACACCTGTGTCTCGGTTAGAAAGAGCAAGGCCGGCTTTGCCGTCTCCAGATGGTAGTGGACGGCGTTAAGGTTTGAATGAAGTCCCTGATATTGCAGAAACCACGGAAAGCGTAGCAGGGGTTGCCTTTGTCTTTTGCTCCGCTTGCCCTGAGCAGGTTTCGTCTTGAGCGGAATTTCGCCCCCCAGAATACGCGGGCAGCCTGAGCACCACGCTCAAAAGGGTAGCATGGGCGTGGATGCTCAGCGAGGATTCCAGGAATGCTGGTACCCTCCTGGGGTAGTCTTCTGTTTAATTCCACTACCATGTTGATTGAGGGGGATTAGCCTCCGGCCACCTGCACTCACCAAGCGAAATGCAGAAGTAAACCTCTACTTCACGCTGGTATTCTGTGAGGTCGTGGTACCACCTCGGTTTGAGCCGGCCCATCCATGCGACAGCAAAGCTGCCACGTGGCTCTACCACTGTCTAAAATTGCATTTATATATGTAATATGTATATTGTATATGCATTTAAATAATTTGTGGGTAGATTAATAAAACCCGAAATGTGAAATCTATGTATGACAGTTAATGATATTATATACAACTAGTATATAATATCATTGCTTACAGCGTAATAAAAACGCAATATAAAATATATGTATGAGACAGAATGAGTCTAGTTTCTGTGATATTAATGCTGTTAGCTTATGCGGCTCTTACAGCTATAGGCCGCGAGCTATAAAAAGGGGACGTTATATATTTTAGTGCAACGTTGCGGACGCGACGTTGCACTAAAATCGATAATCTTGGGGAGTGGGATAATATTATTATTAACATAACATGGATGAGTGGGTTATCTAACGGCCATCCGAACAGGGGTGGTGGGCCCGGCTCTGACGGCTAACTCGTATTGTTCGATGTTCTGGGCGGTGAGAACCACCCAAGGACGCGGGTGTACAGTGTGTACGCGGTGTGGAGGGTGTACGGCGCGCCTGTCACCGGACTCGCTGCGTCCTATCCGTTGTTATCCTAACAGTGTTTGTGGCACTAGGTGAGTGTGTAGTGTTTGAGTGTGACTGGCCGGCGACATTTCGGTCGTCGGAATCTATGGAACAGGGGTTCGATTAGAACGTTGCGGGCCTCCGGAGGTTAACGTAACGTTCGGGTCGCAGCGTAGGTGGCTGCGGTTAGGTACCACTAGCGCGTTGAGATGTGTCTACGCCCTCTCGAAATAGTGCTGAGACATATCCTTGAAGTATTCAAAGATCGTCGGAAGTTGACAGCCTCTGTGAAGGTGGGTGTTTCGCTGGTAGCACCGAGCATCGGTATCTATGCGAATGAATCTATTTTGGACGACTTGGAGGTCGTACAAATTACTATGGTTCACGTGCGCGAAAACTACGCTTGCGTAAGACATGATAGGTCTTACGCACGCTTTATAATGGTGGAGCTTGTGTCTTAAGGACAGTTTGCTTTTGCTGTTAACTAGCGGGTGGAGGTGGCGAAGGTTGACGAATTTTGCACGGTTTTGGACATCGCGAATGCTTCGCGAATGTCATACCGTGGTCGAATGTAACCCGGTATTTATTTGGCGTTGGTTGCCAGGATCTGGCGGCCGTACAGGCTGATCGTACCTAAAGATTTCTAACGAATGAGAGTCTGCTGTACATTACATATCTGCCTTTCGGTGCCACGAGGGTACACGAGGCATTGAATTCTATTTTATATGAATAAAATGCCTGTTAAAAGAACATATTAAATGTACTTTTACTACCAAAATGTATGCAAGGGTTATTCTACTTGCGGTACCACTGGGGTATTTTTACAACTGATTTTACTCACTTTCGAGACGAAAGAGGTAACGGTACTTTTCTTCTCGAAAAAAAACTAGAATACAATCAAAGCTGAAGTCCAATACAATTTGGTTTCCATAGCTGAATTTCACCCAAAAAATCAATATTGGCTAAATATACCATTCTATAGACTATTTTATAAGTTACCTCACAATATCACATACGAGGGCGACACTGTAAGTTTTAGAACTGGCCGCTTGTAAACGATATAATAAAATAAGTTCAAATTTTGAAAATGGAACTTTGCCAATATCATTGTGTATGCATTTTATTAATTTGACATTTGTTTACGATTTGGCGGCAAATTGAAAATTGTCTGTGTCACGTCAGCGTGAATTTAACGCGAGAAAATTTTCGTACAATGATTTTTGTGACTTCGATGTAATTTAAGTCAACAAGAAAGTTATGACAGACTTCGATTTGCCTTTCACGATGAAGCCCCATCTCGTGCCACTTTACAACTGGTTTAATGAGTATAAACGTGGTCGCACTAATCTTACCGATTATCTGCGTGAGGTACGGCATTCTACGGCGACGACTGAAGATAACATCAGTGTTGTGCGGCGTATGATAGAGACTGATAAAAGAGTGATTTATCAGCAGATTCGGACAAGCTTAGGCATCGGTATGAGTCAAGTGCACAATATCCTCCATGAACATTTAGCGGTCAGGAAGCTTTGTGCCCGGTGGATACCTCATAATTTGACAGAGGCCCAAAACCTGTCGTGTTGATTGGTGTCAGAAATGGTTCAAAGATTTAACGGAGGTGACTCAAATGCTGTGTTCGACATAATTACGGGTGACGAAAGCTGGATTTATTGTTATGATCCTGAAACTAAGAGACAGTCTACTATCTGGGTGTTTCCGAGGAGTTGCCAACTAAAGTGAAGAGAGGTCGAAGGAAAAAGATGGTGGCTCGTTCGATGGACAGGTCATTACGCAACAATTGTTTTAGAGGATCGAAAACAGTTACTGCAGAGTGGTACACTAACAATTGTTTGCCACTTGTCTTGGGAAAAGTTCGGGAGAAACGACCGCAGTACGATCCTCCTTCACCATGACAACGCCTCGTCGCACACCGCCAAGCAAAACGACTACTTGGCGACGTCAGATGGAATTACTGGGTCACCCGTCCTATAGCCTCGCTAGACCTCGCACCTTGCGATTTTTATTTATTTCCGAATAAAACAAAAACTTCGAGGAAAACGTTTTATGAGGAAGCAGTGGCTGCGTTTCAAAATGCGGAAGAGACCCTAAGGAATAGTGGACAAAGTGCTTTTCTCAGTGGTTCCATCGGATGCAGCGATGTATTGATGTAAATGGACACTATTTTGAAAAGATATAATAAATTTAATAACTTGCTAGTTTGTTCAGTTTTTGATTTTCTAAGAACTTTCAGTGTCACCTCGTATGTCACCAAAACTGTATGAAATTCAGTAAATTATTTTTATTTGCAAAAAGCCAATATCCTGGAAATAAACAGACAGCTGGATAAAGTATTTTAACAAGAGAATACATTAATTTTGACCGTACATTGCACCAGGCATTCATCCCCTTATCGTCCCTAAGAAGTGCTATTGATATTGAAAATGTTACAAAGACAACAAAGTAATACACCCAAGACTGTTGCCATTTCTTATAAAAGACCATTAGTAATTAAGAGTAATGTTAGCTGCATTTGAAATAGTATAAAATAACTAAACAATAATTCATAATGGAAATTACATGATCTTAATAATTTATGTTTATTGTTTAATTGGTTGTAAATTGTAGAATAATGATAACTTATGACATTAAATCATTTAAACGAATATAATTAATTGATCAAAGTAACTTACCTGTAAGTGTCCTTGGACAAAATTATATGAAGTTGACGCCTCCTCTGTGTACAACTCTACCATACTGTATATTATTACCCACCTTAGTGCTTGCTTGCATTTTAATTATTTTTTCATGACATGAGGTGTATAGTGTTGCCAGTGGAGCTGATATAGTTTGGAATACCAATATAAATCTTATTTTTCCCGGAAGGTTCAAATTGGTCCGTCAATTCATGACTACAAAGTATACAAACACATAAGAGGCGTCAACTTCATATAATTTTGATCGAAGGACACTTACAGGTAAGTTACTTGAACCTTAAAAATATAAATAATCGTAAGAAAAGCATAACATAAAACTATATAAAATTTTGGAGTAGGTAGTTCGCCCGCATATATAAATATAACGTGAGGTTGTGAATGTTGTGATGCGATTGCTCAGATACAATTGGAGATAGAATGAATAGACATGAAATGAAAAAATGGAATGAATGAACATGGAAATTATATTAGAAATAGTATAATATTCATATAGACATAATATTAATTACTGTTTAATATTTTTAATTGAAATGATTGGTGTTTAAAATTTAAGTTGATATCAGGAAGACGCTACTGCCTATATACTGGTTTCTTTCCTCTGCCGCTTCTTACGACACCTACGGGACGATATGGGCTAGTAGAAATTCTTACACTGCCAAGAGTACTGTTCAGTGTTCACGATTCGGTGTATATCGGCAAGATCAAGAGAAAGCTATCTCAAAAGGAGGAGATAATTCAACTTTATGCTTTTCGTATTTATGTTACGTGATATCTTCGTCAGTTGAAATGATTCCACCCCTAAAGGTGGAAAATGGGGAACTTGCGATATTTTTAATCTACTTAAATTAAATACAACTTACAATTTTAATATTTTTAACTATTTATTTTTATATTAAAGCAGGCTGAGGGTGATGTACCAAAGAAAGTTTCCCAAAACAAACTTGTTTCTTGAGGACATCCATATTGTAATCGAATGGAAAGACACTGACAAATTATTCCACTCTTTTCTGTACGAATCACGAACGACAAAGCAAAGCGTGTGATTTTAAATGGGTGGTATATCGACCACAAACGTCTAGAGAATGAACGATCGTCTGGTCCGATCATGGAAAGAAGAAAAAGCCTGTAAAAATGTCATTTTTTAAACAAATAATACACAAAACCACACATTCGATTAATAATAACTATGATTTTGTTAAATAGTAATGATGCAGGTGTTCATGGCTGTAGTAGCTACATACTATCATGTGAAATGTTTGTTCGCTTGTCACTTCAAATTTATTGAAAAAGGGAAATATTGCCTTACCTAAAAGTAGAGTCAGCAAGAGAAAGATTAATTAAGAAGACGTTTCATTATACCAATGAATAACGCAAAAGGTCTAAAACTATATTACTGTTTTTATAGAATAAAGGTGACAAACGAGGACACAGTCCACCTGATGGTAAGTGGTTGTTGTGGCCCATAGACATCTACATCTATCTTCGTTTGCGAATTTAAATGCAGATGCGTTGTCTGCCGTGAGGACTAAGATAGAATGCCTCTTTTCCAGTAAAAGGGTCTCCGGTTCTCACACTCACCATACGAAACACAGCAGCATTAAGCTGCTATTTTACGCTGGTATTCTGTGAGAGCGTGGTTCTTCCCCGTTTGAGTCGACCCATTCGTGCTACAACTATACTATTAATATAGCTGCAGCATGGCCACCACGTAAAAATATTAAAAATGTTATATATTGATTCAGATAACGATAGAATTAATAAGTATTTAGTGAAAACTTATAACTTTTACACGTAAAGTTGCTATTTTGGGTTGGATCCTCTTTAGGTTCAGTTGATTTATATGCAAGCGAAAAGCCTTAAAGGAAATAAGTTATGAGTTAAATTCAAATAAATCTCCATACAGAATAAAGTTATAACTTAAAACAAATAAACTCATTCCCCAGCGACCTCTCACTTGAGTAACCTTCATTGAAGTTTCTATAGAATAAGGATGATAAACGAGCACAGTCCACCTGAGGGTGAGGCGATGCTGTGGCTCATAGCTCATTGATTAATAATCAAAATACAGATGCGTAGTCACCCTGAGGACTAAGATGGAATGCCCGTTTCCAGTAAAAGGGTCTCGGTGTTTACACTCACCATACGAAACACAGCAGTATAACGCTGCTATTTACGCTGGTATTCTTTGAGAGCCCAGTTCTACTGATTAACGAACCCGACCCATTCGTGCAACAACCATAATATTGCTGCATGGCTCACCACGTTAATTTAAGTTATCGTAGGACTATTTCCCAACTAGACTTGAATACAACTTATATAAAATAATAATGAATTGAATAAGATAATAACTTACTACTCACTTTGGGCAACTACAAACGTTTACGAAGTTTGTTCAAGTTGCCACAAACAGTTTGAGAAGTGATTGAAGTTGTCACAAACTCAATAGTTTGTGCCAGTTTATTTGGAAAGTAAATATAATAGCTTCTGAGACAATCAAAGAAAAATTTTAGTTCTGAATATAAATTTGTATTAGGACAAACAACTGACAACTTATAATTTTGCAATAGGATAATGCAACTGACATTAATACTATGTTTGTTTAGAAGAGAGCCATAATAGCAATTTATAACCTAGGTTCGAAGGAATCCCTTAGAGAAAATTTTAAAGAAATAAATATATTAATTTTGGCCTTATATTTACGAAAATTTAATGTAAGTACACAAAAATAAAATATTTTTTTATATGATAAGGGTAACAAGCGAGCACACCGTCCACCTGATGATAAATGGTTGCTGTGGCCCATTGACATCTACATCTATCCTCGTTTGCGAATCAAAATGCAGTGGAATGCCTCTTCCAGTAAAAGGGTCTCCGGTTCTCTAAACTCACCATACAAAACACAGCAGCAGCTGCTATTTTACGCTGGTATTCTGTGAGAGCGATATAAATTATAAATACAATTAATGAGCTGTAGCTTGGCTCCACCACGTATATAGTCTTATTAAAATAGTGATACATTCTGTACAAGTTAGTTATACCAGTTACTCGACCAAAGAGTCAGTAATTCCTTCATGGGGCAATGTATACGCTTTTACAACAAAGCCCCAGAAAATATGCAGGCCTATCTATCACAAAGTTAAAAAATTTATTTAACAAAATTGTTTAATAACACTTATTATACTACTAACCTATGGGATACCCTGATTCAAAATGACCCTGGGAATAAGGTGATTACTACCATGTTGTTTCTAAATGCTTTTATACTTAATCGTATAATTTCTTGCTGGTTCTTCCCCAGAACAGAGGTTTTTTTTCCGAACCAGTGATAAAGCCTAAATGACTTTCAATAAATATTCTTATAATTTATATTGAATAAAAATGATTATATTCTGTTCTATTATATTATATTCAACTTCGAGCGTAGTGTTACTAACAACTATCGGCATGGGTGTAGCGTAGATTTAAGACATATTTAAGGTCTTTCCCCTGTTCATCTTAACACTTAAACGTTGGAAGATACTTGACTAGGTTTTAAATTGAGGATTGTTCTTAGGTCCTCCAGCGATACTTATTATATACCAACGATATTTTTTATAAAGAAATATACTGAAGTGATAAACGAATTTACAGTCCATCTGATGGTAAGAGGGCACTACAGTCCATGGAAACCAGCAACTACTTTCAAATATACAACATGTAACATCATGTATCGTCATCATCTATTTTGAACCCGTTGAAAATATAAGGAACTATGGACCAAAACCGCAAGGCATAGACTTTGGAAGGTTGGTGCTTCTGAGAACACAATTTCATAGATTGAATTATAGGATTTTGTCATAGTTTCCACGCTAGCCAGGCTGCTTGGCAAGCAACGCATTTTTTTGCTGTTAAGCTACTATTAGCAGGATACTGCTGCCTACCTTCTTAGTCAGTTTCCTCAGTAGCCTCTACGATACCCACGGGATATTGGGGTAGCAGATTACCTAATGCATGTAGTAAAGCAGTGTCTGACTATTACATACTTTTACTCCCCGGCCAATGCAGCGGTTTTAAAACCAAAAATATTCAACTTTATTTAATTTCATTTCATTTTTTATATTTTTTTATCGTTTCAAGTTATTCTATACTATCTGAATATTATTCATATAACGCACATAACGAAAACTACAACAGGGTTTTGTTACATATACAGGGTTATTTTGCAATTACCAGCCAAATTTGCAGAGATGGTTCGAAATAAGTAATATAGGCAAATGGTGAAAAAAATTAATTAAAAAAACTCTCAAGCTTTCAGTCATTGTTATCTTTTAAATTCAAAATGCGTGGTAATGCATTATTTTAACTGATTTTACCTCGCACGCACACATTCGTAAAACCTTACGGTCGGTAAAGTATATTTTAACGCGTCTACCCGCGCCCTTCTACCGTTACATTGTAAATACCTATGTCTGCTCGCGCGGCCGACAACTGACAGTGTTGACCGTGACCTCATTACGTAAGCTTCGTTACTAAAGATGTAACGAAAATATTCCAACCACGGATACTATGAAACTGTGAACTGGTGATATTACATGTGAATATTACATTTTAAACAATGGAAGTTTACGTGGTACATAAAAAGATACTAAAGTGAGTCTTTACCGCGGTCAAAAATTATCGTATATATTATAAAAAAATATAATATACATAATACCGATTAAACTAACACAGAGATAACTACGGTAATAATGACGGAGCTTAGCAGTTGTGAAGCAATTTTAGGAAATGAGCCCAAACTTTCATCTTAAATGTTTGTTTGCTGGTAGTTTCTTTTCACGGAATGGCCAAATAAATATGTCTCTCTTTATTTTTTTCTATCTAGCAGTGCAGTAAAAAATAATCACGATTTCTTATATTTACGAATACTGCACATGGAATAATTTATCTGATCCTTTACGGATTTTATTTAACATTCTTAATTCCCTATTGTAAAGAGTTAAATACAATCCGTAAAATTATTTTTATTCTAAAAAAATAATCTATTCGGGGTTGGGATGAATGGGACGACGTAAAAGCTAGTATAAAATACCATTACCCAATATATTGTACATGTTTATTTTTAGATACATACATTATTGCCAATTTCCTCACAAGTAACATGTTTCAAGGTAAAGAAATGTCGAATGGCGTATTCGACTGATCTCGTAAACTGCTGTAATATATTACAGAGAGTTTACACTATTACGGTTTACTTTACTAACCGGTTTTCTAATCCAGTAGAACATTATAATATTATTGTTTGTGACTCAATTTGATGCAAAAACGAAACGGCTTTTCATATAAATAATATATGAATATAAACTTAATAATTTAAGTAAGGAAACTTGTAGGAATCAGTAAAATAAGATTGCTCTGTTTATGAGGCCAATTTGTTTATGAGGCTACTCTCTCTTTCATCTGTCTCGGAAAAATATAAAGTAATAATAAAATTATTAACATATTAGCTGCACGAATTTAGAAACATAATGATATTAATAGAGACTAGACAAATACGCAGGAGATATTAGATTGCACCAAGTGTCTGAGGATACATATGCACTCTCTATTATCTCAATCTCGGTATGTTAAGAAAACGGTCACCCATCCATGGACTGACCGCGGCAAGTGCAGCTTAATCTCGCAGATCTATTGATTCGCGCAGCTATTACTTAACTACGAGTTCCTCTACGACTAACGTTGTAAGTGATGAACCACGCTATTAAGTCCTCGGCACACTGCCGTCGGGCATCGAGCGTTGGCACACTGCCGTCGGGCACAATGAGCCGCACGTCTCATGTGCGTGCGTCTAGCGGCGCTTCAGGAATATTACTAAATATATATACCTAACTACGCTAAGTTTTATCATTGTGACTTGGTAATATTAGGTCCTTACATATGAAATTAGCGTTTTGTCGTACTGACCACTTTGATCTGAAATATCTCCTCTTTGGTTGAGAATTCCAAATTCAAATTTATAAATTCATTTAGCTGGTACATTTGAGTTTTGAAAACAGTCATTCATTTGTTTTTTCCTCATTGTTTAATTCATTGGCGTTGCTTATTACCGCACAATGAAAACATGAAATATCGGTATATTTACAGT
>JAGSMP010000402.1:0-316682 GCA_029286625.1 Parnassius orleans
AAATGAATTACTAGAGTCTGAGAGCAATTAAATGAAACGCAGAAATAACTAATGAATTGAAGGAATGGCAGGAAACTTCGTATTTTTACGTGGTAGAGCCATGCTGCAGCTATATTAATAGTATAGTTGTAGCACGAATGGGTCAGCTCGACCGGGAAGGACCACGCTCTCACAGAATACCAGCGTAAAATAGCAGCTTAATGCTGCTGTGTTTCGTATGGTGAGTGTAGAGAACCGGAGACCCTTTTACTGGAAAAGAGGCATTTTATTTATTTATTTATTTATTTATTTATTGCACCAACAAAGTACACTATTACATGCAAAATATCAGAAAAGAAAAGAAAAAAAAAACATACAAAGTGCTACTTCAATTATAGGCGCAAACAACATTCTCTTAAAGTCTCGTACATTAACTTACGTTGAGAAGCAATTTAATTTATTTATATTAAAATGTATGCATTAATTATAAGGAAGTTATTATACAATTAATTAATTTATTAGTACTATTAACAACAAAAATAATAAAATTTTATCAGTGCATTACATTTAACTGTGTCAAGAAGAACATATTATTTAAAAAGTAATAAGTATAAAAACATCAATTAAAATTTAAACAAGTCGAAATGTCATTAAAATAAAAATTTATATTATGATTCAAAATTAAAATTGAATGTAAAAATAAAATAACACTCACACATATTTTAATTTAAAATTACATAATAATCGAATTATTCTGTTATAACTTGAGCTGCAAAACTTTTAAATTGTGTTAAGGAGTTTGAAAAAATATCTAGCTGAGAAAATCCTTTTTCAGTTTCACTAGATATAGAGTTGTGAATGAGATTGTAACTCCTCATCGCTCTGTTTAATGGAGCATACTGACCCAGCTTTGACTTAGCTGAATTACTTTTAAAAGGAGGTTTCTTAAGTCTGTGTGGCTTTCTAGGTATAGCAATATTTACTCGAGATAAAAGATCAGGGGTGTCAAAATTTCCATTTATTAGCTTATACAGAAACATGACGTCAAGTAGTTCCCTACGATGTTGGAGTGATTTGAGGCGAAAATGTAGTAGTCGATCGTTGTAGCTTGGGAGTTTCTTGGCTAAGTTGCAACTGTAAGACAAATACCATAAAATCGCTTTTGTACACTCTCTAAGCGTTTGATATATGTACCGTAGTGCGGATTCCATACAGTACTGCCATATTCTAACATACTACGTACTAGGCAGTTATATACCGTGATTTTTGTCATGGGATTCCTAAATTCTTTACAGTTTCGAAGAACAAAGCCCAACATTCTAAGAGCCTTATTTATAATATTGTCAATATGAATGTTGAAGCGTAGTTTGCTGTCAATGATGACTCTAGGTCTCGAATGTGGCCAACCTCTCTTAGCGGCGTATCATTGATATGATAGAATCTGGTTAGTAAGTGTCTCTTTCTGCTGAATCGCACTACTTGGCATTTGTCAGAATTCATGCTCATTCCGTTCTCAGTACACCACATCGCTAAATTATTTAAATCCCTCTGCAGTAATAATGCATCATCAGATGAATTAACTATTCTATATAATTTTAAGTCGTCGGCGAACATTGAGAATTTAGAGTGCTGAAAACATTTTCCAATGTCATTGATGAAAATGTTGAAAAATAAAGGACCTAAGTGAGACCCTTGAGGTACTCCGGATTTAGCAGTAAATGCTTTGGATTTATACCCCCCAGCCACAACTATTGATTGTCTATCTGAAAGGTATGATCTACACCAGTTTAAAAACATACCTGCTATTCCGATGGAGGAAAGTTTGTGCAACAGTATCTCATGATTTACCCGGTCAAACGCCTTACTGAAATCGGTGTATATTGCATCGTATGATTTCCCGTGATCAACCCCCTCAACAAGGTCCTCGACGAATGAAACCAAGTTAGTTGCTGTGGAACGCGACTTTACGAAACCATGCTGTTGGGGTGCGATAAACTGTTTCAAGTGACATGAAATTATTGGGCACAAAAGGGATTCAAAAACTTTCGCAAATGTTGGAAGTATAGATATAGGCCTATAATTTTTTTACTGCACTCGTGTCACCTGTCTTGAATAAAGGTATTACAAGAGCACTTTTCCAATCTGTTGGGAATATGCCAGAACTTAAGGAGCTATTAATAATAATACTAAGTGGCAGTGCAAGGGCTCCAGCACATCTTATGGCAAAAATAGAAGGTATTCCATCGGAGCCGGCACCCTTAGTAGGGTCAAGTCTTTTTAAAACTCTGAAAACTTGGTCTCTAGTTACCGATATTGTAGTTAAGTAATTAGCACCTAGTGGCAAATTAGATTGCCCTGGGGTGGGTAATTTTTCAGTGTTGTAAGCCGAGGAAAACTGAGATGCAAATAGATCGCAAATGCCTGTCCCCGATGAAGCGACCTTTGTGCCGAAAGACATTTGTGCAGGGTAAGAATTGGACCGACCTCTTTTATGTTTAATAAAGCTCCACATAAGTTTAGGGTTAGAAGATAACGATGACTCTAGGCGCTTTATGTATAATTTGTAGCTTATGTTGTGAAGTTTTGTACATCTATCCTTAGTACTTTAAAGGTGATTAAATCTCGGGGGTTGCCATATTTGCGGTATTTATTTCGATATTTCAGTTTCTCGTTGATTACCTTAACTAATGCAGTGGAAAACCACATTGGATATTTACCGGAGCGCGGTTTGTATTTTGGAACATGTTTGATTATGAGGAGCCCAAGGATTTTATAAAAATATGTCACCATGTCGTCAACGCTAGTACAGTTAGATAATTCTTTTACCCATTGGATGTTGTTTAGTTCGCTTATTATCTTTTCATAGTCTGCTTTGTGGAAGCGGTACCTGGCAACATCTTGGGACTTTAAGTTTTCTTTATGGTCAATTTCAACACAAAATTCGATGGGAGGATGCAGCGGGTCAATTTTGGATAAAGGTCAACACTTTCACAAACGTGTGTGATTGTCAAGAGCTCATTATTAGGTCCAGAATTCGATTTTTATGTTTAGGCATGAATTGTATTGTAATAAATTATTTAATGACATGAAATCCACTATCATATTGTTTAACAAACTATTTGTAGTTAAAGGCGTTAGTGCAAGAGTAGGCGTCTTATTCCAACAAAGACTGCTCAAATTAAAATCACCAAGAACAATAATATTAGAACTGAGCTTTTGTAACATACAGTTGGTGTTTATAACAAAGTGTTCCAAAATATGCTTCTGTACAGGGGGAGGAATATAAACGCCACATATACAAATAATCAATTACACCCTTCTTATCGAGTATTTCGATTTTAACCCAGATATCCTCACAGTCCGACTGACAATCATACATTCGGTAGGATATAAAACGCTTAGAGACAGCTATTAAAACTCCACCCCCAGTTTATCGTAGTTCTCACGGCTGACAACGTATCTGCATTTAAATTCGCAAACGAAGATAGATGTAGATGTCCATGGGCCACAGCAACCACTTACCATCAGGTGGACTGTGTGCTCGTTTGTCACCCTAATTCTATAAAAAAAAAAAAAAAAAAAAATTAATATATTTTTTCAAGTTGTGAAAATAAACATTTGATTGTACATCATTCGATCGTAGTGATATGTTTGAAATTTAATTTTATCTAAGTATCTCGAAAAAACGGCATCAATAGTTGCTGAATCATTATTAATTTGTAAATCAAATTCATCCGAAAGAAATTCCTAAAGTGGTTCTGAGTTTTTACTAGAAAAGTTGATATTGAAATCACCAGCTAAAATAAGTGGAAATTTATGTAAATTATTGTTGTATCTGCTAAGCGTTTCAGGTACACTTTTTGAATACTCTAACAGTGCTCGATGAATGAATTCTTGAGTTTATTGTTGAAATTATTTCAAGAATGTTAATTTATATACGCATCAGATAGTAATAATCCCAATAAGTGACAAAATAATAATAATAAATAATAATAAAAAATAATAAATATTTTACCTTTGAAGACGACCAACATTTGCCTCCTGTAATTTAATTTAATTTTTGCTTTTTGTCTCTCACGATATTCTTTAGATCTTTGGGCAGCGGTTTTGGATATCATTTTATTTTTTTCTTGTAATTGCTTTCCCTCAAGACATTTATCACATTTTTGCGCACTGTTTTTTTCTACTAGCACGTTCTTGTTCTTTTTTTCTCACGCTATTTTTTTTGCATTTTTCGGCATTGTTGCTTTTTTTTTTTTGATGTTTTTTTAGTCAATTTGTCAATTAATTGGCTATAAAAATGAGTCGTAATATAAAAATTTTAGGTTAAAAATAAATTATTCACATATTGTTGCACTTTAACTCTGACACTTACCTGGCGTCATTCATGCTACGAGTATCTTCTAAGCCACTACCACAATACATTATTGATGTATAATGTATATTAACCAATAACAAGAGTTATTATTAACCAACAAAAGTGTTTACAAGCAATGAGGGTTTTCGATACTTTTTCTGCCACCAGACGGCGCTTCGTATGCGTCAGGTCCAAACAGCTGTCAGATAGCACAGATTCTTACTGAACGTATAATTTTTAGTAAAAATTACGGCCAAATAAAGGTTGCCGAACTGAAGATTGAGTTCAAAAAGAGAGGCGCAAAAGTGACTGGTACTAAAGAAAAGCTAATTGAAAGGTAACATAATCTACTAGTATTTGTTTCCACAATTTGATTGTTTTTTTTTTTAACTACTAAATTGAAGTTATTTGTGTTTTAGTGAGTTGTTGTTGATTAATGTATATTATATATTCCAGGCTAAATGACTATGACAGAAACAACAACTTCAAATAGAATGAAATAATTCTAATCTCTCAAGTGAGATTAATTATGTGATAGAATGGCCAGAAGAAAAGTTATACAAATTGTGGATTTAAAAACAGTTTTACCCAATTTTGACATTATTAATATAAATACGTATTTCCTTGAATTGTATAAAGAGGGCATAGGAATGTAGGATTATTCTGCAGTGCACAGAAGAGGTTATAATATGCTGCAAAATAACTACCTACTAGCATTAGCTAGTACACATATATTTTTCAAAGGTCAAGTCAATTCTGAAAATACAAAATCCCTCACATATTTTGCTTCCATTGCCATATGTAATGGAAGTGGATGTATTATACAACCGGTGTGTGAATGTGTAGCAGGGAAAGGACCAAAAGCCATTTGCAAGCATGTGTCAGTTTTGTGCTATGCTATACTCAAATTCCGAGAGCAGAATATATGGTTAATTAAAATGACTCCAACACAAAAAAAAACAAGTATGGCATGTACATAAAAAAATAAACTTGATGTTTCGCCGAAAAAAGCAGAGAACCTTTCATATGAAATAGCAGAATACCATGTTTGCAAAAAAAAAAGAAAAGAAGTATGTTCTATGATCCAAGACCACAGTCCTCTATCAGCCAGGGAAAATAATGGGCTGCAACATTTAGAAATAAAGTTATTAACTACTGTTCATTGTCACAAAAAAGAATAGGAATGTGCAATATGTGATACATGACCATGATTACCTACCTTTTCCTTTACATCATCAACTTATTCTTAATAAAATATCTGTAAGCCATCTATTCCAGATGAATTTATTCATTATAGTAGCTACGACGTGTACAGTCTAACTGACTGTACTGTTGCAAGCAAGGTGGTGAATCATGAGAAGTTGTAGCTACTATATTTTTTATTATTTAGTATATTATGTAATCATCAATATTAATTGCATTTGCATAGGGATTGTAGATGTTTGTTTAGGTTAATACCTTCATACTTTCCTTATCCTTTGCCCTAACAGGTAACTACTGACTCAGCGAAGGAAATTGAAAAGAAAACCAAAAATCAAACGAAGACAAAGTTATGGTATACAGAACGATCTTTTCGAGTGACTGCTTCAAGAGTCGGTGAGATTTGTAAATTTACTGCTAAAAAAGACCAAGAAAAGTATGCGCAAAGCCTTATATGTGATAAGAAAATAGTAAGCATGGCCTTAGAATGGGGCAAGTCAATGCAAACCACAGCAATTGACGCATATGAAGGGAAAACTGGAAAAAAAAGTAGAACGCTGTGGTTTATGTGTTTCTGTGCAGTACCCTTTTATTGGCGCTTCTCCTGATGGATTAATTGAAGATAACAAAATTTTAGAAGTTAGATGTCCATATTCCATAAAGGATGAAATGATTGGATCCAATAATTATTTCAATTTAGAGCATGATTCGGAGTATTTGCAACTGAAAGAAATAAGCAACTATTATTACCAAATCCAAACGCAGTTACTTGTCACAGGAAGAGATTGTTGTGATTTATTTATATGGACCAATGTTGATGAAAAAATAATAAATGTTTAAAAAAAATTATTCATTTATACAAAATTTATACAAAGCTTTCTATTTTCAATTTATGTTGCCAAAGATAGCAAAAAATATGTATGATTGTTAATATATTTTTATAGTATATTATAAGTTTCTATGTGATAGAAATTAAAACGAAGTTTAATTTTGTATTCTTGTTATTTATTATTTAACAAAGTATGCTTAATACAGTACTGTTAAAAGCGACATCAAATAAATAAAATTGAAAAAAACATGTTTTACTTTATAATATTATTTTTGAAATTGGTTAACATAAAACATACAAATATTATTCTATCTGCTAAAGGCACCAATTTTGAAATCAACTTGCCGCTTAGTAAGATCTTAAAAGTTTTAGCCAAACCAATGACCCTTTCAACGTGTATCCGTTCTGAAGATTTTTTTTGACCTTGTAAGTTGAGAAGTCTCAAATTGTCCATCAGTATTTTTTTAAATTCTGGCACATTAACTGTAACATCTTTATGGCACACTAGGTCTTGCACATTAAAGCCACGGTCACTAAGAATGATATCATTAGGTTCAAGTTTATCAATAAGTCCACATTTTTCAAACAATTCACGATCACTCGTAGATCCACCATATGCATCGGACACAAATGTATCGCAGCCTGATGCTGAAATCCCAACTAAAACTTTTAGAGTATTTGCTGATTTGTAAGTAGAATATGTAAGCTGTTGTGTAAGTTTTGGCACCCAAACATTTAACTCTTTCAATTTACAATATAAGTAATTGATCCATGTTATAAAAATGTTACTTAGTACCGTTTTATTAATCTTCGATCGAGAGGCGAGTTCTGTAAATAGCATGTTCCTATTCATGTTCCGGCGTAATTTAATTAACACTAGAAGGAATTGATCACAAGGGTTTATAAACGGCACCTTTAATGTTTTCAATTGAGGATAATATTTTAAACAATTTACTTCATCTCCAAAAATATTAAATATGAATTTGATATGTTCATAATCTTGGAAACCAGTATAAAACTGTACTTCGGCCGCATTGGTTATATCCAGCATTTGCAATTGAAGATTTTTTTTTTTTGTTTCCATTTTTAGGACATTCTTTAAGTGTTTTGAGATCATCACTTTTACATAAATCACATTGGATACCAATATCTTTCTGTTTCTTCTCGCACTCAATTTCTACTTCGCAAAAGTTTGTAGTTTCCATGAGGAAGCTGTCATCCTTCTCTTTTTCATTGTTAATGTGTACTTGGACACTGATTTTCCTTTTATTTCGCGCCAAACGCCTTTGATGTCGCTCCTTCTTTTTTTGATGCAAACTAGAATTTTGTTCATTCCATGGGAATTGACTTGGCACTGCACATTTTTTCAACACAGGTCTGGCTGAAATAATAATTAAATAAATATAATGTTATAATGAAGTAATTTTTGATAAGGCAAGTACTAAAAAACGTTTGCACTGCATCATTGAAGGTTAGTCGCGCACAGACATAATCAAGGTGACTTAACTAAAGTTTATCATTATAAATAAGTACAAAATATTCCTACGGTAGAGTCCTTCGGTAGCTGGTAATCGTCCGCCGTGAAGTGGCTTTTGCAAACGAGGCTATTTTGGAGTAAATTTATCTCTGCGAATGGCTACAAGCCACTGTTTTAATCAGCTTTTATCTTCTGTAAGGAACTTATGCCCTCCGGTTTTATTTGCACACATAGGCACTGCACAACATTGTGGCATTTTAGAAAACAATATTCCTTTTGTAACGTTTTTAAAAATAAATAAACCAAAAAATGATCGAAAAATACAAACCGTGTATGTGTTTTGACAGGCGGTTGGACCTGACGCTACAGTGCTGCCATCTCACGTGAAACATTTCAGAAAACCCTCATTAGCAAAGAGCCCATTTAGATGTTTTCCCATTCCATAAAAATGAAATAAAATAATAAAATGAAAGTTTGAAAATACTGTCAAGCGCAGCCGGTTTGATCTTATTGGCTGCCTTGAACCAATAAGCGCGCACCTATGACTGGGCACAGCCAATAATCTGTGGTAATAAGAAATGTCAAGCACAGCGGGCGCGATCTAATTGGCTGCTTTGAACCAATAAGCGCGCACCTATGACTGGGCACAGCCAATAGCATATGCGCATAACCGCTAGAAGGGGTCGTGACGAAAAATTCTTACACTTTTACTCGCGTAGCCCCCATCTGTCAAATTCGTACCTTCCGATAAGGAACTTCGTTCCAATACTCCATAGCTTGATGCAACACATCGGTTATCGCATCCGCGCAACTCGACGGATCCGCAGTACAGAAACAGACCTACCGCCAAGGATAGGATGCAATGGCAAAAAAATGGCCTCTCAATATATTTACGAAAATTTAATGAATTTTTTTTATAGGATAAGGTTGACAAACGAGCACACAGTCCACCTGATGTTAAGTGGTTGCTGTGGCCCATAGACATCTATATCTATCCTCGATTACGAATCAAAATGCAGATACGTTGTCACCCGTGAGGACTAAGATGGAATGCTTCGTTTTCAGTAAAAAGGGTCTCCGGTTCTCTACACTCATCATACAAAACACAGCAGTGTTAAGCTGCTATTTTACGCAGGTATTCTGTGAGAGCGTGGTCCTTCTCCGGTCGAGTCGACCCATTCGTGCTACAGTTATACTACTAATATAGCTGCAGCATGGCTCTACCACGTTAAAATGTATGTACACAAAAACAAAAATAGTTTTATTAAAAATAGTTATAAACATTCCGTAAATACTAGGAACAAGCACAAGTTAGTTATACCAGTTACTCGACTACAAAGAGGCAGTAATTCCTTTTGGGGCAATGTATACGCTTTTACAACAAAGTCCCAGCAAAATTGTCTAGTAAGGGTTATGGTACTACTAAAAAGTACATGATTGATAAAAAGCCCTGGGAATGAGGTGATCGCTACCATGCTGTTTCTGAATGTTTTTATAATAATTGTATAAAATATTATGTTGTAAATTATGCTTTGAAAAAAAAAGCCCACTGGGTTTCTTGCTGGTTCTTCCCAGCACAGAGGTTTTTGCCGAACCAGTGGTAAAAGTAAAAAAAAGACTCAATAAGTATTACATGTAATCTATATCGAATAAAATGATTCTATTCTATTCTATTCTATTCTATAAAACATCATGGAGGTCAGATAGTCTGCAGCCCCGTCATGAAGGGTAGCTTAGTAGCCTTGCCCAATTCGGGTGAATTGGGCAAAGCTACTTAGGTGTGGGTCAAATCAAAACGTAGAGAGCGCCATTGAGATTAGCCACCCGCCAAACCACCATCGCAGAGATGCTATTGCAGCATTGCAAGCAACGCAATAAGCATCAATACGACTATCGTCGGGCTTACACCATCCCGAGGGCCCTCATACGATCTAGCAGACATCTCCACCCGCATATTCCATCGACCAGGACCACAAGATGCACAGCCGCAGATCCATCACAAGACGCAATACCGCTAGTAGCAGTAAGCATCAAAGAAAAAATATTTAGAAAGAAAGAAAAAAATATTTATTTTGACACACACATAAGGCACCAAGGCACAGAAATGAAGCCAAAACAAAATACTATTTAAATCTAAATATTTTAAGAACGAACAAACAGCCGAAAAATGAGAAAACAAAGATAATTAAAACCGGGCAAAAATATGTATATATATGACGGCACCAGCACCATTGCACGTGCGGCGGCGTCGGTGTAGCTAGACAGAATTCTTGTAAACAACACGTGCACCGCACACCTGCGCCAATGCACCTGCGGTGGCGCCCGTTCTGGTTGTATAAAACTGACGGGCGGCCGCCGTTAGGAGTCTTGGCTCTGGCGTGGAACGGTGCGCTTGTCGTATTCCGTTACTAGCTTATCCTTGACTCGTTGGATAATTAATTCGTGCAAACGAATTAATTATCCAACGAGTGGTGCTGATATCTGATAGTGATACATATTTTTACTCTGTTTGCATATCAACCCCAGAAGTTATTTTATTTTTTCACATCTGCACAAGCTATATTTGACAATCATTCTAGTTTATTTATACCATGGTGATAAGATAAGCCAGCTAACACGGGTTTAACACGGTTGCGGGGTTGACTGCCCATTTTTATCAACTACCGAGAAATGAGACAGTTTTTGGACTACTGGTAGTCCCTCAGTCCTTAATTATTAAATTATATAAGGCACTAAGTCTGCCGTTGTGCAGTATTGTTTTACTTGATAAACATTTTATTTATATTTGAGTTAAAAGTAAACAAATCTATTTTATTTTTATTTTGTTTACTTTGGCGTCATTCTTTTGTTTAATATTGTTTCAGTTGCCATCATCATCTCGAGTGTGTCATAATTGCTGGCGAAGGACTGATAGAGCAGTATCACGTTCAACTGCAGAACGGGAACCATCTGATTTATCTAGTATTGGTAATGTATTGCATCCAGAACAACAAAGCTTAGATCATATATCACACAGTATACTGCTCCCTAATTATGTAAGAGCACCACTAACACAAAATCAATGTTTTTTTCCTGGTTGTAATGATTCCAATCGACTCACTGTTCCATCAGCATTGCGGGTACGTCTTTTTTGCGACTACAATTACTATGTACCTCCAGAATGTAGAATCTGTAACTACCATTTAAATTGCAACTCTTGGGATTTACTTTTAGAATCAATATATAATCCTATTAAAACATTTAGTGCAGCACAAATTGAAGATTTTGCTACATTATTGAAAGATAATATGCACCATCATATAGACTTTGAAAATATTCACAGTATGCCTGAGCATACTGTACATTATTATCTAGGCTTATCAAAGGCACAATATGAACAAATTCTGTCTGAAGTTCCGAGACTATCAAATAAACATAGGGGTTCTTTTGCACTTGCTGCATATTTGATGAAATTAAGAACAGGAGATAGTGACGAACGCCTGTCGGCATTATTGCAAGTACCAAGAAGCACATTAGAGCGGCTTATGAATATGGCCGCGAAATATTAAATCAGGATTTTGTTCCTATAAATGTAGGCAGAAATAGCTCAAAGAAATCTCCTTATTCCAAATGGACTTTATGGGGGAGAAGATAGGAGGCCCGTCATAATTGCCGATGGTACATATATTTACATAGAAAAGAGTTCCAATTATTTGTATCAGAAAAAAACTTACTCATTACATAAATATCGCAATCTTATAAAGCCTTTCCTTTTTGTGTGTAGTGATGGTTACATCATAGATATTCTGGGCCCTTATCCTGCAACAACCTCAGATGCGGATATTATAAATAATGAATTTGGTGATGAATCCAGTTCATTAAGGCAATATTTTGAATCTGGAGATGTATTCATCCTAGATAGAGGCTTTAGGGATTCATTGCCCCTTTTAGAACGTTGTGGTTATCAGGTTCATGTACCTTTGTCTCCAGCAGATGGTGAATCTCAGTTAACGACAAGAGATGCTAATAAGTCCAGAGCCGGACTATGTGTCGATGGGTAGTAGAGGTGGTGAATGGCATTTTTAAAAGTGAATTTAAATTATTTCACCAAAATTATTTTAACAGGGCTTCTACACATTTGATGATAGACTTTGCTGTGGCTGCTGCTCTAATTAATAAATTCCACACAAAAATAAGGGACAGGGATGATGCAGCTCAAATACTAGAAATATTTCATAAAAATATGGAGACAAATAATGATTCATCTGAGTATGTTAGGGAACACAATCTAAATAGAGCTAGGGCAGACTTTCGAAATATAAATGTAGACTGTGAAAATCTTAGGGAATTTCCTGTGTTAACTTACAGCGACTTAACCCTATAGTTGGCAAGAATATTTTTTGTAAATATTCGTTGTTCTTGCTATATATATTGGATCTTGGAGTTGTTAAAAACATATAGAAAATATTTAAAAAAATCCAACATATATAATTTTGGAAATATAGCATGTGTATTTAAATGCACATTGCTAGCTTTGTCGAGTTTAGGCTATCATAAAAGCGTGTATCTTTAAATGCACATTGCTAGCTTTGTCAGTTTACGCTATCAAAAAGCGTGTGCATTAAAATATACTTTGCCATGTGCAGGTTAAATAAAATATGCTTTCTTTTATCCAATCAATGTTTTATTAATATGAAATATATTATAAAAACTATCTGTTTTGCTTATATTGCCCATATTATTATCATAATCATTTAAGAGATCAAAATAAGTAAAAACATCAACAAATTCAACTTTACCTTTAGATCAAGTCAAATCTATATTATCTTTGTTGTTAAACAATTATCACAAACTATAGTTACAACTATTTATCTATTAAGTATCGTATGTTTATTTATAAAGAAAAATGCTACTAAAATAAGAGATCAACAATCAGTATTAAAGATATCAACAATCGTAACCTTTAAATCAAGGCATCACATGGTAAATAATGCTAAATAATCATCACAAATTAAAAAAATATAATATTTTATATAGTTAAGGACTTTAAAAAAATGTAGTTAAAACTAGGTTTAGTAAAAATTAGGCTGACTTAGTGTGATAATCAAAAAACAATTACGACCTCTACTATACAAAGACGTACATTACATTTCACACATATGAATTTAGTCTGACTTTTATGCATTTCTTGCATCTGCCTTTACTTGCAAAGATGGCATGTGCCCAATTAGGTCCAATCGGCCATAGTCAGATGTTTGTGGTGTGACAAAATGCGCACCTCTAAGTATTAGCAATCTCCTTTGTTCTTTGAAATGTGTTAAGATCATTACTTATAGCACATCGAAAACTTTGAGTTTCATATGCTTTTACCTTTGTTTTCACGACGATAGATGAGCCATGCATTATTAACACATATGTCAAGCTGTGAGCATAAAGGAATATACCAACGATGTGCTCGCATTTCAGTCCGATAAAGTGCAACAAGCATATCTGCAAGATCCACACCTCCCATATTATTGTTATATTCTTTAATTATGTTGGGACATGTAACAGGGTTTCTGCTTTTTGTGTTTTGCAATATCGCAACACTTGTTGCACTGGTTGGGAGTAGTGTACGTACTTGCCGCAGTGACACATTTAGTGTCAAACCATTTAACTACCGCTATTTTGCATTCATTAGAAACGACCTGGGCAAAAGATCCACGGCCTCTTTTCTTTAAGTTTTTATCAGTCGGCAGTTTAGCTGCAGCCCCTCGAAGTCTATTTTGCCTTATAGTCCCTAAAGCGAAGATGCCATATTCATTTCTCAAATGCTTCAGCAACTCCAGAGAAGTGAAAAAATTGTCGAAGTACAGCACTGAACAAGCTTGTTGTTTGATTGTCTTGGATAAAGCTAATACAACTTTTGCGCCTAAACCCATGCCATTTTCATCTTCCGTAAAATCATGATAACGAAAAGTATCCTCTCCACCGTATGCCAAAAAGTCATAAATAATACCGGATACTCCTGCGCGAACGAATACTTTGAAACCCCATTTACGGGGTTTATTTTTAATGTATTGTTTACGTGAACCAGCTCGTGTACCTTTATAAGGCACCATCATTTCGTCAATGCTGAAACGATTTTCCTCTTCAATTTTGAGACAATTACGGCGTATACTTTCTAAAAGATTTCTGACTTTAAAGTACCTGTCTCCATCATCTTGTAAATTATTAGCAAAGTGTAAATATCTTCGGATCTGTTGAAACCGTTTTAATGGCATTATGTTAGCAATTTTATTGTAACGCAGCGTTTTACACCAATAATCTGTGTAAGCAGGCATGTTTACTACACCCATCAATAAATGTATCGCAATGAAATCCCTTATTTCATCCGTTGTGACATTAAGTGGTGTGCTTTTTGTTTGCATGTGATACAAATTAGTTTGCTGGACAATCAATTCTATAAGGTCATCGTCAAAGAACATCCGAAAGTACTCTAACGGTGACCTAGATTGCAGTGATGGCGGGAACATTCTAACTTCAATATCTGCTTTACCTTTAAACGATTTCGTACAAGTCCATTTTGTATCTATTCGCTTTACGCGTACAAGTGCCTTTTTGACAACAACTGTAGTTTTTTTTCTTCGATCGAGTGCCACCAGATGGAGATGCAATGTTAAAATCATTTCGACCAGCTAATGGTGAAATTTGCGAAACGTTGAAAGCTGGTATAGATGAAATATTTGTAGCCAGTGGACTTTGGTGTTTGATTTGCTGGTTTTGGCTATCTGAAGCAGTTGGAGCTGAAACTGAAGCTAGTATAGACGGTGAATCTGGACCAAGATAAGATGGGGTCGATACTTGATGACATGAATTAATATTCGAGTCAATCACTGACGAGCTTACAGTTGTTATGAAAACAGTATCTTCACCACTATCCGAAAGTAAATGAAGATTTTCAAATGAAGATCCTAGTGATGGTGGTTCTGAACTTACATCAGAACCCTCAAAAATCTTGTTTTTCACAATTTTGCGTGCATAATAAACTTCATCTTCAGAAGAATCACTGTTCTCGATGTCGGAACCAGCACCAGACTTAGGCACTAACGCCAAAATTCTGGCGGTTCTTGCAGAAGACTAGAACAAAAGAATATTATTAAATAACCAACCAAAATGAATAATTAATTTCAATGTTATCACAATAATATATTAAAAATAATTGCCTCCAAACTGGCAATGTATCCACAAATGCACACACACAAATTCAAGAAATCTGTTGTTAAGTTGGCAATGTGCATTTAAAGGTACATGCAGAATGACACGAAAATTAGACTAAGAAAAGTAAATTTAATTAACAAAATTTACAGTTCATTCGAAAGAATGTGTTATTACGTACTATTTCTAGCAAGTTGTTTTCATTTTATAGTTAAATGATAGGATTCAAACGATTTTTACCTTGTATGTCGTAGACGCCGCACACGCTCTGCCATCTTGTGACCTACTGTGCGTCCTGGTGTTGCCACTGCTCATCAATATTTTTTGCCGTAAGATATGGGTATTACACTACACGAATGTAAACAAAATAAATGAAAAATATTCTTGATTTTTGCCTAGGATTTTTTACAAAAAAGTGTGCATTTAAATGCACATCGTCAAGTATAGGGTTAATATTAATTGCTTGTGGCACATACCAATTAAAGCAAACTCGTTCCTATTATGGTGAGCATATAAGATTTAATGGTTGCTACCGGATCGAAGTATGTAATGACCACAAGAGCAGCATTATGGAAGGAATAAACTTGAGTCCTAGCTGCTCTTTACTTAGGGCTAGAATTGCAAGTCGACACATCAGTCGTAAAATATATTTTATATATATTTTAATTAGTGGCAATGATTCTGGTAGGAGTGCAATTAAAAAGTATTCTTGCAATTGTATTGTCGGCCGTCGAACGGTAGGATGCTGTGCCCATGTTATGATAGTAATATGTTATTTGGGTTGGGCACGGCATCAGACTAATATTTTGCCTCCTGCTCAATTTCTGGATGACATACTGATCGTCTATGATACAAATGATGTATAAGATCATAAAATATGTTACAGATCTGATCAAAACTTGATTATGTATATATATGTATGACAGTAAAATTATTGTTAAAAAACTGTATTTGTGAAAATAAAAACCTTTATATCTTAAAAATCCGGACTTTTATTAAATCAATTCTTTACCCAGTTCATTCTAATAATTGCATATTATCATTTCTATATGCTTTTATATGTGGGCACCCATGGCCGAAGTGTCTATGAACGGTGGGCATTCCCCTTTTATGTGGATTGATTGATTACCTCTGCATGGAATGATGCAGCAACTAAAGCGAAACAAAAAATTAAAACAACGGGCGCGCGCGCGCGCTTGTCATACCTACACGAACTGCACTAAGGTCGTGATCTCGTCACATCACTCAGATGTTATCACTTTAGTAGTCGATTATCACATTTTTTAAAATTTAATTTCGACCGATTGTGGTAATTATGCACAAACACTAATCCATCACTATCGGCCTAACTCAATTTCATAAAATCAGTTATAAGTAGATAGCTACCCAAGGTAAACAGTTAAGTTTAAAATATCTGTATGTTACTGTCGTCTCAATATCGTAATGTTCGAAAGCCTACTCGAGATAAAAAACAGATATGTAGTTCATGATATCTCCTAAGTGTTTTGTTTTCCCTTCGAAGTGAATTGCGTCGCGTTCTACAATAAAATATTACGACGTATTTAAAATAATTTGATTATTATATAATGTTTTTAGTTATTGTAGTTATTAGTTTTTAATTTAATATTGATAATTATTATCCTTTATACACATTTCTAAATTAAAGCTTGCATCAAATAATGACAAACTTTTATCTTAAAAAACGAAGCAACGAAACGCAGCGCTTGGCGTTCGGCATTGACATGTAGAAAGGTCATTAGAATATAGAGAACTTAAATGGAAAGCTTTATTCCCAATTCTGATGAAGTTGTTGTGATGTTATTATGATGTATAGAGTCACATGAAAAGGCTTTTAGAATAGAATAGAATCAATTTAATTCAATATAGTACTACTACCACCGGTTCGGATAAAACCTCTGTCCTGGGAAGAACCAGCAAGAAACCCAGCGGGACTTTTCTTTTAAATAAGTTTAATTTACAATATATTACTTAATACAAACTATCAATTGTATCGAGACTAATTTAGTAGTTAAGAATAATAATTAATTCGTTCGTACGAATTAATTATCCAATGTGTCACGGATGAGCTAGTAACGGAATACGACAAGTGCACCGTTCCACGCCAGAGCCAACTGCCTTCACGGCGGCCGCTCCGTCCGTTTTATAGAAGCAAAACAAGTAGCTAGACACGGGCGTCACCGCAGGTGCAATGGCGCAGGCCCCGTCAGACACATTGGCACTTTCTTGACTTGACATTGACAGTTTGTGTACACCACCACAACCAAACATCAAGAAGCTCAGCAGAAATAACTTAATTAAATTTTGTTTATGTGTAGCAGAATTTTATCAGCGATAAGCATTAACATGGCTAAACAAAACACTGTAAGTATTGTGAACTCTTTGCCGTGATATATACATTTACAGAAATGTAACAAACAAAAGCTTAGTCTTTGTCTAAAATTCGCGCCAAAAATGTAAGGCATCTTTAAAATTTTGTTTGAGATGAAGGCCCTTGGCAAGGCCGATATACTCTTCCTGCTTGACTTGATTTCCAAGCAAACAGTAATTAATTGATAAGACAAAATAATTTAAAGGTTTGTAATAAGTACATACATTGAATATTTTGTGACATTTTTTAGATATACCTAACCATCTTAGAACATTTTTTTATAAGTAATATTCCTACTGGAACATTTTTGTTTGCAGACCGGTGGTGGAAATATGTACATCCCTCCCGATGAAGCACTGGACCGTGTACCATCTATGTTAAGTGCAACATGCACGGGGTTCACTGTGGAGTTTGTTGGTGATGGGGAAAGTGAAATGATTCCACCAGATGCGGTGATGGAACTCATGGATTTACAACCTTTGCCGGGATTTGCTTTTGCCATTCAGAGCTAACTATTGATTGGTGATGGGAGGTGGTGGTAGTGCTGAGTGTGGTGGTGATAGTGAGAAAATTTTCACACCAAAATTATTTATTTTTAATAATCCTCACAAACCCTGTAAGTTATATTTTACCTCAGTTGTTACTAAACAAAACGGACCGGCTCTATGGTCTAGTGGTGTGATTGCTTGTTGCAGGTTTTGTAATAACTTTGTGTTTTTTTTTCTGGTTCATCACGAAAATCTAAAGGCTGACCATCCAATTGTCTGACGAATAAGATGTGTGTGTCAAATAGGCATGTAGTATATAAGCATGTTGGTTCTGGGTAATCTCTAATGTAGTTTGGATAGTAGTTGTGACTAAAATGTTTTTTTATGTTATCTCCTGTGCCTGATCTCTGTGGTCATCAGTGATCAATTCTATCAAGCTAGGAGAGTGTAAAATATGAGAATTGAACTATGTTTTTTATTTTCACAGTAAAGAAACGCCAATAGCCCTCTGAAGAACTACAACAGGCTCAGATAAGCAAGAAATTAGCCATGGCTGCTTATTTTGAAGCCAAAACTGAAGTGGATAAGTTGAAAAAAATAAACTACAGTTAGAAATAGAAAAATTAAATAAGTGACTAGTGATTAATATTGTTAATGTTAAGATTGTGTAAATAGTGACAATAATGTGTGTTTTTTTATAACTTATGTAATGTTTTGTTACATACATTGATTTTTATTTGACATTTTTGAAATAATACAATTGTTGAAATAAAGCACATTTATTCTAGTATTATATAACATTATTTACACATTGAAGTGCTAATATAATTAAACATTATTTACAAACTAAAATAATTATTAATTAGTAGTTGTCTGACGCTGTGATTTTGATGACCTATCCCTTCAGCATAGATAATGTCATTGCAATTGTCAATTCATGTGGCATTGCAACTTCTCGATCCACATCCCTAATATTATTTAATCTGCAAATGTTGTGTAATACAGGGGTGGCAATAATAATGGCCTGTGTTGTCTGCATAGCTACACGGATTTTTAGAGAGTATTGGAAAGTGCCTTTTCCACACACCAAAACATCTGAAAAGTTACGAAGTATTTTATATTATATCCAGGAATTTTTTAAAATAAGATATTAATAAAATAATATTTAACTTTCAATAGTATTTCTGGTCTTTATATGTGCTTCATTGTAACGATCATCTGTAACAGATGTGGGGTTGAGTAGTGGTGTCAAAAGATATGAAGTACAGGGATATGCACTGTCTCCAATAAGCCATCTATTGCCAAACAATCCCTCTTCACATTGCACTGAAAATAAATAACAAAGAAATATTAATCATATTTATGTGATGACTTATTATTAATAATCTTCTAGTTAACTAAGTACCTACTTACTTTTTAGCCTAGAGTTGTAAAATATAGTAGCATCATGAGCAGACCCAGGCCAACGGGCAACAACTTTCATAAATAGCAAGTCTGCGTTACAGACTCCTTGGACATTCATTGAAAATATGCTTTTTCTATTTCTGAATTCTCCTGTTTGAATCTGTAAAAATCATGATTATGTTATTAGGTATAATCTATATAAATAAATGAATCTATACTTACTAATATTATAAGATAGAATCGTATGCATGTTTGTAGGTTTGTAGAAGCTGACCCAATTCTGGCCATGCTTGGATTAAATTCTAGGTTTGAGTTTCAGGTTATTATATAGCCTTCGACAAAGCTTCTGCCTAGATGTACTTAGTATAAATATTTATTTATTTGGTACTACTAACCAGGCGACTGTATGGGAACATGCGTGCAGTGAATTGTGCCAAGAATACTTGGAAATTCTGCGATTTCATAAAAAGGCATTCTGGGTATTGCTTAATGTCTTCACATATTGAGGGTATAAGATAGCTATAGCTCGAGATACATGATGCACAATTCGGCTGGCTGAATTTTTCGATACACCAATAAAGTCCGCTATTGATAAAAGCTTTGTTCCCAGTGCGTAAAATCTCAAGGTCAATAACAATAGACGTAACGGCGATATTCCTTTATTCCTAAAATATGTAAATTCAGAGTCAGAAAATTCACTTCTGTAATTTATTCGAGTATAAACTCGGCGATTTTCAGTATCTACAATACCACCGGAATCAAAAAAACCGATCGCAAACATTTCATTATCACTTTCATCACTGAACAAATCCATTTTTTAGAAATAAAATTAGGTTTTATTTATTTAAAAACAAAAATTCCAAAATCTCTTTTAAAATAATATATGACCATTAACCACAGACTTTATTCTTACTGTAATGATGCAACTCGAACTCTGTTTTCACTCAATTCAATCGAGTGAATTTGTGTACTCGAGTGAAAATAAATTTTACTCGAGTCCGCTTGCACTCGAGTTACCAAGTCAACTCGGCGCACCGTGTGGATTAGGAGAGCGCTAGATAGATGTCAGTTGACTAATTCACTAATTCTATCATCTAATCAACTAATTTACATAGTATAAGGCACCGCGGGTGACGTCACTGATCACATCCAAAGTATACAAATATGAACTTAGTTAGATTTATAATATCGTGATTGTGCTATCATTGTTGTTAATTTTTTGTTACTTCGTATAAGTAGTGCGTAACATAATAAGTGATTTAAATATACTTGTTTGATTAAAGTGTGAGTGATAACAATGAAACAACAAAACAAAAATTGGCAAAAAGTGGTATTATATATATTTAGTAATAAAGTGGAAATTTATAACATAAGTATTCAATAACAATGTGTATTGGCGTTGAAAGAATATCCACTAGCCCAAATCGTCCCGTGGGTGTGGTTAAAGGCGGTAGAGGGAAACCAGGAGATGGGCAACAGCATCTTCTTAACAACAACTATATCCAAAGTAAAAAAACTGCGGTTGCCAACCCGCCTGCCAAAAGTGGAAAGTATGGCAAATACCGCCCTTGTTGTTGAGGTTGTTGCAGAGATTATCTGTGGGGAGGCCTATGTTCAGTAGTTGACTTTGATAGATTGTAATGAATGAATGAACAATGTATATTTGATGTCAACGTAATTTCAGAAACTGTTAGACCTCGTCAAAATATCGTCATCTAATTAGCGGGTCTAAGAATTTTTCTCGTAAGTGACTTCGTAAAATTATATTTGTAAGATAAGGTAAGTGTACCAGTCTTGAACTGTGTCCCAGTAATTATCACTTTTAACAAAATCTACAAAAATAAGAAATCTATTTTTTTCCCGGCACCTGGTAACACACTACAATAGACAACAGGTATTACGCTGACAAAATATGACAGTTGACGTTTGTCAATCATTCAGTTTCAAAATGGTGGCTAGTGCAACAACCAGTGGACCTTAGCGGTTCAATTTGTAAGCAAATTTAATAAGGAGGTGAGTTGCTAGTAAAATTTTTATCAAATATTTAAAGGCTTTTTTGAATGTTTATTAGTTTACGATATTGGTAAACCCCCGTTTCATGCAAATTCTTGTAGAAATACATAAAACAATGGTTTATTATAATAATAATAGGTTATTTTCATAACTGGTACACGTGACTGTGACGTAAACTAGTAAGGAACATTATGTCCATTATTGGCTCAATAGCACAGCGCATTTGGCATCAAATGCACTGTTATAATTTATAACGAATATTTATTTTAAGTTATAACATGTTAACTCAAAATTCAAATTATGAAATAGAAAATTATTTTTCAAAAACAAATACAAGAATATAAAATGTCTATATCTTAAATAAATAAGAAATTATTATAAAATATACACCGTTAATCAGCTCCAGATGATCAAATACATAAGTAGTAATTATGGATTTACATCAACAATATTTGACTATGTAAAAGTTGTCTGATTTCTTATTTTCACTGGTTTCATGTAGGGGAAAAGGATATTATTTTTATATGAATTATCTGATAGTAGATGACAAAATAATATTCCTTTTCTGTAGAGTTAACAACACATCAGTTTAAGGATAATAGAAGCATCTGATCAACAATAACCATTACACAAGTAAACATGGCTTAACTAAGTTATAATACTTATGCAAACTGTATATTTGCTTCTAGTACAAGTAATTACTACTAATTTACACATAAATACATATATGTATTATCTATGACACGGAATATAAAAATCTATACTGTCTATCTACTATGGTTGGCATAAATTCAGGATCCATGTTTGATGCCATTTGGTATTGTCAATTTTATGAAGCAACTTGCTGAATACATAAGGTATTTATACCTAAATGCAGTTAAATGAATAGCTCTTCAAAGCCGATGAAGCTACATCAAATAGAGAAGCTCCCTTAAATCCCATAGCATAGACTCTAATTTTCTTTTAACATACACAAAAACTTCTTTTATGTATTTATTCTATCTATTATTTAAATTAGATTTTACTAATAACATAATTTGTACTTAAACATAATCTACTCAGCGATTAATCAGTCTGGGTTTCGTCTCGGTCACAGCACCACTACAGCATTACTCAAAGTTACGGAAGACATCAGACAAGGTATGGAAAAGAAGAAAGTGACTGTAATGGTGCTTGTTGACTTTTCTAATGCTTTTGACGCAGTGGACCTTGATATCCTTTTATCTATCCTGTCCTGTTTAAGATTTGCACCCTCAGTCTTGGATTGGTTCTCTTCATATCTTCGCGGGCGTCAACAGTCCGTCCATTTGGGACAGAAGAGTTCCAAGTGGGCTAGTCTTGATGCTGGCGTCCCGCAAGGCGGTATACTTTCTCCATTAATTTTCTCAGTTTTTATAAACTTGATCACATCTATTCTTAACTGTTCGTACCATCTGTATGCTGACGACCTCCAAATTTACTTGCATTCATCTATTGAAGAGCTCCATGACGCTATTAGAATGTTAAATCTGAACTTGGAAGCTGTAAAAGATTGGCCTATTTTGGAATATCAGTTAATCCAACAAAGTGTCAAGCTATAATCGTAGGTAGCTCGAGAATGTTGTCCAAAATTGATGTGGCAAGTCTGCCTGCTGTCTATTACAGTGATATACTGATACCGTTCTCTTCCTCTGTAAAAAAATCTTGGCCTGTGTATAGATAACACGATGAACTGGTGTACGTATGTCACTGAAATTAGCCGCAAAGTCTTTGCCACCTTACGATCCCTCTATCGTCTGAAGAACTTTCTCCCAACCAAGACTAAGCTAACACTTGCGCAAACACTTATAATGCCCATTATTGATCTGCATATGTGTGCTACCCAGATTTGAACCAAAATCTTCTTAACAAGCTAGAGCGTCTTCTCATTAACTGTGTTAGATATATATTTGGTCTCCGAAAATATGATCACATCTCTCATTATCGTGAACGCCTGAAATGGCTTACTATCCGACAAAGACGAAACTCTAGAATTCTGCTTGTTCTTTTCTCAATTTTGAACAATCCAGCTTCTCCAACATATCTCAAGGACAAGTTCCAATATCTCTTTTCAACTCATGATAAGGTTCTTCGCTCCTCATCTACTCATAAGATCAGTATTCTATCCCATTTCACTGGATTTACCAACAATTCCTTTACTATTCAGGCAACACTACTCTGGAACTCCTTGGCCGAAAACATAAGAAAAGCGCCAAGTAAGGACTGTTGAAGAAAGTTCATACATGACTTTTTTTTTAAACGAAGCGATGTTGAATGTTAAGAATGATAATGATATATTTAGATGTTTTATTATTTGCAATCTCAAGGTATGTATGTATGTATTTTATTATTATATTTAACATATATATTATATCTATGTATGATACATATTTTGTTCATATATTTACATATACTATATGTAAAGTTTTTGTATATTATGTCTATATCTTAGTATGTATATATGCCGCAAAATCTCATCACTCCAAGGGGTGACTGGCAGAGAATGCCGTTAGGCGTTAAGTCCGCTATTTGTTACCCTTGTTATTAAGGTGTCAAGAAACAAGGTTAAATAATAAAATAAATAAATAAAACTTTAATACTTTGTCACTTTTAACATACCAATAAGGTTCTGAGACCTGTGTTTGTCATTTTTTTTAGGTATTTTAGATTTTCCAAAATTCTGTGTGTAAAAGTAAACTTACTATATATACATACTCTTATATTAATTAACTAAACGCATTAGTTTTCATTTTTCAATTTCGAATGTCATTGGCAATTTTAACATGCGACCACAAAAAAAATAAAAAGGTAAAATAGATAATGTGGAATATTAATATTTGGCTAACCTGCATGATACTATCTATATTATGTTAAACACTTGTGCATCGATGAGACTATATTTATTTTATTGTCTTTTAAACAAACAAGTATAAACTTTTTTTGCTATAAAATAAATTATTTTAAAGTATATAAATTTAAATATTTAAATAAATTATTTTAAAGTATATAACCATTAACCACAGACTTTATTCTTAGTTCTTACAGTAGTGATGCATCACTCGAACTCTGTTGCACTCGATTCAATCGAGTGAATTTCTGTAACTTGGTACTCGAGTGAAAATAAATTTTACTCGAGTCCGCTTGCACTCGAGTTACCGAGTCAACTCGACGCACCGTGTGGATTCGGAGAGCGCTAGATAGATGTCAGTTCACTAATTCAGTAATTCCTATCATCTAATCAACTAATTCACATAGTATAAGGCGCCGCGGGTGACGTCACTGGTTATATTCAAATTCAAACTTGGATCTGGCATGTTGTAAACAAATATGAACTTAGTTTGATTTATAATATCGTGATTGTGCTATCATTGTTGTTTATTTTTTGTTACTTCGTATAAGTAGTGCATAACAGAAAAGGTGTTTTAAATATACTTGTTTGTTTAAAGTATGAGTGATAACAATGAAGCAACAAAACAAAAATCGTCAGTGTGGCATTATTTAAAAAAAATCGAAATGGAAGCGATTTGTAATATATGTAAAAAGCAGTTTATAGATTTTGAAATACTACAGATATGAAAAAAAAAACATGGGAATACTACAAATAAATAAATAATAAATATTTGTTTTCTATTTCACATTGCCGCTTTTTACATTTTTAATAAAGGTACCTATTTAAAAATGCTTTAACTAAAGTAAACGTTATTCTCAACTCGAGTGATAAACTTCAATCGATACAGGGGTTGTAAATAGTTAATTCGAATAGCTCAAAAACTCGAGTACAACTAGAGTGACATGATAAATTATTATTAACCTGCGTTACTCGAGTCACAAAATTCTACTCAAGTCGCATCTTTATCTTACGGTCAATGCAGGGACTGTCTACAATTTAGTGATTAACTCGATTTACAAATTCGAGCAATTTATTGATATACTATGTAATATCAATAAACTGATTAAGTATAATTGTCATAAAGTTAGAGTGATATTATTTTATGAAGATTGTCTATACGCAAACCGAAAATATGTTACTACCTATTAAGTTTAGTAATAATAATTGTGTTGGATGAAACAAAATATAAAATTTAGACGTGGTAGAGCCATGCTGCAGCTATATTAATAGTATAGTTGTAGCACGAATGGGTCGGCTCGACCGGGGAAGAACCACGCTCTCACAGAATACCAGCGTAAAATAGCAACTTAACGCTGCTGTCTTTCGTATGGTGAGTGTAGAGAACCGAAGACCCTTCTTACTGGAAATGAGGCATTCCATCTTAGTTCTCACGGGTGACAGCGCATCTGCATTTTGATTTGTAATCGAGGATGGATGTAGATGTCTATGGGCCGCAGCAACCACTTACCATCAGGTGGGCTGTGTGCTCGTTTGTCACCCTTATCCTATATAAAAAAATAAAAATAAAAATAATTTGTAACTAACTGACACAGCTTCGTTCCGCCAATTCGAGTTGCGTAATTCGGGTACTATTCGACTTACGTGAATTTCAACTCAAGTTAACTCGAGTCGAGTTTCTTCCGAGTTGGCACATCTCTACTACAATTTTTTTAATATTACATTATCAGAACCAATGACCTGAACACAAATATCAAAACAATTCATTTTTTCAGATTTCTTGATTCCGTTTAGATTGTTCAATAGGGGAACATGAATAAAATAGGTGACTCACACGATAGGCAAAATTGTATATTTAAATAATAAAAATATCAAATAATTTGGTGGCGATCGGGTCTCGAGCTATCGGCGAGTGGCGAGTCTTAGGCGCGGTCGTGAGATACCCCCCGCGCTTCTCGTACTCCCGGCGAACACCGTCGGTGCTGTCGTAACGGCGCCGACGTACTCCCGGCGCTGGAAAGCTTAACAGCTTTCAAGGTCTTCCAATTCATCGGGCTTCGGTAGTAGGACGATTCTATTTAGGGCGCGACGCACAATTCCTCCTGCAGGTCTATATCTGCGACGCGAGTCAATCCGTCAGTTCCCGTGAAGAGTCTTCTTACACGTCCGAGACGCCAATAGAGCGGTGGAGCGTTTTCCTCTTTCAAGAGGACTAGGTCGTCAATTTGTAGGCTCTCTTTCGACTTCGTGCACCACTTCGTCCTCAACTGCAGCTCCGCAACGTACTCGTGGCTCCAGCGTCGCCAAAAGTGATGCTTAAACTGCTCGATGCGCTAGAATCTGTCGAGACGATTGTAGACTGCAGCACTCTCGATCTAAACTCCATCTTTTGTCCTACGTCAAAACTTTTTAAAATTGGACCTAAAGAAGCAAAAAAAGCCAGGTCGTCAGCGGCAAGATCTGGGGTTTGGTTACTTAATAAAGTTAATAATTCTTTTTCAAATGGAGAACTTTCTGGATTTGTTTTCGGGGCCCTTCTTTTTCTCTTTTCCAGCTAAGGTTTTTGTGATGATGCTCAATCAACACCACGGTCATTCTGCTCACCCTGTTGAGTGTTTGAAAAATCTGGCTGCGTTGATATATCAGAATCTTGAGTATTTTCTGAAGATACCACACTATCCAATGTATTATCTATATTTACTGAGGGTGAGAGAAGGAGGGGCACTCAGTGATTCATCAACTTCATTCTCAACTGTTGGAGCTAGGAAGCTTAATTCGTCATAATAGATGTACTTTTTGTATTTTGGTGCAGCACTTCCAGAAGGCGTTTTTTTAATTGCGTTCTTTGTTCTAAAAAACGCATCCCGGGCTGTTTTCCACCTTTGTTGAACCAGTTTTCCTGAAATAATAAAATCTTTTTATTTTCAGATTTCTTGCTACGGGTCGAACATATACAGATTTGCAGTATTCATTTAGGATGGGAATCGCAACAATCAGTAAGATCGTGGACGAAGTGTGTAAAGTAATATGGGAAACGCTACACGATGAATGCATACCATCAAATACACCTGATATGTGGCAAAATATTACTAACGGTTTTCTACAAAAGACCAACTTTCCAAATTGCATCGGAGCTATTGATGGCAAGCACATCCGAATCGTAAATCCAACCGCTGGTAGATCAATATTCTACAACTATAATTAATAGTTCTGCTAGCTATGTGCGATGCAGATTATTGTTTTACATATGTAAACATTGGAACATATGGGAAAAACTCAGACTCGACTATATTCCAAAACAGTACACTATACAGGAGCCTTGAACAAAACACTTTAAATATTCCAGGACCGAAGCCATTGCCTGGAACAAATACTCCAGTTGAACATGTAATTGTGGGTGATAGTGCTTTTGGAATATCAAATAAAATTCTGAAGCCATATGCACGATCCAATATGACCCACAAGAAAAAAATATTTAATTATAGACTGAGCCGCAGTAGACGATACATAGAATCGACATTTGGTATAATGTCAAACAAGTTCAGAGTGTTTCATACACCTATTAATATGAGTTTTGATGTTACAAAGAATATAGTTAAAGCATGCTGCGTATTGCATAATTTTATAAGAATTCGCGATGGTTATCGTATTGAAGACACACTTACAATTGAGGGTATGGTAGACTTGCCAACTGTACCTATAAACAGGTCTGGACACGCTCTGCGAGAACATTTTGCTGAGTACTTTGTGAGCCCTATTGGAAGCGTACCCTGGCAAGATTCGTGTATATTTTAACTTGAAAAGGCTTTTTCCTGTGGTGTAGGTATTCAGATAATAAAATAAGAAAGTAAACAAACCAAGTTGTTGTTTTTCTTCTCCTGAAATATTTTCGAACAATGTGTCCACAATATCCTCCCAGGCTTTGTTTCTTGCATCTTTATTTATGTAGAGTGGATCGGATGCATCCCACAATTTCTTCCTCAGGCGTACCTCATTGATAACTCGACCTGTATCCACTTCGCGATTCGCCATGACTGTACGCGCTGACGACGTCCGCTGCGCTCGACACTAGAACGCTCACTGAAAGTAGAGGCGCTCGTGCGATCGTCAGCGCCGACAGCTACGCGGGGCCGACGCGCGACGCGTACGGCTGCGTAGCTATCAGCGCTGACCACTGTGCGCGCTGATAGCTACGCGTCATTCAAAAACGCTTCCTAGAAGTTCATATATCTCGGTCATCAGCGCTGACGGTGCGCGTGCCGTCGGCGTAAGACTAAAACCAGCCTAAAACATATGAAAATACACAAATAACATTTTGTAATTTTACAACCACGACCTTTGCGATCCGTGATCATAAATGGCCCAGCGAAATCAGTCCCTACTGTAATAAAAGGAAAGTCGGGCATTAGTCTTTGAGCAGGCAGGTTGCCCATTATGTTTTTCATAGACTGACCCTTAAAACGCCTACATACGGTGCAATTATGCACAGTACGTCTAGCCAGACTTCTTCCACCAATGGGCCAAAAACGCGTTCTAATAGAAGCTAGTAAGGCTTGGGGCCCTAGATGTAGAAGCCGTACGTGTTCCTGTTGGAATGAAAGTTGGGTAAAATGGTGTTTAGAGTTCAACAACATGGGATGCTTCATATCGAAACAATATTCAGAAGTCTGAATTCGACCACCTACTCTTCTCACTGAAGCAGAAACAGCTGACATCGAAACTGGCTCAGAAACTGCCACATTGGTATCAGAATCCGTAGGTTTGTGTAAAAAGGTATTGTGACGTTTTTTTGCATATTTTGCACGTATCTGGAAGCTTGCATGCACGCGTATTATGGCCTTTACGAAAACAGTTTGGACACAACTTTAGCTCGGACACTAATGAAAGTCTATCCATCAATAGATTTCGATTGAAATTGTGAGCACTCATAATTACGATGACCTTGACTACAGAAAATACACTTGTGAGACGTGGTTGATAATGAGTCGCCCTGCTCAGCGCTAACGAATGACTTAGTATGAGAAACGGGATTTTGTTTGGTGCCTTGATTGTGATTCGGGTTTGACTTTATACTTTTGTATTGTTTACTGCGGTAAACAGACTCCAAAACTTCAGCGCGGCCCTTAATAAAGGTCATGAAATCATCTAGGCTAGGCATATCCGAAGCATTAACATTAGCTTGAATGTACTCCTCCCATTTAACACGCGTATTGCTATCTAATTTCGCTGAGACTATGAATATGATCAGGGTATCCCAATGATCAGTTGGCTGTTTTAAAGTATTTAAAGCACGTAGGTTTTTTGTGACGTGGTCTACTAGAAATCTTAATGACTTGTCAGACTCACGCAACGGCTATATTAAACTAAGCTAATATTAAACAAAGATTTCAAATGATTATTTATTAATTGACGAATATTATTAAAACGCCCGCAAAGAAGACTCCATGCCTTAGGATAATTATTGTCGCAAACTTCCAAATTACATATTACACGAGCAGCTTCACCTTCCAGGTAGGAATTTAAATAATGAAAGGAGACAGTTTCTTTTTGTATGGAGAATGGGCCCACCACGAATTTTAGTGAACCTCAATGAAATGCATGTTGATTTATTTCTTATAATCTATAGGTTACAAAATTAATATTAGTTTTATCGCTTCTAAAGGGAATTCTGAAAATTAAAATATGAATATCGCAATAACCAAAACAAACTAAAAGCGATTTTCTAGTAGTTTCACCAATATTATGAGTTAGAATAGTGTATATAGAATATAATAGCAATAATTAATAGTATTAAACGAATTTGTAGGTACATTCAGCAATTATAGATATTTTAAGATAGATGGAAAATCCTTTTAGCAGTTCCGGCAAAACAGTGCACAGACAAACAAACGTGGTGTGGAGACTATTTTTTACAGGTATTAATTAATTAGTGAATATACATCACACACACACCATTACAGTAATTAAATAAATATGATTAAAGCCAAGATGAATAACGGATAATATGTCTATTTATAATATTACCTTTAAATGCTATATAGTAAGAAAGCTGTTTTGAACTGGTTGTATAAGGATAAAACAAAAAGTAAAATACTGCATATATTGTTGTAATTATTTCCAAAGCAGTCTATAGTGTAATCTAATAGTGGAACAGACATATGACAGGTGCGGTGTCAAGACTTTGTTTTAATATGTTTTGTTGATTAGTAAAGGTGCAGTGTGTAAACTTTGTTTTAAAATATATTAACTGATTAGTTATCATACCCCAAACACCATTAAAGCCAAAATGACTAGGTAATATCATGTTTATCTATGTTATTACACACTGATAAATATGAAGTAAGATGTTTTAAACTGGTTGTGTAAGGATAACAAAAACACATGTATAATTTAATTGTATTTATTATTGTCAGTCATTATCATTTCAAAAGATATTTTCAAAATAACTTGATAATAACATGAATCAGAATGATATTATCAATGTTGTGAGATATAATATAAGACTGTTGTATTCAATATCCATATATTTTTTTTTGCCTACGAGCAGCTCGGCAAGATTTCAGCTTTCATGACATACACATTTATTCTAAGCGATCCACCTGAAAAAATTAATGAATATTGTATAAGACTATATATATACTATACTTCAATGTCAATAAACTACATTTCCATATTTCTGTCAGTATTTTGTTGTCTCTGCCTGTATGTTAAATAAATAAGAAATTATTATAAAATATACACCATTAATCAGCTCCATATGATCAAATACACAAATAGTAGTGTTGCGCGCCACTATTAATGTCTTTTACATGGCAACACTAGCCACTAGCGCCCTCTAGTATCGAGTAGCAGAACTAGGAGAGTCAAGATCTTTCTAGAAATTTCGGGACCGATATGTACTCGAACATTCTAGATGTTTCCACAGTAGAAGGTTCTGGAAAGTGTCGGAGGCGCTATATAAGGCCGGTATAGACCACGACCGAGGCAGTATTGAATTGGCGATACAAGCGAGGACTTCGAAGCGATACAACTACGAACTTAAGCGATCTGTAGTAAAATTGTATTTTGTTATTAGTGTGGTTTAAAGTTGTAATTAGTGTTGTATAATTAAAGTGTCAATTTGGTAATTCAATCGGCAGTTTTAATTGTCTCGAACCCCAAGCTCGTAACAATTGGTGTCAGAAGTGGGATCAGATCATGCCGATTTTACCAAAGGACGACACGGAGGGTATCCGTACCCGAAGTCAACGCCAGCAAGAGACGGACCAGAGACGATTTGGTAATGCAACGCCGCAAACGTCGGAGGCCAGCTGCCGACCACGGAGGCCGGCCCGTCAGCAGCTCCTGCATCTGCAGCACCTGACTTAGGTGCTCTGATGATGATGCTGCAGGAGCAGGCTCGCCGACAGGAGGAACAGGCCCGCCGACAGGAGGAACAGGCCCGCCGACAGGAGGAACAGGCCCGCCGACAGGAGGAACAGGCCCGCCGACAGGAGGAACAGGCCCGCCGACAGGAGGAACAGGCCCGTCGGTTGGAAGAGCAGCTGCAGCGTGGACAGGAGGAACAGGTCCGCCAACAGGAAGAGCAGATGCTCCTCATGAAGGACCTTCACGCTACCTTCGGGAAAGAGATAAGGGAGGTGAAGGATAGGGTTGCTCAACATGACAACCGCCTGTCGGAAGCTGAAACCCGAATCAACCAAGTGAACAATCGGGTTGACAACGTGATTGCTGACGTGAAGAAAACGCTGGACGACCTCAAACTTGGGGATGGAGTTACAGCCCCGTGGTAGCTACAACACCTTCGCTACGTGGATTCAAAGTGCCGCCGTTCGACGGGACTTCTTCCTGGTCGGCGCACAGAATCCAGTTCGAGGCTGTCATGAAGGCGAACGGCTGGAATAAAAGTCAGCCATGACTGCTCACCCTAGGCCTGCGCGACCAGGCCTTAACTGTTCTGGAAGCTCGGTAAGGAAGTGACTTACGAGCAGCTCCTTGAGGCATTGGAGGCGAGATATGGCGACGCTCACCTGGAACACGTCTTTCGTGCGCAGCTCAAAGATCGCGTGCAACGCAGCAACGAAAACCACAGCAGGGCCCTTGAGGTGGAAAAGCTGGTTCGAAAAGCATACCAGTCTGTACCTGCGCTCATTGTAGGAACCTGGTGCAGACATTCATCGACGGCATCCGCGACCTTGAAGTCAGAGCTGCTGTGAGGCTCGGGCACCACGAGACGCTTAAGGACGCGTTAGCCCATGCACTGGAGGTGGAAGCCGTACGGCAGGATCATCGATCCCATCGCGTCAGGAGGTTGCAGCAGCTGCAGTTCGCGACTACAAAAGGATACAGCCCTAGGTGCCACGGCTGTGGGGAAAGGCCATCTTCGATCCAGCTGCCCTAAGCGAACTGTAGAAAGGGAGGTGATCGATCTCGAGAGGGTAGTGGCTAACAGCACCGCCCAGCAGCAAGGGAAACGAGTAAAAGCCAGGACTGTGGGGCGGTGCTGGCTGATGTTAAAAGAGCCCCGGATTTCGATCTCACAAACCCATGATGGGAACAGCCTAATCATCAAAGGCGAGGTCAACGGAACGCCGTAAACTGACCATACACTGGAGCCTCTCGCACGGTTGTCAGTTCCCAACTTATAAGTCAGTTCTTGGGGACCTGCATACAACCGAGAGCGCATTAATTTGGTAACAGCCACCGGTCAGCGCATACCCGTCCGTGGAGAAGGAGATGGAGTTGAAGCTAGGCAACATGATCTACCTGCATAATGTCATCGTGGCTGATATAATGGACGACTGCATCCTGGGCCTAGACTTCATGAGGAAGAATTGTTGTGAGATCGATGTTAGCAAGGTGTTTTGAAATGTGGACATGAAGAACTTTTCGTGGAAGGGGCGATACGGGGAATGTGTACAGCCTTAAGAAGATTGTTCTGCCGCCGAGATCGGAAACGATTGTGCGGTTAGTCTTCCTCGGAATCCTGGGCAAGCTCATCGTTGTGTACTCGTGGAAAGGGTGGACAATGACCTTCCGTGGAAAGTGGCTCGAACCTTGGTCAGAACCACCGACATCTCAAGAGTACGTGTGCTGAACCTTTGTGATCAGGAACAGATTATGGAAAAGGCACACTGGTTGGTACTTGTGAGGAAGTGGATTGGTTGCGTAGGTGCCAATATCCATCGACTGGGACCCCAGCAAGGATGCACAAACGAGGGTGACCACACTTTAGAAGACTGTCGCAGCGTTCTCCCCGAATGAAGTGGTCAAGGCGAAGAAGTTACTCAAGTACGCCGATGTTTTCTCGTCAAACGATGCTGACATAGGAAAGACTGGCTTAGTTCAACACAAAATAAACACAGGAGAAGAATTGCTATCCGTCAGCGCCAAGAAGATTGCCGGTAGCACGTGAAAAGGAAGTGGAAACCATGATTGAGGGAATGGTGAAGGATGGGGTTATTGAACCTTCATCTAGTCCATGGTGTTCACCTGTGGTGCTGGTAAAGAGAAGGATGGCAGCATGCGGTTTTGTGTTGACTACCGCCGTCTGAACGACGTTACAAAGAAGGACAGCTATCCCTTGCCAAGAATTGATGACACGCTGGACATGCTTACAGGCGTAAAGTGGTTTAGCACACTGGACCTGAAAAGTGGCTACTGGCAGGTTGAAATTGACCCTAGGACAGGGAGAAAACTGCATTCTCGACAGGAAAGGGTCTGTGGCAATTTAAAGTTATGCCGTTTGATTGTGCAATGCTCCAGCAACGTTTGAAAGGTTGATGGAGCTTGTACTACTAAGATTGGCGATGCCTGTCTGGTCTACTTGGTTGACATCATCATCGTAGGCCGTACGTTTGAGGAACACCTTCAAAACCTGGAACGCGTGCTCATGAAGATTCAGAGTGCCAACCTCGTTGAGTCCGAAGAAATGTTCACTATTCAAACGGCAAGTTAGCTTTTGGGGTATGTAGTGTCGGAAGAAGGTATCCGCACGGATCCGGAGAAAATTGCTGTCAAGGATTGGCGGTCCCAAAAGACAAGACGCAGGTTAGAGCATTTTGGGATTGTGCTCTATTATCGGCGATTTGTGAAGAACTTTGCAGATATAGCCAAACCTCTGCACAAGCTAACCGAGGAGAAGCGACATTTGCTGGGATGAAAGTTGCGATATCGCATTCCAGGAGCTCAAGGACCGTCTGTGCAAAACACCTATTTTAGGGTACCCTGATGGCAAGGAATTTATAGTTGACACAGACGCGTGATATAGGATTTGGCGGTGTGTTGTCTCAAAGGAATGGTGATCAAGAGGTTGTGATAGCATACTTCAGCAAGTCGTTGTCAAAGCCGGAAAGGAACTATTGTGTCACAAGGCGAGAATTGCTTGCTGTGGTAAAGTCGTTGCAGCATTTTAGCAAATATCTTCTGGGGCGGAAATTTCACTACGAACTGACCATGCTGCACTGAAATGGCTATTGCAGTTCAAAAATCCAGAAGAACAAGTTGCGAGATGGATTGAGCTACTACAGGAATACGACTTTGTGATCGAACATCGCAGCGGGAAATCTCATGGCAACGCAGATGCATTGTCAAGAAGACCTTGTCCTGAAGATTGCAAGCATTGTACTAGGCAAGAGGGTAAGGAAGTGGTATCTGTGAGGATGCTTATGACAGACCAGCTCAACAATGAGTGGAAAGACAGCCTACGACATGCACAGCAGGAAGATTCGGACATCAAGCCGATTCTAGAATGGATGAAGGCCAGTGCTCCTAAGCCCAAGTTGAGTGACGTTTCAGCGATGAGTTCGACCACGAAAAGCTATTGGGCCCAATGGGACAGCTTGCTGATTCAGGATGGAGTCTTGTGCCGTAAATGGGAAAATGGTCGGGGAGACAGTTGTCATTTGCAAATGGTTGTCCCTAAAGCCAGTACCGGATGTTCTACAGCTGTACCATAATGGTTGTTCAGGAGGCCACTTGGGAGTTAAACGAACTCTACTGAAGATCCGAGAACGGTTTTACTGGGTCCACTGTCGTGACGATGTCGAGGACTGGTGTCGCAAATGTACAAGTTGTGCGGCTGTAAAGGGACCTCAAACTCGTAGTAGAGGTGCATTGAAATTGTACAATGTTGGTGCACCATGGGAGAGGATAGCAATTGACGTTGCGGGGCCGTTTCCGGAAAGTGAAAGTGGTAACAAGTATTTCATGGTTGTGATGGATTACTTCACTAAGTGGCCAGAAGTCTTCGCCATTCCAAATCAAGAAGCTTCAACAGTTGCAGATAAACTAGTTCATGAAGTCTTCTGTCGTTTTGGAGTACTCTGTAATTTTGAGTCTCAAATATTCCAGGAAACTTGCCGAGTTATGGGTACTCATAAAACAAGAACAACTTCTTACCACCCACAATCTGATGGAATGGTAGAACGATTTAATCAGACATTGAGAGGTATTTAGCAAAAGTTGTGGAAAAACGGCAACGAGACTGGGACAGGCACATACAACCGTTTTTGTTGTCATATCGAAGCGCTGTTCACGAAAGTACATCAGTGACACCAGCTTTAGCAAATTTTAGGAGAGAATTACGGCTGCCTGCAGACCTGATCACCGGAATACCACTTGATGCCCCACGCAGTATAACCGATTATGCAAATGACTTGCGGAACAAAATGAATGACATTTATGAGCACGTCAGACAATCGGGACAGCAAACGTCTAAAATGAAAACACGGTATGACCGCAAAATGAACAACAAAGGGTTTGACGAAGGTTCACTAGTGTGGTTACACAATCCAGTTCGCAGCAAAGGAAATCTCCAAGCTTCAAGCTAAATGGGACGGACCGTACCGGATTGTGACAAGGATCAATGACGTAACCTACCGGATACAGAAAGGTGCAAGAGGTACTCCTAAGATCGTCCATGGATCGACTGGCGCGTTATTATGGGGCCAATAATGCTCGGGACGAGCATGTCTTAGGAGGGGCAGCGCGCGCCACTATTAATGTCTTTACATGGCAACACTAGCCACCAGCGCCTCTAGTATCGAGTAGCAGAACTAGGAGAGTCAAGATCTTTCTAGAAATTTCGGGACCGATATGTACTGAACATTCTAGATGTTTCCAGTAGAAGGTTCTGGAAAGTGTCGGAGGCGCTATATAAGGCCGGAATAGACCACGACCGAGGCAGTATTGAATTGGCGATACAAGCGAGGACTTCGAAGCGATACAACTACGAACTTAAGCGATCTGTAGTAAAATTGTATTTTGTTATTAGTGTGGTTTAAAGTTGTAATTAGTGTTGTATAATTAAAGTGTCAATTTTGGTAATTCAATCGGCAGTTTTTAATTGTCTCGAACCCCAAGCTCGTAACAGTAGTTATGGATTTACATCAACAATATTTGACTATGTAAAAGTTGTCTGATTTCTTATTTTCACTAGTTTCCTGTAGGGGAAAAGGATATTATTTTTATATTAATTATCTGATAGTAGATGACAAAATAATATTCCTTTCTGCAGAGTTAACAACACATCAGTCTAAGGATAATAGAAGCATCTGATCAACAAGGATATAACCATTACACAAGTAAAAATGGCTTAACTAAGTTACAATACTTATGCAAACTGTATATTTGCTTCTAGTACAAGTAATAAGTACTTATTTACACATAAATATATGTACTATCTATACTGTCTATCTACTATGGCTGGCATAAATTCAGGATCCATGTTTGATGCCATTTGGTATTGTCAAGTTTATGGAGCAGCTTGCTGAATACATAAGGTATTTATACCTAAATGCAGTTAAATGAATCGCTCTTCAAAGCCGATGAAGCTACATCAAATAAAGAAATCTTTAAATCCCTCGACCCATAGATTCTAATTTTCTTATAACATACAGAAAAACTTCATTTATGTATTTATTCTATCTATTATTTAATTTAGATTTTACTAATAACATAAAACTTTAATACTTTGTCACTTTTAACATACTAATAAGGTTCTAAGACCTGTGTTTGTCATTTTTTTTAAGTAATTCATCATAAATTATAGATCTTATTTTGATTTTTCAAAATTCTAGGTGCAAAAGTATACTCTTGTATTACATACATACCTTAGAGAGTAATGGTGTACTGTGATACATCCTCTTATATTAATTAACTAAACTCATTAGTTTTCATTTTTCAATTTTGAATGTCATTGGCAATTTTAGCATGCGACCACAAAAAAATAAAAGGGAAAAATAGATATTAACCATTATATGTTAAACACTTGTGCATCGATGAGACGATATTTATTTTATTGTCTTGTAAACAAACACGTATAAACTTTTTAGCTATTAATTAATTTTGCTAGTTTGCTACTAAAAATTATTTTAAAGTATATAACAATTAACCACATACTTTAATCTTAAAGTAGTGATGCAACTAGAACTCTGTTTTCACTGATTCAATCGAGTGAATCTGTAACTCGGTACTCGAGTGAAAATAAATTTTACTCGAGTCCGCTTGCACTCGAGTTACCGAGTCAACTCGACTCACCGTGTGGATTCGGAGAGCGCTAGATAGATGTCAGTTCACTAATTCATTAATTCTATCATCTAATCAACTAATTCACATAGCGCCGCGGGCGTGAAACTTGCATCTGGCATGTTGTAGTCAAATATGAACTTAGTTTGATTTATAATATCGTGATTGTGCTATCATTGTTATTTTTTTTACTTCGTATAAGTAGTGCATAACATAAAAGGTGATTTAAATATACTTGTTTGTTTAAAGTATGAATGATAACAATGAAACAACAAAACAAAATCGTCAGTGTGGCTTATTTTGAAAAATGGAAGGATTTGTAAGATATGAAAAGCAGTTTATAGATTTTGAAATGCTACACATGTCTGCAGTAAATAAAAAACATGGAAATACTACAAATAAATAAATAATAAATATTTGTATTTTATTTCATATTGTCACATATGACTTATTTAATAAAGGTACCTATTTAAAAAGTATATTAATATAGAAACTCCACTTTATATTGTATTAAAATCTATAATTAAAAAAAACTTAAACTAGTAATTTAATTATCAAACAGTATTATTATTATTTAAAAATGCTTTAACTAAGGTAATCGCTATTATCAACTCGAGTGATATACTTCAATCGATGCAGGGACTGTAAATAGTTAATTCGCATAACTCAAAAACTCGAGTACAACTACAGTGACATGATAAAACCCGAGTGACTCGAGTCACAAAACTCTACTCGAGTCGCATCTTTATCCACTGACTTAGAAGTATATGGACTGGGCATACCTACAGAATTAGCGTGACTACCTACAATACACTGGCGCATAAAATGGCTGCCTTTTATAGGGTTGTAGCTCAGATATCTGATATCGATATTTTTACTAATATGAATTTGTTCTCATTTCATATAATTGAATTTGTTGCTTTATTTATTTTATTCCGTAGGTATTTATATAGGTACAGGGCTATATTTTCAATCGTCAAATAACTTATCTGAGGAATAAATAATGTGTCTGGCAGTTTTATGGCTTTTGTGTAGATAGAAATTAAATCCGTAGCCTAATTGTGTAACACACCAAAATGACAAACCATACCAATTTGACAGTTTAACAATATCCATTGCGTTGTTTTTGTTGTCGAGCAAATGGATATTGTTGGGTTGTCAAATTAGATTTGGATTGCTATCCCTTAAGTTTCGCTTGAGCTGCTTCACCAGGCTTCACCGCATATGTACACTTACGCAGTGCATACTCTGCTACAGATTTCTTGTATTAGGTACAGTCAAACAAAGAGTTAAGTATGCAGGCAGCTAACTTGCAACTTGTTTTAAACAATGTTCTGAGTGTGCTAAGTACTTACTCAAGTTTTTACATCATTTGTATAATTGTGAACAAAGTTAAAAGTTATAACGCACACAGTAAGTGAATATTGACAGAGTAGTGGGAAGATTCTTGAGAAGATTTTTTGCTTGTATACCAAATTACTGGGATGGAGATCCCTGATCCCATATTATAGTATTTTTAATATAAAATAATATATATATATATATATATATATCCAGGAATTATAAACTATTAATATTATTTATTAATTTCTGAACAAAATTAATCTATTAAAATAATTTCTAGTACAACACTTTGTCACTGCTTTTTGACAGTTTGACAGCAGATCTACCACAAAACTTGGCGCTTAACATGGCGGCGCAGTCACGCATGGATGAGCTAATGACGTCACACGAAAGTGTTACGAAAATAAGCACTTGACAAAGTGTAGTTGTCTCTCTTTTCTATTGCAACTACTGCTTTGTTAAAAAGAGACAAAATTGTTTTTGACAAGTGTGTGTCGATATTATAGATATTTCTATAACTATTATTTCTATAGTAGAATATGCCGCCTCCATAGGTATATCTCTATGTCTTTATCTTACTGTCAATTCAGTGTCTGTCTACAATTTAGTGATTAACTCGACTTACTAATTCGAACAATTTATTGATATATTATGTAATATCAACAAGCTGATTAAGTATAATACGTGATAGTTAAATTATTAATAACATTAACTATACGCTACGTCATAAAGTTAGAGTGATATTATTTTATGAAAATTGTCTATACACCAATAAAATATAACTACCTATTAAGTTTAGTAATAATAATTATCTTGGATGGAGGAACAAATATAAAAATAATTTGTAACAAACTGACACAACTTCGTTCCACAATTGAGTTGCGTAACTCGAGTACTATTCGAGTTACGTGAATTTCAACTCAAGTTAACTCGAGTCGAGTTTCTTCTGAGTTGGCACATCTCTACTACAATTTTCTTTAATATTACATTATCTGAACCAATGACAAGAACACAAATATCAAAACAACTCTTTTTTTCAGATTTCTTAATTCCGTTTAGATTTTCACAAAATCTTTATGCTATTTACAATAATAAATTGGTATCTTTTTTTTGTATATAATACCATTAAGGGTCGCGAAAATTTCTAGTGGGCCCAAAAAAGATTGACTCCTTTGTGTATATTTTTTATTTTTGTATTATTATGTATCAGAGAACTGAACGTATCACGAAATTCCATCCATTTGTTGAACGCACCATCGAACTTATTAATTTTAATGACTGGTAAACGAAAGCTGATAACTTCGTGATCATCTTCATCAGCTGTAGAAATACTGCTGTGCTGAAGCGACGACTTGTTTGTCGTACTGCTTACGGAAATAATTTCTTGAGCCAATGCGATCGAATTGTGGAAAGCTTGTTAGATAACTTCTCTGGTATCCAATTCTAAGCTTAAATTATTTTCATCCAATGCTTCAATTTGATTCTGCACGTTATCGAATTCGCCAAATAAAGTCTCAAGTTTAACTAATCGCTGTGATAGCACGCTAACTTCCGTAGGAGTAAGCTTTTTACCTTTTAATTCTTCTAAATGGTTATTAAATTTCGTAACACGGCCTTTAAGTGAAGCGCGTTTTAAATTAAGAGTTTTGTACTTTGCCCCCATACTAGCAAAGTTAACGTGCAAACAATCAAAACAACTAGTTATGCGCTGTACTAATCAAATAAATAAAAATTGCATGCGATACGCTCCCGACCTCGTAGCCGCTGTGACGGGAACTGGTTCAAAACAGAAGTGCGGTGAAAGGTGGGATGGATGACGGGCGACGCCCGCGGCCCAGCACCACGACGTGAGCCCGCAGTGCTGGCAGTGACACAGGATGCGATGATAGTCTCGAGCGACCGCTGCACCGTAGCTGAAATTGATTGTTGGACTGCTTTGTAGATATCTACGTACATAAAATAATAACGGAAAGCAAGGTTGATCGTAAATTTACTTGATTTGTGCAAATAATAGTTTGATTAGCGTAATATAGGGCTTAGCGAGTGATTATGCTATAGTGAATTGGCTATTAAGTGATAACTAATTTATTTGCGTGCATAAACAACTAACAGTGGGTAGCGAGAAGTGAATTTACTTGCATTGAGAAGTTAAGCTCAAATTGTTGCGTAGGTATGTACATATGTATGCTTAGAAATAGGTTCAGCTATTTAAATTCTAAGTATTCAACAGTGGGTACTAACTAATTAAATGCTAGTGAAGACTTTCAAGTCATAAAATAGGTGAAAATAGCACTGATTACTTAGCAAATGATGCGGCGAAATAATAGTAAGAAATAATAGACAATTAGCTGATAGGTAAGCAAATAGGTGTAAATAGGTGATTTTAACTCGTTAGGTATGTAGATTATAGGTAGGTTTAACTAGGTAATTCTTTTAGGATTGTTTTAATAGGTATTTTATTTGGTAGGATTATTTGTTTGGAATAGTTTATTTAGATTAGCAGTTTTATATGCGAGAGGGTATAGGATAGACAAGGAATATAAAAGATGTTGCTTAAGCATAGGTAGGTAGGGTAAGGCAACAAAATAGGATAAGATTCCTTGTTTCCCTGTTCACACAAATAATTTTTTTAGGAATAGTGGGACACGAAGGGGTTAAATAACAGGAACGGGCTCACTTTTGTCTGGCAAAACCGCTGCTTTGGTGCGTAGACTCCGCTGGACCTCAGCTTGGCCGGTTCTCAATAGCTGCCCTCTTGTCTTCTCTCTGCTCCAGATGAATTTTTCTTGACCGCTTCGTTGTTTTTAGGAATCGGGATGGAACGCCAATTTAATAATCTTCGTAGCCGATGTAGTAGATCGGCGCGGCTTCCTTTGTTCTCGTAGCCCGTAGTACTTGCGTTCGCGACGTTGTAAACGCGGGGTAAGTGCTACGACCTTTGGAGCGTACTACGCGGCGGAATCGGAATTCGTTATTTTAATTTATCTTTAAATAACAGTCACGGTCGCCACTATGTTCAATAGGGGAACATGAATAAAATAGGTGACTCACACGATAGGCAAAATTGTATATTTAAATAATAAAAATAATTTGGTGGCGATCGGGTCGCGAGCTATCGGCGAGTGGCGAGTCTTAAGCGCGGTCGTGAGAAACCCTCCCGCGCTTCTCGTACTCCCCGCGAACACCGTCGGTGCTGTCGTAACGCCGCCGACATAGATTTTCATATAATCTATATGCTATTTACAATAATAAATTGGTTTCTTTTTTTGTGTATGATATAATTGAGGGTCGTTAAAATTTCAAGTGGGCCCAAAAACGATTGACTCTTTTGTTGTTCCTAAAAGGAAAGATCAAGTCTGAAGACCTGAAGTTTCAGTCGTCGTCACTCACGTTCATTATAACCCTTGTCAAAATGTACTGAATATTTATTGTTAAAAATAATGTTACTTATAGCAAAACATTATGTTGTGTATTGATTTTCTAATAACTTTATTAAAAAAATATAAAAATGTAAGTTTATTTATGAACGTTACATACTCGTACGATACCAAATATAAAGAAGTGATGCTATAATAATAACAATAATATATTTTAATAGTTTGTTTGATCGTTTTTATAGATTTGTGAATGTTCCAGGGTCACCTCTTGAGCATTTTTTTCAAATTTCAGCTCAATTAGTTCGTGTTGATCAAAATACGATTCGCGAGTATTTTACTCGTTTAATCATTGTGCTCGTAGCTCTTTAAGTTTTGATTGGTTACAAATATGACTTATTCTAAAAAAATGACGTTAGGAACCAATTTCAACTTATAGTACAACTTAAAGTAAATAAATATATCGACGGTCCCTACGTACATAAAGTCATGTCAAAAATGGCATTTTTCATCGCATAATTGGCTTTAGATTTTCCTAATGCACATACCTATATAAAACTTTTTTTAAATATTATGTATTTCACTTCATTTACAAATCGTATTATATATACAGAGGGAAACTGAGACAGAAGATGGGCAGCAGCATCTTTTTAATAACAGCAAATTACAATAAAAAACTGCCGTTGCCAACCCGCTTGCCAAGTTAGCTCAAAAAGTTACAAAAATTGGTCCCCAGTCCCCGGCGGCTCCGCTTTTCCTGGCTACGGTGTCGACCATGGTAACGGCAGGGCAGGGGATGCTAAGAATCTCCGGTGGAGGTTCAGCTGCCATCTAAGACAACTCGACCTGGAAACATACAACGCACGTACCCTGCGGACTGACGAGAAGATCCTGGAGCTGGAAAAAGAGATAGACAAGTTGCGTATATTAACTTATTTTATATTCCCGACGTTTCGAGTACTTTACAGCACCCATGGTCACGGCGGGACTGAGGTATTTGACGTCCCAATGTCATAGTTAACCACGGTTACCTCCAGATTAAAAAATATTAATTTTGTTCCGATCTACGCAGTATGAACTTACAGTATCTTGAAGTCTTGCAGTTGTATGCTTGGGTTGAGATTTAATTTTATTAATTATAGGATCCCAAGCAGATGGTAGCACCCAGCCATCTTCTCTATTGAAATTAGGATGTTTTTTGATTTCAATAGCTCATGAATCATCCTTGGAAGGAATCGGTGTTCTTTAGCGAGGATTTGTGGTCTATCAAATCTAATGTAGTGACGGGGGCGATCCTGTACATGTTCACAGACTGCAGACTTCTCGGAGCGTCGATTCTTCACATCAGCTATGTGTTCTTTAACGTGGGTTTTTATTGATCTTTTAGTTTGTCCTATATAAGAGAGACCACATTCACAATCAAGCTTATACACTCCTGCATCTTGCAGAGGGACATTACACTTGACTGATGGTAAAAACTGACTAATCTTCTTCGGCGGCTTGAAGTATGTTTTAATGGAAGCACGCTTCAGGATGTAGCCAATCTTGTTAGTGACACCTCTGACATATGGCAGTACAGTGGGCACTCGCTCGACTGTGGCCGGCTTCACTCGTTCACTGTGACGTGGGCGTGGGACCCGAAGCTTATTGTCGCGCAAAACTTGCTTGACGTGTTGGAGCTCGGCGGCCAGGTGTTTACTGTCACAGATCCCTCGTGCTCTCTGAAACAAAGATTTATCCACGGTAGCTAACTATGAAGGATGGCGATGAGAGTCACCGTTTAAATATCTATCTGTATGGGTCTTTTTTCTATACACAGTGTGGCTCAAGGTGTTATCAGGATTCCGAATTACTAACACATCTAGAAAAGCTAAAGAGTTGTTTGCCTCTAACTCCACTGTGAACTGAATATTAGAATTTATGGAGTTAAGATGGTCTAAAAATGCAGTTACTTTATCTAAAGGTAGAATTGTGAAAGTGTCGTCTACGTACCGCTTGTAGAATCTTGGATATACGGGAGAAGTAAGTAGGGCTTTCTCCTCAAAATCTTCCATGAATATATCGACGACAATGGGAGATACAGGTGAGCCCATCGCCACACCATCTACTTGCTTGTAGAACTCCTCCTTCTACAATAGGTAGCCAGATGTAAGGCAGTGTCTGAGTAATACTGCATATTCTATGGGCATGTTGTTTTCCTCCATCCTTCTAGTTACAATCAAGATGCAGTCTTCAACAGGTAAGCATGTGAACGGAGACTGCACATCAAAACTGATGTAGGTCTTTAATCTCGCTGACAAAATGGTAGGAATCCTTTGTGTGTGCTCTTGTATGTCCCCTGAGCGGTTTGAGTATTTTCGCTAAGTGTTGAGCCAATCTGTAAGTTGGTGAATCGATTTGGCTAACTATGGGACGTAGTGGAGCATTGGGCTTGTGTATTTTTGGTAACCTATACAACTTCGGTGGTTAGGCACACGTAGGTATTATCGATTTTACGTCCAGATTTAATTTTTCGGAGTGTTTCTTTATGAGATCACTAGTTGTTTTATGTGTGTTATTTGTTGGGTCGTTTTTAACCTTTTTATAAGTAAGTGCTTGAATCCGACAAAAGTTCTTGTATTTTAAAATTATAATCTGACGTATCCATGACTACCGTGGCATTTCCCTTATCTGCGCGGAGAATCGTGAGTTCTGGTTTATTGCGTAGGTTATTCAACGCTTTATATTCGTCCTTAGGTAGATTCGGTTTCGGCGCTGAACTTCGACGTAACATAGACGAAATTTCTTGACGTATCGCTTCCAAATCTTCCTTTTGCATATTGTTTTTAAATAAACAGTCCTCGACACTGCAGATAATTTCCTCGTACGGTAATTTTTTCGGTGTTATGGCGAAATTAAGGCCTTTCGATAATACTCTAATTGTTGCATCATCCAGAGTTTGTTTTGACAGATTATAGACCGCGTTTGATCCGTGTTTGTGGTCAACGGTTGCGCTTCGTTCTCACGTTGACACAGATGTTTGACATTTAATTTGGTCGTTAATTTTTGATATTTTACTATATGTTTGTTTTTGCATTCGTTATATTTATTAATTTCTCGTTTATTTAACGTTTCGTTTATTTAACCTAACCTAACCTAACCTACCTAGTCCGGTGTCAACTGCCGTCCCGAACGCCACGTTTCTGTGTTGCTCCGTGCTTTAAAAATCGTAAAAATAGGTTTTTCGCAACCGACTTTGGTGTGTGATATATCAAAAGTTGTGCCTTGACTCGCGGTTTAAATTAGTGAAAACTGCAAAAAAATCGGAGTTTTAGTGAAAAAGATAGAGTGAAAAGAGTGATTTTTAAAAAGTGGAAAACTTTCAAAGTGAAACGCTGCGTGATTAAGCGCTTTTACCCATACTTTTTAAAGTGCGGCCTTAAAGCAATTATTGGCTCCTACACGTGTGCGAAAATTGAGATTTTTCTGAGCCATAGTCCCAGAGAAAATCGCAAAAAAAAACAAGTGCCACGTGGGCACGTGTTTTGTGAAGCAGAGTCGTGCAGCTATTTTTGAAGTCGCATTCTGGTAGAACGCGCGGAGTTGAGCCGGGAGCAGTTTACAGAACTAATTTAAGTTAAGTGTGTGAAAAGATATTAAACTTTTAAATTTTGGCAAAAATTGATATTTAAATAACTTAAAAACTAAAGTGAAGACCCCTAGTTTTTACTTTAAAATAGTGTTAAGAACAATAAAAGGAACGTGTGTATAAAATTTTAGATTTTTGTAGTAAGTAGCTTTACAGTTAACTTTAATATTTAGTTAACACGTGCTACCCTTACATTAGCTGTTGGCAAATTATAAAATACACGTTTAATGAGAGAGTACTAATTTTAACATATGTAAATTTTTATAGAATTTCAAAAATTAATTAAGCTGTAAGAATCAAATTTTCCTGAAAATTTATAACATATTGTGTAAAATTTAATTAAAGGAGGCTTAAAAAGCCAAAAGACTTATAGAGGTGTAAGGTCGACACCGAGACCTATCAAATGAGCCCAAACACGGGCCAAATCAGTTAAAAAACGGCCAAAATAGCATTTTACTGTCTGAACCGGCGGCCATTTTGAAAACTTTTAAAATTAAATAGCTCTGGTTGTAGAAGTCGCATTGAGTTGCGGTTTTCGACTATACTATTATTGGATCGATTTCTACCCACCTACAAAGATTCAGGATTTTTTGAGCTTAAGTTTTTCAGGGTCCTGAAACCGATCCTATCAGAAAGATTAGAAAAAGAGTAGTAGTATGGTGGAAGCGCTGGTCTCCTACGATTGCTGGAACCAGAGTTATTGACAGTCAAACATCAACTTTGACATTTCGGCAGCCATCTTGGAAAACTAAAATAGGTCATATCTGCCAAACTAGGAGTTTGGCAGATATGACCTATTTTAGTTTACAATAGTTAGAAGACTGGGATTTTGACCCCTAGACGTAGGCAAGGAGTGCTCGAACTGAAAATCAAGCTATCAGGAAATTTCAGAACCCAAAAATTGTAAGTCCTGAAAGCTACACCATATTAAAGCCCTGGTCGAGCCGATCAAAACGAGCCCAAGCACGGAGCTGTAGGCCTATTCGTTCGGAAGTTACAGCGTTGTAACCGTAAATTTGGCAGCCATCTTGTTTGCAACCAGAATTCGAAAACGCGATAACTTTCGAACCTCTTGAGATTGAGGTTGCGGCAAAATTTGATGAATTAGAACTCCACATACTAAACAGGGGGACTGAGCCCACATTTGACACAATTCGAGGTGGAAAAAGATTCTCCAGTTGCGTGGATATTACTGCTTGCTCGACCAGCCTGCTCGGAAGGATGGAAAATTGGAGACTGTCCGATGAAACAACCAGTTCGGACCACAGGGCAATCCTATTCGACATAAATTTAGAAAAATCATTAGAAACTGACATATAAAGAACTACAACAAAGTACAACACAAAGAAAGCAAATTGGGGTGAGTTTCGTGAGAAACTCGCTCAGATTTGGAACTACAGACGAATAACTGAAGCAGAGATTGAAAAAATAACCACAACAGAGGAATTAGAAAATAAAATAGAGGACTTTACAGATTCAATAACTGAAGCTTGTAAAAAGAGCATACCAACATTAAATAATAAAAAACGAATGGGACTGCCCTGGTGGACCGATGCGCTGACGCAGCGAAAAAAGGAAGTCTCCAGGCTAAAGCGCCGAATCTCTTACGCAGCACCAGTCCGTCGTGAGTGGGTGGTCGAGCAATACAAAATAGCAAAGGAAGAATATCAGCAAGAAGTGAAAAGGGCACAAACCACGAGCTGGAAAGATTTTTGTAGTAGGCAGGAGCATGAAACAATGTGGGATGGTATTTATAGGGTCATAAGCCGTACAATGACGCGACAGGAGGACACTCCGCTTGTTCGAGATGGAAAAATACTTGAAAATGTGGAATCAGTCAGGATCCTGGCGGAGACCTTTTATCCAGAAGACCTTATTGAGGATGATAACACGGAACACACCCAAATACACTAATAAATAAATGACACTAATAAATAAATGCTTCAGCTTCGCGTACTTCCCCATCAAGTGGAAGAAAGCAACAGTGGTGGTGTTGCGGAAGCCCGGTAAAGAAAATTACACACACCCCAAATCGTACAGGCCGATTGGGCTATTGCCTGTACTGGGTAAAGTTTTCGAAAAGATGGTAGTCCGAAGAATCAAGTGGCACATCGTACCCAAAATAAGCCGGACACACTATGGGTTTATGCCGCAGCGCAGCACCGAGGACTCCCTCTATGATATGATGCAGTTAATAAGAACTAAGTTAAAAGACAAAAAACTTATCCTGCTCATATCATTAGACATAGAGGGAGCCTTCGATAACGCCTGGTGACCGGCAATACAATGTGCACTTGCGGAGACTGGGTGCCCAGTAAACCTGAGACGCCTGATAGACAGTTATCTAAACGATAGAACAGTGTGTGTCAGGTACACTAGGGCAAAATGGACAAAAAGGACTTCAAAAGGGTGTGTGCAAGGTTCGATAGGGGGTCCAATTTATTGGAATTTACTCTTGGACCCACTTCTGAAGGAGATGAGTGAGATAGGGACTCACTGCCAGGCTTTCGCGGACGATGTGGTCCTGATATTCGCCAGGGACGCAACAAAACAGGTGCAGGAGCATGCCGATGTGACTCTTGCTCATGTCGGGAGGTGGGGTGTCAAAAATAAGCTAAAATTTGCGCCATCTAAAACAAAAGCCATGATAATCACTAACAAGTTAAAATATGACACACCACTTCTTGAGATGGGTGGGGAAAGCATCGGCCTCTCCAGAGAAATAAAAATACTCGGCCTCACAGTTGATGACAGGCTTACCTTCGACACACATATGAAGAATGTGTGCTTGCAAGGTACAAAACTTGCATCGTCAACTGTCGAGAGCCGCAAAGATCCACTGGGGCCTAAACCCCGAGATTATCAGGACCATATACATCGCGGTGGTGGAGCTGACCGTAATGTATGCGGCTAGTGCGTGGGCATCAGCAACCAACAAATGCAAAGTCAAAAAACAACTCGACATGGTGCAGCGAGAATATGTGCAAAAAATAATAAAATCTTATAGGACAGTTTCCCTACACTCGGCCCTACTACTCGCTGGGCTGCTTCCATTGAACCTAAGGGTCCGGGAAGCAGCCTCGCTTTATGAAATAAAGAAAGGTTACTCCCGACGTGTGGTGGGTGATCGTGATGTGGAAACTAAAATCGAATACTCCAAAACCACACGTCCCGCGGATCAGGTTGGCCTGAAATTCACATGCCTGGAAGACGGTGCACAAATGGACCAAAATGACAACCAGGGCCTCAAAATATTTACGGATGGCAGCAAAATAGAGGGGAAAGTTGGCGCGGCGTTATCCATTTGGAACAACGCCGTGGAAACGAATACCCAGAAATTGAAATTGGAAAATTTTTGCACCGTCTACCAGGCAGAATTGCTGGCTATACTTGAAGCCATCAGATATGCGCTTAAAGCTCAAGCACCGAGCTGCAGCATATATAGCGATTCGAAGTCTGCTCTACAAACAGTTATCCAAGACGTTTCCCTCCATCCCCTAGCGGTGGAAGCTAGAAATAACATATTGAAAATAAGTAACAAAGGTAAGACACTAAACTTTTTCTGGATGAAAGCTCACGCAGGATTGGAGGGAAACGAGAGAGCAGACCAGTTAGCCAAAGAAGCTGCCTTAAAATTAAAAAGAAGACCTGATTATGAGAAATTCCGATTGGACCATTGAGTCGCTTGATGAATGGAACCGGCGCTATATAGAAGGGGAAACGGCCGCTACTACTAAGATATTTTTCCCAGAAGCCATAAACGCCTATAGCATAATAAGAAAAATAGATATGGACCCGATGACAGTACAAATAATGACAGGACATGGGGGCTTTTCTAGTATTTGTTTAGATTTAAATGTAAGGACAGCCCAGCATATGCCTGCGATCCTACTAAAACTGAAGATGTAATGCATATTTTAACTGAATGTATATTACACATTCAGTTTAGTAGAGAGCAGTGTAGTAGAGAAAGAAATGATATAGAAACAGAATTAGGAGTAAAAATAAGTAAAGCAAATGTAAATAAGATAATTAGTAATAAACACACTAGAAATAAGTTCTTAAAATATTGTACGCATATAGTAAGTAAAATAATAAATAAAAATAAATAGACTAAGAAATAAGGATACTGTAACATAGTATAAAATATAAATATACAATGTAACAGCTCCACAAAATAAATCGAAAAAAGAACATTATTATAATTAGAAATAAGGAATGTTAAGCATAAAAACAAAAAATAAAAATAAGAAAGAAATCAAAAAAGGTGAAAAAAGAAACACCAAAAAGAATAAAAATGTCCCCGATTTCAACATGTCAGGAACTAGAATAAACAAATAAAAAAAAAATAAAAAAAAATAACCTAACCTACCTACCTTTACTAGTATTTAAAGCATGATTTTCTTTTTTTTGTATATACCTAATATTTTTTAATAATTTTTACACAGTTTCTCCAAACTGTGTTTTACAGCAATATCACTTCTGTTTAGGGAGGGGCCTGGTGAACCCATAGCACAGGGTAACCTAGTTTGGGCACCAGTCTTCCACCTAGATATTATTTAGTTAGTATTTATAGCTGTTATTCAGTTGTATAGTTCATTGTCATTTAGTTTATTGTGATGTACTGATCGTAATATGTCGGAGAAAATAACTTTATTATTATTTTTATTAGTATTATTATTAAAGTCACACAGACGATTTTTGTTTTGTTGTTTACAATATTATCACTCATTTTAAACAAACAAGATGATTTTAATCACCTTTATGTTATGCACTACTTATATGAAGTAACAAAAAATAAAAAACAACGATAGTACAACCACGATATTATGAATCAAACTAAGTTCATGTTTGTTTACAGCATGCAAGATGATATTTTGAAGTTGTCTGTAACCTGTGAAATCGCCCGCCGCGACTTATGCAGGGTTTACACGGGTCGATTTTCGCCGTGCGGCGAGTCGCTTCACTAATTGCCTCACCAAGCCGCATCGCTAGCCCATTTACACTGGTTACTAAAATCGCATGCGGCTCTGTCATTTCCATCGAAAATGTTGAGCAGAATAGCCGTTTGTGCCGGAATTGAAATAATTAATTATTCAATTATTCAACAATTGCTTAAAGAACAAAGAGTGAAGAAAAAACAAAAGGAAAGAAGAAACGTAATGTTTGGGTACGTGGATGGATTTCTCGACGTAAGGACTTGGGTGCTTGGATACTTTATTGGTTGAGTGGAGTTTAGAAGATCCTGATTATTTTAAAAAACGATTAAGAATGACTACTGATCAGTTTAATACTTTACTACATAAGGTTACTCCGCTTATACAAAAATGCGATACCAATATGCGAGTAGCACTTTCTCCGAAAATTAAATTAGAAATAACCCTGAAGTTCTTGGCTACCGGTGATAACTATTCAAGTCTTGCAGAGTCATTTAGAGTTCCAGAATGCACAATTTCCTTGTTTTGAAGGATGTTTTGGATGCTATATACAATGTTTTACAGGAGTTCATTATGGTAAGTGAAACTAGTAATTAATTATAAACGATTTATTTATAAATTTTCCATTGTGTTTTCATCTAAGCATGACCTAACAAAAAAAGAAACTGAAAAAAGCTTGAGATAGAATATCGTCGTTCACTCCGTATTGTTGCCCAGTATTTTCTTGTGTAAGTAAACAGCTGGCAAAATAGTCTTCTTCATAATCGAGATGCCTTCTAGAAGTGGAAGCTTCGGGAGTCGAAGTTTCACGCTGGTTTTGAAAAGCTTGGTTTCGGGAAGTAGTAGCTTCGGCTTCTGGAGTCGAAGTATAGCGTGTATACTCTGAGAGTGAACTCGTAGGTCTAGCAATTGGAAAATGTTGTGTATTTAAGGTTTTCAGTCTTTCTTGTGACAAATAATTATTGATGAAATTTTGACAAACAATAGCATTTCTTAATGGCAAACTACGTAATTGGCTTGCCACATGTACTCCGAATGTATCAAATTCATCTTGACGGATAGTTTGAGCCAAAGTTTCTAATCTATTGACTGCTTGTAAAACAGGTGGGTCCATTTTAGGTGCGTCCATTAGAGCACGCTCCGCCTTTTTCTTTGGAGACAATTTTTTTTTCTTTTGTAAGGGCGCAATATTATCTTCTTGTTCCAATTCATCAAAATATGAAGACGCGTCGCTGTTTGTGTTCACCGCTGAATCTTTTCCCTGTAATCATACACTAATATAAGTTTATTTCTTTTAGGTGCCATCCACCACATATCAATGGAAGAAAATACAAAGGATTTTTAGATCGCTGGCAATTTCCTTTTTGCTGTGGGGCTATTGACGGGAAACACGTATTAATCGAAAATCCACCACACGGAGCATCAGACTATTATAATTACAAAGGCACTTATAGTGTGGTGTTGTTTGCTATAGTGGATGCACATTACCGTTTTATATATATAGATTTCGGAACTAATGGACGCATGAATGATTCGCATATTTGGAAAAAAACAAAGTTCTATAGTGCTCTTGAAAGAAATAATTTAAAACTACCTAATAAGGCAGTTTTCGTTGGTGATGATGCTTTCCCTTTGGCAACCTATTTAATGAAACCGTATTCAAGACATGAAGGTTTGGAACACAAACAAAAAATCTTTAATTACAGACTAATGGCATAATGGCTTCACGATTCAGAGTATACAGAAAACCTATATCTGTTTCATTGGATAAAACTGATTCTATTATTAAAGCGACCTGTGCGCTGCATAACTGGCTTCGGACTAATCTCATATACATGAATACTCCCGAATTAGTAGACGGAGAAGACTTCAGTTCAGGGACAATCAGAAACGGAAGTTGGAGAAGCATTCCTACGGCAGGAGTAGACGAATTAATGACACCGCTATCTTCTAACAACTATTCACGAAATGCAAAAGATCTGCGCGATAGATATGCTGACTATTTTGTCGGACCAGGAAAAGTTTCATGGCAAGATAGAATGATTGCGTAAATATTGTATGTTTATTTAAGTAATATTATAAAAATGGCTCTGTTCACGATTTACCTATTATAATTTATAATATGCGAACAAGAATAACTTTTTAATAAATAATAATAAATAAGACTTACCATGTTATCTTTACTGTTTCTTCCTTCTATCACTGGCTTTAAAAAGCGGTCAGCTACAGAAAACCAAATTAATTGAGGTCTGTATATATCATCCTTTCCCGCGCCACTCTTCTTTGACTTTGCTACCTTACTGGCCTCTCTATTATACGTGGTTCGTATATTTTTTATCTTCAATTTAAGCTCTTCAACTGTTATGGACAAACGCATTTCTTGAATAATAGATTTAAGAGCCGCTAAACGTACATTATTGTTCCTGTAATCTTGTTCTCTTGTTCCATAAGCATGGATGCATTTCATAGCATTCCAAAAACTGTATGGTGTTATTTTTATTCATGGTTGTTACGATACATGTACACAGAACCGCTGTAGTAAATAAATACACGTGCGTGCGCGAAACACCTTCATGCGGCGGGCGATCGCCTGCAACTGATCGTTTACACGGTCGATTTTAGTCACCAGTCGCATGCGGCCGGTTGCCGCGCGGCCAAAGTCGGATGCTACCCAACTTTGGGGCTTGCGGCTTTAGTCACTTGCAACTTAGCCGAATTGCCATTTAGATGGTCGATTTACGCCGCGCGGCAAAAATCGTGCGGCTTTAGTCACCCGTGTGAAGTGACATCTATGTAGCGCTCACCGAATCTACTTGGTGCGCCGTGTTGACTCGGTAACTCGAGTGCAAGCGGAATCGAGTAACGAGAGAGTCACTCGAGTGAAAACAAGGTTCGAGTCGCACAAATACTGAAAGAATTAAGTCTGTGCTTACTGGTTATATACTACTTTTCGATAGCAAAAATAAAAAGTTTAAACTTGTTGGTTTTGACATTAAATTGATAAAGTTGCTAGATACAATTAAAAAAATTGAAGTTAAAGTGATTTTATATTTATTTAATCTTGATTGTTAACACCTTAATAACTAGGGTAACAAAGGGCGGACTTAATGCCTAACGGCATTCTCTGCCAGTCAACCCGTGGAGTGATGAGATTTTGTGGCAGGTGCAAATACATTTTTCCAGGTAATATTCATACATACATACATACATACTAAGATATTCATAAAATATATAAAAACTTTACATATAGTGTATGTAAATATATGAACAAAATATGTATTACACATAGATATAATGTATACGTTACATATTATGATAATAAAATACATATATTGAAATTGCAAATAATAAAACATCTAAATGTATCTAAATATATCATTATCATTCTTAACATCCAACACCGCTTCGTTTCAAAAAAAGTCATGTATGAACTTTCTTCAACAGTCCTTACTTGGCGCTTTTCTTGTTTTCGGGCAAGGAGTTCCAGAGTAGTTTTGCCTGAATAGTAAAGAAATTGTTTGTGAATCCACTGAAATGATATGGAACACTGATCTTATGATTAGATGAGGAGCGAAGAACCTTATCATGAGTTGAAAAGAGATACTGGAATTTGTCCTTGAGATATGTTGAAGAAGTTGGATTATTTAAAATTGACAAAAGAACAAGCAGAATTCTAGTTTCATCTTTGTCGGATAGTGAGCTATTTCAGGCGTTCACGATAATGAGAGATGTGATCATATTTTCGGATACCAAATATATATCTAATACAGTTATTGAGAAGACGCTCTAACTTGTTAAGAAGATTTGGGTTCAAATCTGGGTAGCACACATCTGCAAAATCAATAATGGGCATTATAAGTGTTTGCGCAAGTGTTAGCTTAGTCTTGATTGGAAGAAAGTACTTCAGATGATAGAGGGATCGTAAGGTGTCAAAGACTTTGCGGTTAATTTCGGTGACATGCGTACACCAGTTCATTGTGTTGTCTATATACAGGCCAAGATTTTTACAGAGGAAGAGAACGGTATCAGAAGGATCACTGTAATAGTCAGCAGGTAGGCTTGCCACATCAATTTTGGACAACATTCTCGAGCTACCTACGATTATAGCTTGACACTTCGTTGGATTAACTGATATTCCAAAACGCCCAGGCCATTCTTTTACAGCTTACAAGTTCAGATTTAACATTCTAATGGCGTCATGGAGCTCTTCAATAGATGAGTGCAAGTAAATTTGGAGGTCGTCAGCATGCAGATGGTACGAACAGTTAAGAATAGTTGTGATCAAGTTTATAAAAACTGAGAAAATTAATGGAGAAAGTATACCGTCTTGCGGAACGCTAGCATCAAAACTAGCCCATTGGAAACTCTTCTGTCCCAAATGGACGTACTGCTGACGCCCGCGAAATTATGAAGAGAACCAATCCAAGACTGAGGGTGCAAATCTTAAATAGGACAGGATAGATAAAAGGATATCGTGGTCCACTGCGTTAACAGCATTAGAAAAGTCAACAAGCACCATTACAGTCACTTTCTTCTTTTCCATACCTTGTCTAATGTCTTCCGTAACTTTGAGTAATGCTGTAGTGGTGCTGTGATCGAAATGAAACCCAGACTGATAATCGCTGAGTAGATTATGTTTAAGTACAAAGTTGGAGACTTGCTTATGTACGCAGACATGATTTTATATATGACTAGCGATCCTCGACAACAGCGTCACCTACTGGATCCAATTGTGAATCTAAACCATCCAGGGACACCCTCAATCACACACAAAAAAAAAATCGTTCGATTTTCCCAACAACCGTTGGAAGTTTTTCCAGGTAAATCTTCGGGAACCGACGCTAACAAAACTCCATCCTCTTCATTTAGAATCACCTGTCCAGGAAAGAAGCAATCTTATTTAGATTATATGTCCGACCTATGGCAATGCAGGAAGCTCAGATAAGTGGGAGCGGAAAGGAAATGACAAGAAAAGGAAGCAAATGACTATTAAAGTCGAAGAAGAGATTGTAGGTAACAAAGCGGCGAAATATATTTCCAAAAATAAGAGAAAACAAGCTGCCCAAAAAGGATATTTGGTCAGAGTTACATTAAAACAAACGGAGAAGTTGTTCAAGACAAAAAAAAGTCCAATCAAACCCTTGCGCGGGTAAGAAATGTGGAAACAACTGCGGTGATATAACGGAAAAAAGAAGGATAAGCATTTTCAAGCATTTTTGAACCTTTCAGAACAGTAGAAAGGATTGGATCATCAGCCTAACTCAGAAAACTAATATCAAAAGAAAGAGAAATAAGGACTCAGAAAAGCGCACCACAGCTCATCGATAAATATGTTTGCAATTCCTGTGCAGAACGATCGATATATTACACAAACATATTTATTATACGGTTTCGACTGCTGGTGAGTTTGGTAGTGCCAAAGAATCTGAAAGGGGTAAAAGTGTACCACCCAACAAAACCAGCAACGATGAAATTACAGCGGTTGAAAACTATACAAAACGTTTACCGGAGGTTCCTTATTATTATTGGTAGGAAAGATAGTACTCGAACATACCTTCTGGCGGAATACAAAAACTTGACCAATTTTTATACAAAGTATAAAAAAACATCGTAGATTTCAAGGACTGACGTTTCCAAAAAAAAAACAAATGCCTGAAATGTTGTCAATACGAAAATAAAACTGATATTACACCAGAACAATGATAAGCTCACTAAGATGCACAAAACTATTTATTTAAAAGATTCAGTAACCATTTGCATTAGTTTTGACTTACAAAAATGTTGAACACACCGCATGGTGATTAGCATGTTATTATTTCGTACACGCAATTGCGTTTATTGCTATTATTGGGACAAAAGCCAGGGTAACCGCGGTGCTAATGAGATGGCTACAATATTAAGCAAATACTTGAAGAAGAAATAAAACCTTGACGAACGCGGGAATATAAGACGTTTTCTTCTTTTTTGTGACTGCTGTCCCGGTTAAAATCGGAACAAAATTGTTCTTGCAATGCTGAACGAGACTCTGTAAGATTGCAGAACTATTGAATTATTAACTAAATTAGTTACATTATCAATATATTTCGCTTTGGTGATTTATTTATTTTAATCTACCAATATAAAATTGAGTAAAAATCTAGGAAATACGTATTTATTTAAAAGTAATCTTAAACCAAGTAAATCGTCCAAAGTGACACTGGCCTTTTTAGCGTTATTTTACAATAGAATTAAGATGCTAAAAACTAAGGCATATGTGCAACAATTCGAAAACTAAAATATATATAAAAAGTTCATTAAAACCAAAATAATGGACATAGGTGTCATAGTAAACATGCAAAGTTACAAAAACTTAAATTATAGCATGTAAAAATATATCAATTTAAAAACTTTGAAAGCCTCTACTGAAAAGTGAATTTTGCACTTTGGCCCATATACACAGGACCCATCGATTTATACTTTAAATTAATTGTTATAATCATGTATCAAAATAATAAAAGTATTTCTTATTTGTATTTTTGATACTAGTAGTGAGATGGCATGTGCAATGTATACACTATATTGTATTAAGTATATTTATGTTACTATGCCAATTTTATAGAATTGTATGATTGTCTATGTATACTTTAAAAAATAAAACCAGTCTGTTAGCGACATTCATGTGTTTAATTATAGGTTATGGGCTAATCCCAAAATTATCAGTCTTTTTTGTTCTAAAATAGATAGTGAAAGTTGTATCGCGGAAACATGACATTAATTCCTTTTAATTTAGGAACATGATATTGCCAGCGTTCCTAAATTAAAAGGAAGAGAAAACTATGATGAGTGGAGAGCTTCGCGGCTGAAAATTTGTTGGTGCTCGTAGTAGTAAGTACATCAAACCGACGCCAGATTTTGAACTTAAGCCTGTGAACGATGCAAAAACGAAGGCAAAGCTAAAATATTGACTATAGACCCGTCATTGTACGTGCATATAAAGAACACCAAGAGCTAAAAAGAATTATGGACTACGTTGAAGACCATGTTTGATGACTCCGGTTTCTCGAGAAAAATAAACTTGCTGCGACATTTGATATCCATACGATTAGAAAACTGTGATTCTATGGCGACATATGTAACTCAAATGGTTGAGACAGCACAGCGGTTAAATGGCACGGGCTTTACAATAACAGACGAATGGGTTGGCTCACTATTATAAGCAGGCTTGTCTGATCGTTATATTCCCATGATCATGGCAATTGAACATTCGGGTATTTCGATAACTGCAGATGTCATAAAGTCAAAATTACTTGACATGGAAGTGACCAGTGACAATAAGAGCGCGGGAAACGAAGCTGCATTTGCCGCGCGAAATAAATTTTACTCTGGCAACACTAAGCCACAGAAATATGGCGGTCGCTCATTGTCAAACAATAAGGCAGAGACAGCAATGACAGATTCATCTACGAAAATAATAATGTGCTATAAATGTAAAAAAGATGGTCATTATAGAAATCAGTGCCCGTTATTGAAGAAAAATAATAACAATCGCGTATTTAATGTCGTTTTCCTGAATGGAAAGTTTAACAAAACAGAGTGGTACGTGGATTCAGGAGCAAGCGCACATATGACGGCGAACGAATCTTGGATTAGAAACATGAACTCCACACCGTGGTTATCTGAAATTGTGGTAGCAAACCAATCACGTGTATCACGTTTTGTTACGTGGTAGAGCCATGCTGCAGCTATATTGTGGTTGCAGCACGAATGGGTCGACTCGTCCGGGATGGCACCACGCTCTCACAGAATACCACATTACGGTGAAAGATAAAACATGGAAAGAATGTTAGTTTTGATGAAAAACACTGCTATATACGAAACAAAAGCAATGTTTTGGTAGCCACAGCTGATTTATCGGATGGTGTATATAAGCTGAGGTTACACACATGTTGGCTACACCTGTGGTAAGTGGCAAACTATGGCACAGAAGGCTGGCGCACATCAACAATAGTCAGGACATGAATAGAATGAGAAATATGGTGGATGGTTTGTCATACGAAAACAATTTCGACCAAGTCTCAGTGTACAACTTGTCGCGAGAGAAAGCAAGAAAGATTACCCTTTTCGCATGTGGGTAAAAGAAGCACCGAGACACTACACAGAATCTATACAGACCTTTGTGGACCGATAGAAACTAGTTCACTGAATGGTGCACGATATTTTATACTGTTCGTCGATGATTTTAGTAGAATGACGTTTTAAATAAATGCTTCATTTTTCTTTCCTCAAAAGAAAAATGAAGCATTTACTAATTTCAAGATCTTTAAAACAATGGTGGAAAATCAGTTAAATAAAAAGGTAAAAATACTAAGGTCAGACAATGGACTAGAGTATACCAACAAAGAGTTTGAGAATTATTTAAAGCAAGAGGGTATAATTCATCAAAGATCGAATAATTATACACCTGAACAAAATGGTCTATGTGAGCGAGCCAACCGTACTGTGATTGAGAAGGCTAAATGTCTAATGTATGATGCAAAACTGGATAAAAGATTTTGGGCGGAAGCAGCGAACACTGCTGTCTATTTAAAAAATAGATCCATTGCATCGGGACTTCAGAAAACTCCATATGAATTGTGGTATAAGAAAAAACAGACCTTAGCCACATACGTTTGTTTGGTTGTAAAGTCATGGGTCATGTTCCTAAGGAACGTCGTTTGAAGTGGGATAAGAAGTCTGCGGAACACATATTAGTTTGCTATGGTGAAGATGTTAAGGGATACAGACTATAAGATCCTGTCAAGAAAAATCTTGTTATCAGCAGAGATGTTATCTTTATGGAAGAAGAATTAGGTACCGAAAAAATATGTCAGGAATCGGCTATCTGGATTCTGTAGCTGCAACAACAAACTGTATCCCTCGATTTTGTTATCATCAATTTTTTGAATTGCCTTCCACTATAGAAGCAAATTTACAGACGTATTCACGCCAAAAACTCGTAAAGTTGTTACAATGAAATGCAAGAAGGTAGTAGCTAAAGAAGTGTCTGCCGAGCGAGTGGTAACAGTAACAGCTATCTGCTGTATGAGTGCGAGTGGTCATTATATTCCGCCAACATTGATTTATCCATGTAAGAGACCCAGGGAAGATTTTATGAATGGTGGCCCTTCACAAAGTATCTACATGGTCTCGGATAGCGGTTTTGTGAACAAAGAGCTGTTTGTTAACTGGTTGCATAATTTTAAATATATCAGCTCCTGGACAGATTTACCAACTCTGAATCGATTAATCAACACTTGTTAATGCGCTGGGGCGTAGGGCTGTACGGAGACCCCCCGAAGGGGGCGGCCGTCGCGGCGGGCGCGAGCGCTCACTGCAGACTGGCGCTAGAGGCGCCTATCCTCTGACCCATATTACGGCCCGATATCGGAACGCTGCCCATGAACACTTGATGGCGAACCTAGTTTTTGAGTTTCTTATTAAACTTCACCCAAATAGTACAACGTATTACAAAATACCCCGTAAAAAATAAAATTAATTATCAAAGCCAAAAATTTTGTCAACCCTAGTAAGCTGTCATGTCAGAGCACCATATTATTTAACAGAAAGGCCTACGTACCTATTTTACCTAATAATTGTCTACTTTAATAGTTTTTCTATTTTTCATTCATAAATGTTTACTACCTCAATACAAGGATGTCATTATACTCAAGTACTGGCTTCAAAAAATGTCAAGTTGGAAAAAAAAATATGTTGTCAATTTCAAATCTTCTATATATATATCGATATATCCTACAACTGTTTCGAGTTTTTTTCCAACATTTTTTGCAAAATAGCGATGCTTTCTAACTCGAAATATTACGATATGATGTTATGCGTAGGCCATGAAGGACGTCCAAGCTCAGTCGACGCCAGACAGGCTGAATTAGTGTTAGAGCATTTTGAAGAATAGCCGACCACAAGTACGAGGCGAGCCGGAACAAGATTCGGTATAAACCATGTTGCAGTTTGGCGAATTTTTCGTGACGACAATCGTCACCCTTATCACTATCGCCGTACACAGGAGCTGATACCCTCCGATTTTGCACCCAGGAGGAACTTCTGCGAGTGGTACCTTAGGCAGTTAGAGGAAAACCCTAATTACGTAAACTATGTTCTTTGGACGGACGAGGTAACATTCACGAGGTCAGGACTTTCAAATATGCATAACGATCACGTTTGAACTCGCGTGAATCCATATGCTTCACGGCAGGGCAGATTCCAACACCAGTGGCGGCTGAATGTGTGGGCTGGCCTTTATGACGGGCATGTCATCGGTCCCGTCATTATGCCATCACGTCTGAACGGTAGCAACTATCTAACGTTTCTACAAACGGAATTTTATTCGAATTATATATTATTCGAAGAGGCGATTGACGACTTTTCTGTGGCTGACAGGGATTACTTTCAGAACCAAAGAAACATGGTGTTTCAGCATGATGGAGCTCCGGCACATTTTGCTCGCAACGTACGAGAACATCTTAACGTTCGCTTTCCGCGAGAATGGATCGGCCGCGGGGGACCGGTGCTATGGCATGCTCGTTCTCCGGACCTCACACCCTTGGACTTCTTTTTGTGGGGTTATGTGCAGGATAGTGTATATCTCCGATTGCCCAACGATTGCCGAGATGGAACAGCGTGTTAGATTGGTTTTCGCATCAATAACACACAATGCCACACAAGCCATATCCCGACGGGCAAGGTTGTGTATTGAGCAAGGCGGAGCACACTTTGAGCCGTTTCTGTAAATTTGACGTTTATTATGAAAAAGTAAGTGTCGTTTAGGTTGTTTCGTTAGGTTGTTTCGTTAGGTTAGGTCTATTAAAAATTTTGTCGTTCCGCGAATTAGGTAAAAATGTAGGTACATTCTGCGTAGTTTACTCTTTAATTTTACTGAAATAGGGTTTGCACAAAACTGCGATTGCCAACCCGCTCGCCAAGCGTGGCAACTATGGCAATATACCCCCCATGAGCAACGGCACAAATAAACGGCCCCCAGTCCCCGGCGGCCCCGCTATTCCTGGCAAAGGTGGCGACCATGGTAACGGCGGGGCAGGGGGTGCTAAGAAAATCTCCGGTGGAGGTTCGGTTGCCACCTACGACGACTCGACCTGGCAACATATAACGCACGCACCCTGAGGACTGACGAGAAGATCCTGGAGCTGGAAGAAGAGATAGATAAGTTACGCTGGAATATAATAGGACTATCCGAGGTCCGAAGAGAGGGGGAGGACACGGTAATCCTCGAATCCGGCAACATATTCTATCACAGGAGGGCGACAATCTGTCCCAAGGAAGTGTCGGATTTATCGTACACAAGTCTCTCGTTAACAACGTTGTAAGGATTGGGAGTGTGTCGACGAGGGTTATCCTTATACTCAGAATCACCAAACGGTATTCGCTGAAGGTCATACAGTTTTACGCACCAACCTCGGCACACCCCGATGAGGAGGTGGAGGAAATGTATGAGGATATCTCTAGAGCCATGCATTCCTCCAAAACCCACTATACGGTGTTAATGGGAGACTTCAACGCAAAACTAGGCACAAAAGAGAGCGGTGAGCTGAAAGTAGGGAAATTCGGAATAGGGCAACGGAACCCAAGGGGCCAGCAGCTGGCCGACTTTATGGAGAAACAGGGACTCTTAATAATGACCTCTTTCTTCAAAAAGTGGCCCCACAGAAAGTGGACCTGGTCAACCCCCGACGGTTCGACAAAAAATGAGATTGACTTCATTATGACGACCAGACGACAACTGTTCTGTGATGTCTCAGTGATCGCGAGGGTGAAAACTGGCAGCGATCACCGAATGGTGAGAGGCACACTGAACCTAAACGTAAAGTTGGAGAGGTCACGTCTAATGAAGTCAACGCTCCGTCCCCCTCGTGCTCTAATCCAAAGCCCCGAAAACTTTCAGCTCGAGTTACAAAATCGTTTTCAGTGCCTTGAAGATTGCAATGAAGTGGACGATATAAATGACAGCTTGTGGAAACTGTCCATGCGGTCGGAGCTAAGTTCTGTAAGACCCGTCGCAGAAGAACACAAAAACTCTCCGATCACACTCTTAATCTCATGGTTGTTAGACAGGAGATGAAGCTGCAGCCTTTAAGCAGATTTGACAGCATACAGGCAACTGAACAGACAGATCTCCAAATGCCTGCGGCGGGACTTGCGCAACTTCAATACAGCTCGTATTGAAGAAGCGATCGAGCGGAACTAGGGCTCCAAAGTCTTTGCCAGAGATCTGTCTGCCAGAAAGAGCCAACTGTCGAAGCTGAAGACCGAATGTAGCAGTATCGTTTCCGGGACACCTGAGATTTTGAGTGAGATTGAGAGGTTCTATGGGCAGCTGTACACGTCATGGTTGGAGCCACACGCAAGTGTGAGTAACGATCCAAGAGCAAGTCTTATCGGACACTATTCCGATGATATCCCGGACGTCAGTCTGAGCGAGATTAGAATGGTTCTCCAGCACTTTAAAAACGGCAAGGTCCCAGGGGAGGATGGAATTACAGCGGAGCTTCTGAAAGCGGGTGGAAAACCGGTACTTGAAGTCCTTCAGAAGCTCTTTAATTCCGTCCTCCATGGTGGCATTACACCGGAGGCGTGGAGCAGAAGTGCGGTGGTCTTGTTCTTCAAGAAAGGCGACAACGCTCTCTTGAAGAACTACAGACCGATTTCCCTTCTGAGCCGCGTCTACGTGCTGTTTTCGAGAGTCATTACGAATCGTCTCGCATGCAGACTCGACGACTTCCAGCCTCCTGAACAAGCCGGTTTCCGAAAAGGCTTTAGCACCATAGACCACATACATACCATTCGGCAAATTGTACAAAAGACCGAAGAGTACAATCTGACACTTTGCCTTGCGTATGTGGACTATGAGAAAGCCTTTGATTCCGTCGAAATTTGGGCGGTGCTGCAGTCCCTTCAGCGGTGCCAAGTGGACTGTCGGTATATTGAGGTGCTGAAGTGTTTGTACAGTAGGGCTACGATGGCTATCTGAGTACAGAACCAGAGTACGAAACCTATCCAACTGACTGCAGAGAGGTGTAAGACAGGGTGACGTAATATCCCCGAAACTCTTCACCGCTGCATTGGAAGACGTTTCCAAGCTACTGGACTGGAAAGGATACGGTATTAACATCAATGGCGAGTCCTTATGGCAGAATCGCTGGAGGACCTAAGCACTATGCTCAATGACCTCAATAGTGTCTCCCAACGGATAGGTCTCAAGATAAACATGGACAAAATAAAAATCATGTTTAATGTCCATGTCACTCCTATGCCGGTAGTTGTTGGGAGCACTAAGTTCGAAGTTGTAGACGAATACGTTTACCTGGGGCAAATAGTCCGACTAGGTAAGTCCAACTTCGACCGAGAGGTCAATCGACGGATTCAACTCGGCTAGGCAGCATTCGGGAGATTACGACCCATCTTCTCGTCAGGCATACCTCAAAACCTCAACACTAAATTGTACAACCAGTGCGTGTTGCCAGTGATGACATATGGAACTGAGACGTGGTCCTTCAGTGCTGGCCGTATGAGGAAGCTCAAGGTCGCTCAGCGAGCTATGGAGAGGGCTATGCTCGGGGTTTCTCTGCGTTATAAACTTAGAAATGAGAATATCCGCAGTAGAACCAGAGTAACCGACATAGCCCAAAGGATTAGTAGGCTGAAGTGGCAATGGGCCGGCCATATAGCTCGAAGAACCGACAACCGTTGGGAAGAAAGGTTTTCGAATGGCAGCCTCGTACCGGCAGGCGAAGTTTAGGGCGTCCCCCCACTAGATGGAGTGACGACCTGGTAAGACATGCAGGAAGTCAATGGATGCAGGTGGCTCGGGACCGTGCTTTGTGGCATTCAGTGGGGGAGGCCTATGTTCAGCAGTGGACTTGTGAAGGGCTGTAATGATGATGAAGGGTTTGCACATCAGTGAAGATAATAATATTTTTTGGGGTATGTTATACAGCGTTACTACGGTTCTTAAATATTGTGAATGGACTCGTTATAAGGCCCCATTTAACCTCCTTTCGGCTTTACGGGTAGTTTTGTAACAGCCAGTATACAAGATTATTGCTCCCATAAAACTGGCTATCACATATAACCATATTTGAAAACTACTGTTGAGTCAGTCCAATGATAGACTGAATCAATTTTGCAACGAAGAGCTTTAAATACCTTAACACTTAATCGCGCCGAAAGCAAGGCACCACACAGTTCCAATCGAGGTATTGTCGTTGGTTTAACTGAAGCAATTTTATTTTACGCACAAAGTAATCTGACCTGAACCTTACCTGAACCATCAACCGATTTGAGATAGATTGCAGAAGCATATGCTACTTGTGAAGCATCCGAGAATGTATGTTAGTCTATCACCACAGGTTTATTAATGAGAACGCATCTGGGTATTTCAATGAACAATACGGTGTTTAAATTTTTTATAAAACCTTGCCATTGTGCCTTTAATACATTATCCACCGAATCATCCCAATCAAGTTTTGTCAACCATAATTTTTGTAGAATTATTTTTGGTATGATGGTACAAAGACTAAGCAAACCTGGTGGTTCGAATAATTTAGTCGAATTGAACAAAATCGTTCTTTTGGTTATATTTTGATCTAACTGTATGTTAACTGGAAATCGAAGAATGTCCTTACTTGGATCTCATTTCAGACCTAAAACGCTGGGTTGCGAAGTCGAATCTAAATTTTTTGGTAACGACGTATTTGATTCACCTTGATGAATATTTGCATTAGTTCGCAATTTTCTTAAAGGAAAGCAGGCTGTACTGAGAACTGTAATGACTGATTTGATTATATTTTGTAATTCACTTTCAGTTTCAGCGCCAGAAAGTCATCAACATAAAAGTCTGCCTTTATTAATTGTGCTATTTTCTTATCTTTGCATTCTTTTGAAAGTTGCAATAGACAACGTGTACTCAGAAATGGCGTCGATGCCATTCCATACGTCACTGTATTTAATTGATATATTTTAATTTGCTGTGATGGTTCGTCACGCCATAAAATAATTTGCATTTTCGCTGATTAGGATCTACCATGATCTGGCGATATATTTTTTCCACATCTGCTGTGATGTTGCCGATATTTCAACAAAATTGAAAATAAATCGTCCTGTACTACAGGGCCAATATGTTGTATATCGTTAAGTGATATTCCGGTGGACGTTTTCGCAGAAGCATCAAAAACTACACGCAGCTTCGTAGTCTCACTATTTTCTCTAATCACAGCATGATGTGGAAGAACAACCGAATGGGGGCTTAGAAACATTGGTCATGTGACCTAAACGCTCATATTCTTTAATAAAATGTTGATATTCTTGTTTGAATTTATCCTTGCTGTTTAATTTATTCTCAAGTTGTAAAAACCTTTTTTCTGCAACATTGTATGAATCACCTAAAATTTCTACAGAATCTTTAAGTGGAATTTGTACACAAAATCTACCGTCGTCGTCGAAACCTTTCCGGTAGGTACGGACGAGCTATATCAGTAGACATCTCACAAAAAATAGACTTGTCTAACATAGGTATAACCAGTTCCCTTAACAAAATATTATCGGTATTTAAACCAGACATAACATTCGTGATATAAATATCGCTACGCTGTTCGTTTGCAATGTCATCGAAATTCAACGCAGTTGGCATAATGACGGCTTCGACGCGTGATAAGGTGTCGGCTACGATGTTATTCTTACCGGTTATATGTTTTATATTTGTAGTGAACTCGCTTATGAAAGTTGAATGTCTCGTTCTCCGAGGCGTTCGCTTTCATCGCGTCCTACCTTTTGAAATGCAAAAGTTAAAGGTTTATGGTCCGTATACACGGTTATTTCTTGACCTTCAAATAATTTCAGAAGATGTTTTATAGCTAAGTATATAGCGAGCAACTCGCGATCGTATGTGCTATATCGCTGTTGGGTGGTGGTAAATTTTTTTGAGAAATAACCCAATGGTTTCTAGCTATCTCCTTCTATTTGTTGCAAGACTGCTCCCACGCATGTATTAGATGCGTCAGTCATTATAGAAGTGCGGAATCTACTCTAGGGTACGTCAATGTAGCGGCCTGTGTGAGACCTGCCTTACATTGCGTAAATGCTTCGTTCGCACTATCCGTCCAGACGATGGGAGTTTTATCATTTTTCTTGATATTTATTTAATTCTGTTAGATATAAAGTAGCATTGGGGAGATGAGCTCGATAAAAATTGACCATGCCGAGAAAACGTCTTAGCTCTGAAACAGTTTTCGGCTTCGAAAATTCCACAATTGCCTGAACCTTATCTTGCAACGGCCTGACACCTTCGGTACTAATGTCGTGTCCCAAAAATTCTAGTTTAGTTTGTACAAAACGAAATTATGCGAAATTAATTGAAATTCCATATTCATTAAACTTTTAGAAAATTATTTCTTAATGTTGTCTGTGTTGAACTTCGTTGTCACTAGCGTTAAGTAAATCGTCTAAATAAAAAAGACAAAATAAAGCCCTTGTAAAATGGAATTCATAAAGCGCTGGAAGGTTTGCGCTGCACCTCGTAAACCAAACATCATTGGGGAAACTCGAAAAGCCCGAATGTTATGATAGCGGTTTTCTCCACATCACCTAGCGCGACAGTTATAAAATGATAATTTCTATTGATGTCTAATTTTGAAAATATCTTTTCATCCGGGAGAATAAAAGTAAAATCATTCAAGCAAGGAATCGGGTATCTGTCGGTCTTTGTTATCGCATTCAGCTGGCGATTGTCCCCACAAGGTCTTATACCTCCATTTCTTTTAGGAACTACATGGAGTGGACTAGCCCACGCGCTCTTCGAAGGACGACAGATGCCCAGTTCCTGCATGATGCGAAATTCTTCTTTAACTTTTTTATACCTGTCGGGTGGCAACGGGCGCGCTTTCGCGTGTACGGGAGGTCTCGATATGGTGGACGACATCGTGTTTCGCGGTTTCTCTGAATGACGCCGGTTTAGTAATGTCATAATGTAAGTGTACTTTAACAATAAATCCTGATACGGATGATTAAATTAATAGTTTTATCACTAGGTTGAGATACATTGACAACAGATGCCGAAAAATTCAATTCTGTGGTTTTATCTATTAATTTACGCGCGTTTAAATCAACTAATAACCTGTGATACGCTAAAAAATCTGCGCCCAAAATTGGTTGTTTGACATCTGCTACCACGAATTCCCAACGATAAGGTCGACGTAAGTTTAAGTTTAACACTAGTGTCTTGGTACCGTAAGTTGCGATTTCACTACCGTTAGCCGCGTATAATTTATATTCACTGCACTGGTTTGCACGATCTTTTCTCACGGCTGGTAAAACAGACACATTGGTGTCGACTAAAAATCTAAAACCAGAGTTACTGTCTGACACACACAAACGATTAAATGAAAAAATGGTACAGACCTCAAGATCCTAGGACTGTACCTCGCCGCTCAGTTTTCCGGCTGCTTTGGTTTCCACGCACACGGCTCCGTACACTTGTTGGCCTTTTCTCTGAACCGGTAGTAGTAGAAGCACAAGTAGTTCTCCTTTCGAGGCCGGCGGGAACCGCTACGGCGCCTGGACTGCGAACGATGACGGTTGCGATTAGGGGCACGAGGCCGCGACCTCTGCTGAGCGATCTGGTCCACGGTAGCCTTTATTTTAGCCACCTCAGCCGTCAACAAGGCCAAGTCAGACACGGTGAGTACGGCTCGCACTTGTGTCGGAAAACGACTCTGCCACAGCACGCGAAGGGTTTAATCAGGAACCTTGTCAGTAGCGAGCTCGCGCATCCAACGGAGCAGCTGGGATGGTTTCTGCTCGCCCAGCTCTAGCTCGCTCATAAGCTTCTCGATCTGCCTCGACATTGACTCCTCATAGATGTGGAGCAGCCGAGCTTTAAGTGCGTCGTACTTGTGGGTAGGAGGCGGGTTTAGTAATATGTCTGTCACTTGCGCGATGACCTCCTTACTCAGCTTGGACACGACCAGATCAAACTTCGCCTCATCGCTCATCCTACAATTTTTTTTTAATATTACGTTATCTGAACCAATGACATGAACACAAATATCAAAACAGTTCTTTTTTTCAGATTTCTTGATTCCGTCTAGATTTTCATATAATCTTTATGCTATTTACAATAATAAATTGGTATCTTTTTTTTTTGTATATAATACCATTAAGGGTCGCGAAAATTTCTAGTGGGCCCAAAAACGATTGACTCCTTTAGGACGTGGTCGAGATAAATGAGTATTAATTGGGTAATCTAAATTTTGAAAAGATGTCTCTTTTAGTTGAGACGTAATTGATTTATTTATTGTTTTATCAAAATGAAAATGAGAATACGCGAAAGTAAATAATTTTTGCCAACTCTTTTCACTATTAGTGAAACAATTTTGAAAAGTGCATGACAATGCTTTAGCAAGCTGCATCCTCGCACCTCTAGGAATTCTTTTAACCACTGGTACATTACGATGATAATTGTAAATTTGCTCCGAAAAAAGGGAAAAATATGTGTCATTAGAGGAATTACTAATAGTTATGAATTTCTACGGTAGGCTGTGAAGCCGAATACTTTTACTATGGCATCGTTTGATATGTATATTTAATCCCCTTTTACCTTTAAACAGCCTACCGTCGGTACAATTTTGACACTGTAGGAAATCCGGCTGTGAATGTAGCGGAGCGGAGATATTCACTAAAAAATCTAAACAGATCTCTACAGCACTCAAAAGTCTTTATATTACATAACTTCATATTGACTTGAAATCTGCTGTACCCCGCATCTTTCCCTGAAACACAATCGTTTACGGCCTAAATAAAAGCACTTTACTCTATAAATGAAATATTATCACATTACTTCCCCGGATTTATTCCATATTGATAAAAATTTTATGTAGTTGTTATGCTTTGACAGTTGACAACGACGCAGCAGAAATATTTTCCTTTATAAATGAGTATTGTGTCTGAAATGAAAAAATAATTATTACAATAACTGTCTTATATATTTACTGATCTTTTTGTTGAAATTTGTAAGCCAGAATTGGCCTCTAAATAACAAAATAAAATAAGTTAAATATACGTAGCTTTTGACAGTTGAAAAATTTTGACATATATCGTTCTTTCAATTAAAAAAGAACTACGAAACATAACAAAAATATATTTGTATGTATTTTTAAAAAGTAGAAACATAGGAATTTTTAAGATCTAAAAATAATGTTGTCCAAATGACTTCCCTCGGCTGCTTGGCACTCTTGGAACCGAATTTGCAAATTTTGGAAAACTCGTCGAAAAGTTGTTCTCAGTATTTTGTTAGTTTCCTGAATAATATTACTCTTCAGCTGCTCTAAATTGGTCGGATTATTCTCGTAGACCACCGATTTGAGGTAGCCCCATAGAAAATAATCGCATGGAGAGAGATCGGGGCTACGTGGTGGCCATTCAATATCCCCCCTAAGAAAAAGACTTTTGAGTGCTGTAGAGATCTGTTTAGATTTTTTAATGAATATCTCCGCTCCGCTACATTCACAGCCGGATTTCCTACAGTGTCAAAATTGTACCGACGGTAGGCTGTTTAAAGGTAAAAGGATTAAATATACATATCAAACGATGCCATAGTAAAAGTATTTCGGCTTCACAGCCTACCGTAGAAATTCATAACTATTAGTAATTCCTCTAATGACACATATTTTTCCCTTTTTTCGGAGCAAATTTACAATTATCATCGTAATGTACCAGTGGTTAAAAGAATTCTAGAGGTGCGAGGATGCAGCTTGCAAAGCATTGTCATGCACTTTTCAAAATTGTTTCACTAATAGTGAAAAGAGTTGGCAAAATTATTTACTTTCGCGTATTTCATTTTCATTTTGATAAAACAATAAATAAATCAATTACGTCTCAACTAAAAGAGACATCTTTTCAAAATTTAGATTACCCAATTAATACTCATTTATCTCGACCACGTCCTAAAGGAGTCAATCGTTTTTGGGCCCACTAGAAATTTTTGCGACCCTTAATGGTATTATATACAAAAAAAAAGATACCAATTTATTATTGTAAATAGCATAAAGATTATATGAAAATCTAGACGGAATCAAGAAATCTGAAAAAAAGAATTGTTTTGATATTTGTGTTCATGTCATTGGTTCAGATAACGTAATATTTAAAAAAAATTGTAGTAGAGATGTTCCAACTCGGAAGAAACTCGATTCGAGTTAAATCGAGTTGAATTTCACGTAACTCGAATAGTACTCGAGTTACGCAACTCGAATTGGCGGAACGAAGCTGTGTCAGTTTGTTACAAATTATTTTTATATTTGTTCCTCCATCCAAGATAATTATTATTACTTAACTTAATAGGTAGTTATATTTTATTGGTTTGCGTATAGACAATTTTAATAAAATAATATCACTCTAACTTTATGACGTAGCCTATAATTAATGTTATTATATCAATAAATTCTTCGAATTAGTAAGTCGAGTTCATCACTAAATTGTACACAGACACTGCATTGACCGTAAGATAAAGATACGACTTGAGTAGAATTTTGTGACTCGAGTCACTCGGGTTTTATCATGTCACTGTAGTTGTACTCGAGTTTTTGAGTTATGCGAATTAACTATTTACAGTCCCTGCATCGATTGAAGTTTATCACTCGAGTTGAGGATGGCGATTACCTTAGTTAAAGCATTTTTAAATAGGTACCTTTATTAAATAAGTAATATGTGGCAATATGAAATAAAATACAAATATTTATTATTTATTTATTTGTAGTATTTCCATGTTTCTTTTATTTACTACACACATGTGTAGTATTTCAAAATCTATAAACTGATTTTCGCATATCTTACAAATCGCTTCCATTTTTCAAAATAATGCCACACTGACGATTTTTGTTTTGTTGTTTCATTGTTATCATTCATACTTTAAACAAACAAGTATATTTAAATCACCTTTTATGTTATGCCCTACTTATACGAAGTAAAAAAAATAACAATGATAGCACAATCACGATATTATAAATCAAACTAAGTTCATATTTGACTACAACATGCCAGATGCAAGTTTCACGCCCGCGGCGCATTATACTATGTGAATTAGTTGATTAGATGATAGAACTAATGAATTAGTGAACTGACATATATCTAGCGCTCTACGAATCCACACGGTGCGTCGAGTTGACTCCGTAACTCGAGTGCAAGCGGACTCGAGTAAAATTTATTTTCACTCGAGTACCGAGTTACACAGATTCACTCGATTGAATCGAGTGAAAACAGATTTCGAGTTGCATCACTACTCTAAGAATAAGGTCTGTGCTTAATTGTTATATACTTTCAAATAATTTTTTGTAGCAAACTAGCAAAATTAATTAATAGCAAAAAAGTTTGTACTTGTTTGTTTTCAAGACAATAAAATAAATATCGTCTCATCGATGCACAAGTGTATAACATAACATGGATAATATATTTTTTTCCTTTTTATTTTTTTGTGGTCGCATGGTAAAATTGCCAATGACATTCGAAATTGGAAAATGAAAACTAATGAGTTTAGTTAATTAATATAAGAGTATGTATCACAGAACACAATTACTCTCTAAGGTATGTATGTAATACAAGAGTTTACTTTTACACCTAGAATTTTGGAAAATCTAAATAAGATCTATAATTTGTGATGAATTACTAAAAAAAAGGACAAACACAGGTCTTAGAACCTTACTAGTATGTTAAAAGTGACAAAGTATTAAAGTTTTATGTTATTAGTAAAATCTAAATTAAATAATAGATAGAATAAATACATAAATGAAGTTTTTCTGTATATTATAAGAAAATTAGAATCTATGGGTCGAGGATTCAAAGATTCTATTTGATGTAGCTTCATCAGCTTTGAAGAGCGATTCATTTAACTGCATTTAGGTATAAATACCTTATGTATTCAAAGTTGCTCCATAAACTTGACAATACCAAATTGCATCAAACATGGATCCTGAATTTATGCCACCCCTAGTAGATAGACAGTATAGATAGTACATATATTTATGTGTAAATAAGTACTTATTACTTGTACTAGAAGCAAATATACAGTTTGCATAATTATTGTAACTTAGTTGTTTATTTTACTATTATATACAATATTAAAACTAAAATAAAAAAAAACTAAACCTAGTAATTTAATTATCAAACAGTCCTACTCCACGCGGTATCGTGCCAAGAACGCTGGCTGCGTTTCCCCGCTGAATGGCTATACTTAGCCTTTGAGCTAGAAAAGAGCCAGCCCTCTTATCACCAGCAGCAACGACCAGCCGCGGATGGAGTTCCTTTAAGAACTTCACCGCACGTGGACCCCACGGACCGATAGTCTCTACAGCAAATGGCACAAATATGTAGTCATTTAATATTTTTACTTGTGTAATGGTTATATCCTTGTTGATCAGATGCTTCTATTATCCTTAGACTGATGTGTTGTTAACTCTGCAGAAAGGAATATTATTTGTCATCTACTATCAGATAATTAATATAAAAATAATATCCTTTTTCCCCTACATGAAACTAGTGAAAATAAGAAATCAGACAACTTTTACAAAGTCAAATATTGTTGATGTAAATCCATAACTACTATTTGTGTATTTGATTATATGGAGCAAATTAATGGAGTATATTTTATAATAATTTCTTATTTATTTAACATGGAAATGTAGTTTATTGACATTGAAGTATAGTATATATATAGTCTTATACAATATTCATTAACTTTTTTCAGGTGGATCGCTTAGAATAAATATGTATGTCTTGTAGGCTGAAATCTTGCAGAGCTGCTCGTAGGCAGAGACAAAAAAGTATATGGATATTGAATACGACAGTCTTATATCATATCTCATAACATTGAAAATATCCTTCTGATTCATGTTATTATCAAGTTATTTTGAAAATATCTTTTGAAATGATAATGACTGACAATAATAAATACAATTAAATTATACATGTGTTTTTGTTATCCTTACACATCCAGTTTAAAACATCTAACTTCATATTTATCAGTGTGTAATAACATAGATAAACATGATATTACCTAGTCATTTTGGCTTTAATTGTGTTTGGGGTATGATAACTAATCAGTTAATATATTTTAAAACAAAGTTTAACACTGCACTTTTACTAATCAACAAAACATATTAAAACAAAGTCTTGACACTGCACTCTCTGTCTGTCTATTCCACTATTAATAGACTGCTTTGGAAATAATTACAACAATATATGCAGTGGCATTTTACTTTGTGTTTTATCCTTATACAACCAGTTCAAAACAGCTTTCTTACTATATAGCATTTAAAGCTAATATTATAAATAGACATATTATCCGTTATTCATCTTTGCTTTAATCATATTTATTTAATTGTAATGGTGTTTGTGATGTATATTCACTAATCAATTAATACCTGTAAAACATAGTCTCCACACCACGTTTGTTTGTCTGTGCACTGTTTTGCCGGAACTGCTAAAAGGATTTTCCATCTATCTTAAAATATCTATAATTGCTGAATGTACCTACAACTTTGTTTAATACTATTAATTATTAAGCTATTCTATTCTATATACACTATTCTAACTCATAATATCGGTGAAAACTACTAGAAAATCGCTTTTAGTTTGTTTTAAGGTTATTGCGATATTCATATTTTAATTTTTAATTTCTCAGAATTCCCGTTAAATGCGATAAAACTAATATTAATTTTGTAATCTATAGATTATAAGGAATAAATCCACATACATTTCATTGAGGTTCACTAAAATTCGTGGTGGGCCCATTCTCCATACAAAAAGAAACTGTCTCCTTTGTAAAAAATAAAAGCGACTTATGCTTCTTCCCTAGATCTGCGCTTCATCAACGACGTGCGAAGACGGACTACCATCTGTGTGCAGCCAACGGTTCGCCAATAAACACTTAAGGTTATGTTAAGCTTAACCTTAATTTAGGCCTACGTAGAGACTGTGTGGCGCTTTACTGTAGCTGACGTCGCTAAAGCTAATATAGGCGTAGATTTTTTATTCTATTTCAATCTTATTGTCGACATTTGATGTCACCACTAAATTGTCAGCTATAGCTATTGTTTCTAGTGATAGTCGTAATTCGAGTGTAAAGGTGACTGGTGCTTCTAAATTTCACCACTAAATACTTTATGAATTTCCAGACCGGCAGGCGCTCATCGCCCACCCAAACATTACACAGATTATCACATCCGTACCACGTCAGGTCCTCCAATATCGCGTATACCACACAGACTCGCCCCGGACAAGCTGAAAATTGCCAAACTTGAGTTTGAGGCAATGTTGGCAAATGGAACTGCTAGTCCTTTCCAGAGCCCCTGGTTGTCACCACTACACTTCGCTCCCAAAAAGGCCAATGGTTGGCGACCATGCGGTGACTATCGCATGCTCAGCGCCCGGACAGTGCCAGATAAATACCCTATCCGACACATACATGACTTTGCCCACAATTTATCTGGTTGCAAAACATTTAACCATAGATCTGGTCAAGGCGTATAACCAGATACCAATATTTGAGACTGACATTCCCAAATCTACCACTACGACACCTTTTGGACTCAGTCAGACGTTCCAAAGGTACGTTGATGAGATGACCCGTGGTCTAGATATCTTGACGACTTCCTCAATATTTTCACGCAATGATTATTTCGTCAAATATTTATAAAATAATATTTGACGAAGGTCCTATATTAAATATTATGGCATGCTCATCAACACCCCTAAATGCGTTTTCGGTGCGTCAGAGGTAACATTTCTAGGCTACCACATGTCACAACATGGCACAAAACCTCTGGAAGGTAAAGTTCAGGCTATAAAGGAGTACCCTGGCTCTACAACAGCCAAACAAACTTAGGAGGTTCTTGGGCATGATAAACTTTTATAGGAGGTTTATCCCCCTAGCTGCCAAAATCCAAGCCCCTTGAACGCCTTACTGACTGGCGCCATCAAAGCATCGCATCCAGTCAATTCTAATGGAGTCTCGTTGAAAGCCTCCGAAGAGTTTAAGGAAAGTCTATGCAATGCAACATTGTTGGCACATCCTGATTCAAAGGTAAAGCTAGGTCTTGTTACTGATGCTACTGATCTTGCAATTGGTGGAGTCTTGCAACAGCAAATAGATGGTGATTGGCAACCCCTAGCGTTTTTCTCGCGTAAATTGAGCACGTCGCAAAGGAAATACTCACCATAAGACACTGAGCTCCTTGCTGTTTATGAGGACATCAAGTACTTTAGACATTGGCCAGAAGCTGTAGCGACATGACAATGATAATATGTAACCTGAGACTAACTGCGCCTGCGCAACCCCCTCGCTGCCAGTCGTCTCTAGCGTCTCGACGATGCCCCCGTTTGTAATTAAGTGCAGATTTCAGCCATAAATGTAAACGTGTCGGATTAGTAAAAATAAACATGTCGTTAAACTAGTGACTTTTATTTATCGGCCTGATTTGATGCAGGAACGCTCTAATTCACACATAGTACTTAGCGACCCGCACAGTGGTGACCCCGAACTTTGGATTTGAACTTAAATTAGTGTGAAGTGCAAATAAATACAACAATGAATCCGGAATACCAACCAATGCCCGTACCAGCTCCAGGACCCTCCTCGGTGGAAATGTCACAGATAACAGTGTCATCTCGAATACCTGAATTCTGGACAGACTCACCACGCCTATGGTTCGTGCAATTCAAAGCAGTAACAGCTGATAAGAAACTCGGAGATGAGGCGAGGTATCATCTGTTCATTACTAAGATGGCCAAGGACACCATACAGCAGGTTACCGATCTCTTACTCCAGCCTCCGAGCAAAGAAAAGTATGGGGTTCTAAAGGAGAGACTATTAGCAGTATATGAAGAATCGGAAAAGCGCCAGATACAAAAACTGATAGGCGAAATGGACCTGGGCGAGCAAAAACCATCACAGCTACTCCGTCGTATGCGTGACCTGGCGCGTGGGAAAGTACTTGACGAAACTCTTCGTATTTTAAGGCAAGGGCATCTGCCGGCAGCAGCACGAGCGGTACTCGCAGTGATGGATATAAAAAACCGGGAGAGCTTGGCGAACGTAGCAGACAATGTACTAGAGACGACTCGGTCGGCGCATGTAGACGAGGCTGCGCAGATATCCAACGATAAAATCCTCGAAGAGATTGCCAAGATCGGAAGAAAGCTTGATGCGTTGGAGCGCTCAAGGCCAAAACAGCGGCAGTTTGGCAGAAACCGATCACTCTCGCGTGGCCGTAACCAGTCCCAGCGAAGCCCAAGTAATAATAGGCTGAAGTTATGCTTTTATCATGCGAGATTCAAGACCGGAGCTCACAAGTGCGTGAAGCCCTGCGCATGGGTGGCTCCGGAGGACGAGGGAAACTAAGCGGTGTGCAGCCAATGGCGGATGTCTGTACAGTCTTACCATCTCACCGCCTTAGCGTCACAGACCTCAACAGTGGATTGCGATTCCTAGTGGACACTGGTGCCAACGTTTCAGTGATACCGTACAAAAAAAGTTATTTGGTGAAAATAAGTGTTCGGACTATAAACTTTACGCAGCTAACGGATCACAAATTAATACTTACGGTACACAAACGCTTGTTCTAAATTTAACCATTTCACTGTCCCATGAGTCATATATGAACATTTCAATTGTTTAACTATTGTGTCTATTTATCGGACAGAGAAGTTGTTAAAATTATGAAGGCCGCATCGGTGGACTTTCATAGTTGCCGACGTCAAGCAACCGATAAATAGGAGCCGATTTTCTTAAACATAAAAAGCTTTTGATGGACCTAAGTGAGCGTAAACTCATCGATAAATTAACCAACTTAAGTGTAGTAGTGCCTTTAGTGAATCATCGGGAACCGCCTGTCCATACTTTGGACTGTGATCACCCATATTACAATCTTCTACGCAAGTACTCGGACATCAAGCCAGTATCGTATAAAGAGCCTACACATCACTACGTTTATCACCACATCTAGACCACAGGCCCGCCAGTATTCGCTCGGGCCAGGCCTCTTCCGCCAGACCGGTATAATAAGGTATAGTGAGGTATCGTGAGGGATTTCGCATTATGCAGGAGCTTGGCATATGCCGACCGTCAAAGTCTGCATGGGCCAGCCCCTTACATGTGGTGCCTAAGAAAAATGGTGATCTACGGCCCTGTGGTGATTACCGCCGGCTCAACGCTATCACTAAGCCGGACCGGTATCCAACACCACGCCTGCAGGATTTTACCTAACTACTGGCTGGTAAACAAATTTTTACTAGGCTAGATGTTAATAGAGCCTATCACTGCATTGAGATGGCACCGGAGAATGTGGAAAAAACTGCCATTATCACTCCGTTTGGCTTGTTTGAATTTAATCGCATGGGATTCGGTTTGAAAAATAGCTCACAAACGTACCAACGGTTTATGAATACGACTGTTTTGCAAGGTTTAAATTTCTTATTCTGTTATATTGATGACGTCATTATAGCTAGTTCTATTGAAGACCATAAGAGTCACCTAGAACAAGTTTTTGAACGTTTTAATAAGTGTGGTATATCTATAAATATTTCGAATTTTTAGGTTATGAGGTGTAGAAGGTAAACGTCCTCTGGAAGATAAAGTAGAAGCAATTAAAACATTTCCCAAACCGCAAACTATTTACGAGTTGCGTAGATTTCTAGGGATGGTAAATTTCTATCGTAGTCACCTACCTCAAGCCGCATTACATCAAGCAGAGTTAAATAAATATTTACACGGTGCTAAAAAGAGAGATAAAACGGTCATACAATGGACAGAGCAGATAGGGCATTCGAACAATGTAAGAGTAGCCTACAACGCGCATGTACATTGTTCAATCCGGTAACCCATGCACCGCTTGCACTTTGCTGCGACGCGTCGGTGCCGTATTACAACAGTACGTAGATAATTCTTGGAAGCCCATTGCATATTATTCAAAGGCTTTGTCCACTGTTCAACAAAAATATTCAACTTATGATCGCGAACTTTTAGCTATTTTTATTTTTCTCAAGCATTTTAGGAATCTACATGAAGAGCGTCCATTGATTATTTACACAGATCACAAACCTCTAGTTTATGCCTTTTCTAAAATATATACAAATAATGATTCCCCTAGACGTACTAGGCAGTTAATGTTCATTAGCGAATTTACTACTGACATTCGACGTTCGACTCGACATTAATAGACGGTTTTAATAAGATCGTAGCTGATGTATTATCGCGCGTAGCGACTATAGGTGTCCAACAACAATCGACTACACTGCGTTAGCAGAAGAGCAATCGCACGATGAGTACATCAACTCTGGATCGAATGACAATGTTCGCTTGAAAGGTTTTGACATACCTAATTATAATAAACAAGTATATTGTGACGTTTCAACCGAACATATTCGACCCTACCTGCCTGATGCTTTTCGTCGAATTGCATTCAATAGCGTCCACGATTTAAGCCATCCCGGCATACGCACCACGCGTAGGATGGTTAGTCAAAAATTCTTTTGGCCCGGTATGAATAGAGAGACGTAGGTCTCTGGGCTAAAACGTGTATTAAATGTCAACATACCAAGGTACAGCGTCACACGGTATCTCACCTACAGGAGTATCCAGCATGTGGTCGATTCGAGCATAAACAGGTAGACCTAGTCGGTCCTCTACCTACCTCATCAGAAGGCTTTAGGTCAATACCTAGGTCGCACACCTATCTATCTTTAGGACGTACACCTATCTATAATCGTCACACAATTGTGACGATTATAGATAGGTGTACGAAATGGCCTGAAGCATTCCCGGCCAGGGATCAGACTGCAGACACAGTAGCACGTATTGTATATGAGGGTTGGATTACTCATTTTGGTTGTCAACATAGGTTGACTAGCAATTCGAGAGCTCATTTGTACTCGCCTTATGCACCACATGGGTGTAGACAAAATACGCACCACTCCATATCATCCACAAAGCAATGGAGCCGTCGAGCGATGGCACCGGTCATTCAAGGTGGCAATCGCTGCTCGCTTGGACTCCACATCGTGGACAGATGAGTTGCCCACTGCAATGCAAGGGTTACGCGCAGCGATTAAGTTGGACTACGGATTTAGTCCAGCGGAGATGGTATATGGTCACGCGCTCAGATTGCCTGGAGATATCTTCGAAAATATTAGTAATGATAATCCACGTCCAGAAGCATTAGTTGAGAAAATTCGCGACACGATTAAGAAAATTAAACCGCTTGCAAAAAGTCATAGTAATTCGCGTTCTATATTTATTCACCCCGACCTTTTGTCGAGTGAATATGTTTTCATAAGAAACGATGCAGTTCGTAAATCTTTTCAACCCACATATAATGGCCCATATCAAGTCATCAAAAGAGGGAACAAGTTTTACGAAATACAAATCAATGATAGAGGAGCGAATATCTCTGTAGATCGTCTAAAGCCAGCTTATCTATTAGCTGATGATAACGGAGCCAATGCACAGAAAAGCACTCCGTGCTCCATACCGCTAGAGGAACATACAAATGAAGATTCATCTCAGATAGGTTCAGCAAACCCCAAACCGTAAGACCATGGCACAGTCCAAACCGATAACGGTTTGCGAAAAGTAACCAAAAGTGGTCGAGTAATAAAAAAACCGACACGTTTTATTTAGTTTTTAATGATTATCTCTATATACAAAAATAATTGTCTAACATTTTTTGTAGACATTTAACTATACCTATACAATTTTTATGTGAAATCATTATATTTTATTCTATTTTTACAAAAATTTTACATCCTTACATTTTGTACGCATTACTGATAACTTGATGTATGCTTACAATAAAGTAACATATTTTTGTCATAACTTTGTATTCTACTTACCGTCTATATACTTACTTAGTCTATGACAGTTTTATGCCTACAAGCTACTTACAGTATAGAAATAAGATTTGTTAAGTGATTGTAATTTCTGTACTAGTTAATCTTTGACAAGGTATCAAGTTAAGTAACTTTGTATTCTAAATGCATTTTAAACTGCACTAGGTATGAGCGTAATGTAATTTAATTCCAATAGCTGATGTCAAATCTTTACATCAACATATTGTAAACGGAACTTATTACGAAATAACAATTGACTTATTAAATAATTTTACAAACTCAATCATTATAATTTTGGAAGTCTAACGAGATGGGCAAGGCAGTCAGTAAGGAACAGGTTGTGATTGCCCAAAGTGGAAGTAGTGTTGGCGAAGTTGATACCCACATGTCTACTCAAAACATGCTATTGGTTGCCATAACAGCCATGTTACTCATAATATTATTTTACTTTTGTTGGAAGCAGTTCAAGTGCCGTATCAAACGATGGCTGCGACAACAAATAATGGGAAATACTGGTCTTCCCCACAACATAGTGCTTAGCGGCACGTCGCCGCCGGTCGGCGTGCAGGTGCAGCAGCCCGCACCCGCGATGCACGCCGCCGCGCCCACTATGCAAAGGAGCGTGGTGTAGTGAATAGTGTTGTGTAATAAGGTATCAAAAATGCGTAATAAGGTTCCGTACTCCGTATTCTGTATTCCGTATTTCTTGAAATGCAGTTTTAAATTTCAACAATGTTGTGTTAGTTATTAAGAGACTTTCTTTTTTTTTCCAAAAAATTTTTTGAAATTTCTCGTTTAAAAAAAATTGTAAGAAGGGGTGTGGATGTAGCGACATGACAATGATAATATGTAACCTGAGACTAACTGCGCCTGCGCAACCCCCTCGCCAGTCGTCTCTAGCATCTCGACGATGCGCCCGGGTAGGGTAGACTTGTCAGGACAGGACTTGTGCGCTGTATTTAAGTTATCGATATTAAGTCATATACTTCACACGTCATCGACATTGTATGTCATATAATCAAAATGGAGAAGAAGCTAACTGAAAGTGTCAAAAAATTTCCATGTTTATGGAACATACAATTGCAATTAAACCGATAATGCAGCGTGGGAAGTCATAGTAAAAGAAACCGGATTACATGATGGTAAGTACCTATTTATTATTGCGATCGGAATAGATAGTGCTAATTTATAATTGCTCTTCGCCCATAAAACTGACCGCTGAGTGGAACATGAGTGGTTGCTTATAAGTACCTACCTGTGATATGTGTCATTTTTATTTCCAACGTTTTTCGAGATAGTGTATGTATTCTAGCCACTGCTGGGCAAAGGAAGGTGGGACAGCCAATGCTGCAAATAATAATAATAATTCTAGTCACTGTTATTTTATATTATACAGATTAAAAAAAATTGTAGCAAAATGCAAGTATCTTGCCAAGGGACTTTCCCCTGGTTATTGAAATAAGAACGAAATATATCCCGAATCTGATAACCTTGATTCAAACTTGCGTTGTTTGTGGTTATTAATGAATCAGTATCATTAATAGATAATGTTAATGACTCATTCGTTGAAGATTTATCTGAATTATTTGCATCTGAATACTTGGCCTGTTTTTCAATTAAATAGCTATGTAAACCACAGGTTGCTTTAACAACTGTCAACAGTAGTGACTTGGCATTCGAAGTCTTTGTGATACACGTACCATTTTCTTTTTAGTACACCGAATGTTACTTCTAGAATACGTCGAGCTCTTGACAATCTGTAATTAAATATTCGTTTGCTTGCATCTAATTGATCTTTGGGATATGGTCGCATTTAATTATAAGACAAAGGGAAAGCTTCGTCACCAATAAATACGAATGGTACTGGCTCTCCATCTTGAGTAAGAAACAGAAACAGAAACTTTTTTATTCAATATAGATTATAAATAATACTTATTGAAAGTCACTCTTTTGTTTAGTTACCACTGGTTCGAAAAAAAACCTCTGTCCTGGGAAGAACCAGCAAGAAACCCAGCGGGACATCTTTTTTTAAATAACAGCTTACAATCATATATGTTACACAATTAATCACACAATTAATCACACAAAACAAATTAGAAATAGCTTGGTAGCGAACACCTCATTCCCAGGGGTTATTATCATCCATAAATTCTTTAATATTATAATAACCCTTTTTATACAAACTTACTTTAATAAACTTTTTGAACTTTGAGCAGGTCAAATTTTTTATATTTTCTGGAATTTTGTTGTAAAAGCGTAAACATCGCCCCAGGAATGAATTACTGACTCGGTGGAGTCGAGTAACTGGTACTACTAGCTTGTGTTTGTTCCTAGTATTTACAGAATGAATATCACTTATTTTTGTATAACTACTTTTATTTTTGTGTACGTACATTAATTTCCTTAAATTTTTGTCGGAGCGACTTTTAGGTTTTAAATCATAGATTGCTCTTATGGCCCTCTTCTGTAAAACAAATATAATTTCAGTGTCAGTCGCGTGTCCCCATAGCTAAATACCATACGACATTATGCTATGGAAATAGCTAAATTAACAAGTCTAGCTGTTTCCACACTGGTAAGATTTCTAATCTTTTTTACAGCATATGCTGCAGAACTAAGTCTGCTTGCTAACTTTGATATATGGGGGCTCCATTGAAGCTTAGCGTCTAGTGTTATTCCAAGAAAAGTGGTGGTATTGACAAGACTCAGTTTCTCCCCATTTAAAATCACATTAGTATTTAATTGTTTGACATTTGGAGTCATGAATTTTATACATTTCGTTTTAGTGCCATTTAAATGCAAATTATTAACATTGAACCAATTTACTGATTTAGATATAGCATTATTTACTTCGTCATATTTTATTAATTGTCGTCTTAATTTGAAAATTAATGAAGTGTCATCAGCAAATAATACTATATTATGGTTATCCCTTACTATGTACGGTAAGTCATTAATATATACAAGAAACAGAAAGGGGCCGAGAATTGAGCTTTGAGGCACGCCCATTTGTACTATCGACCCGGAAGAGCTCATGCTATTAATGACAACTTTTTGCTTAAATATGAAATAATTAATTTAAGAGCATTACTTCTTACACCGTAAGTGGTTTGGGATGTGACAAGTTCAAAGCATTGTTTTGCAGTCGTTTTCCAAATTCACTCTCAGCAAAAATTCCTACTTCACTGAATCTTTCCATTGATCCTAAATCTGCCAATATTATTTTCCTTTTCGCGTCAGCCACACACATTAATACAATCAAAAATCTGTGTTTATAATTAAAAAAATGAAGAGACTGATTTATTTGGTTCAGTTGTGTAAACGTGTTTGCCGTCTATCGCACCAACGCAATTCTTAAAGTCCCACAAGTCAGAGAATTCATTTGCTATCCAACACCAATCATTTTCATTAGGTACTGGCATATATATGGGCTGCAACACATTCCAAATACAGTCATAAACTTCTTGAATTATACTCATTACAGTAGATTTACCGATCCTAAAATCTTGTGCTAATGTAGAATACTTGCTACACGTCGCTAAATATCTGTAAAAAATATTTAAAAACTAACAATTAAAACACATACACACACTACATTACATTTTACAGGATGGAGCCGTCGCCGTGGTTCTTTAACTTACTCAGCAAATGATTTCGATTCCAATAATATAGTTCTTTTTTTAAACAGTTACATTTAAACATTTTTATTCATATTTTCAAACATTTTTATTATAACCTTAAATAGTCAAAAAAAGATCTATACTATTGTCATCTCAATCATTTGCTGAGTTAGAAAAAGTGCGCCAGATCACGAACCTGATTCCACAGCTATGATTATATTTCTAATCTGTGAACCTATTTTTTATTAATCCGTCAAAAATCCTTTTTCTTTTCAGCAAAAACTGCTAAAGCGAAATGGAAAAAATTGCGTGACTATTGATCAGAACTATCGTTCCGAGTGGGAGAAGAATCCAATGTTTTCGTCTTGGTTATCAAGATCCAAGGATGACAACAATGCCGTTTTTTGTAAAGCATGTAATATAAAATTAGTTTCACGACTTTCTGTTTTGAAAGATGATATAAACTCAGTGAAACACAAAAAAAGTATCATTGGATATTCTGGACAGTCATCGGTAAGATTCAACCTATACCTATGCTACTTGTTTTAGTGCCTTTTCATACGTCCCGGTTGAAGGGTAGCCGGTACCGGGTACCCGGTGGCAAAGTGTATAGCCATGTACATTAGCTTTCACAAGTACCGGCATAATTTTTCCGCGATCGCCGGGTACACGCCGGATCCACCTCTGTGCGTCCGGTCGTCGCCTATCGGTTAGCCGGCGGCTGAACGCACAGTAGTGTATGGAAGACGCACATGCTTTCATACGCATCGGCGGCCAGTCGCCTAGGTACAACCACGGAGAGAGTACGCGCACGCTGTTTTTTCTTATACCCTCGTATTATAATAGAGTATCTACTTAATTCGTTACAAAATGGAGATAATTATTGAATTTTTCGTCACAAATTAAATTGAATTGTTAATAACTTTAGTTTAGCTCAGATGGCGCTGACAGTGTGTAAACAGAACCTCCGTAGTAATTAATTAACAAAATATAATATAGGTAAATTCTACCCAAGAAAATGTTATTGGTGTGTGTGTTTTGATTGAATTAAAGCGTACAAGTGTTATTTATCATCGGCAAATACTCAGTGTTTTGTGAATTAATCAACAAAAAGAGTCGGTGAATTTGTGACATTAAAGCTGGACATAATTTATACCACAACAAATAAAAAAGACTAAAAAGACTATAATTTTGTTCCAAACTACAATATTCTGTGAAGATACTTCTTTATTATACGTTCAACGTGAAAAGTAATAATCTGACGGTTAATTTTATTCAAACATTGTGATTAAGTGCAAATAAGTTTGAACATTTGATTCTACGACTTATGGTCGTTTATATAGTTGGTGATTACAGCGACATATATGAAATTACATCATCATTTTATTTCATCTACCCAAGAGTATTCTTAAGAAGAAGTGGAACGTTATGCTTAATTTCAATTGTAAAAATCTAACACGCTTGGTCTAGCGGTATAGGTGATTGTTTTGATACCGATGCGACGGAGGATCGAGCCTCGAGGCAGACAAGTATTTTTGTCTTTAATTTTCTAACAAAAATACAAATATGGAGCAAAAACAACAAACTCCTTTAATAATATGTTGTTTTAAATGTAAATCAATAATAGAAAATTGACAGTTCACAATTTGTTCAGTGTGTGAGAATACCTACCATACTGACTGTGCAAACATAAGTTTCGCTCGCTTTAGAATATGGACAAATGAGACTTAAAAATCATGGAGGTGTAATAAATGCATAAAAAGTAAAACAAATACCAAGAATGCAGTCCGCTCTCCATCACTGGAAAAGGATACTGTGAATATCACAATACGTAAAAAAAAAAGGATTGAAGCACTTGAAAGTAATGATATGAATGCTATGGACTCAAAATCTACCAACAGCTCATCAACAACTGTCCCGACACTATTATCAACGCACATCAAGGAAACAGATGGATACATAACAAAAGATTTAATTACAGAAAAATTATTAGCAAAATCACTATCCATGGCATTGCCTGTTGAATCAGTTAACATTAGTTTCCAATCCTTAGAAGACTTATCACACAGCTTAGAATTAGTAAATGCACTTGATTTTGTGAGCAAACAAAAAATTAAAATAGATGACTTACAAATTAAATTAAAGAGTTGTGAGTCTGAATTAGACGATACAATTTTAGAAAATGATGAGTTAAGGCGACCACCAAACTGACACAGGAGCTGCTTATTCTGAAAAACATATGTGAAACCTGACAAACTGTAAAAAAAACAGCGCATGTGTTTCTCCTCAAGTTTTGTTAATAATATGACTTCAGATAAGAAAAATACAGAGCAAATATTTATTTTGGAAAATAAAATAACAAAATTACAACAAGACCTGGAATTTGCTCAAGAAGAAGTAAGAAATCTGTGCACAAAAATCAAGAGTTTAGAAAAGCAATTGAAAGACAAAACAATAACTGAAATTGATTTAGAAATTAATGATAACACAAAACAACATGTACATAAAGATACTAAATCATTACTCAAACCACTAAAAACAAATTGTGTATACTTACAAGTGACAATAGATATAAAGTACTACAAAATGTAAACAGAAATCATAGTTTGAGTTATGTCACTTTATTACAAATGTTGGGACAGAGATAATTTTAAAAACATACATAAAAAACTAAAGGACTATACAAAACACGACTACTGTGTTGTGATAATCGGAGAATCTGATTTTAATACCTCGGAAGACTATAAAAGTCTGGTGAAAACAATTAGAAACAGTCTGGAACAAGTAAAAAATACCAACGTAATTTTTTTCACCAACGTAATTTCACCAACATACATATGTTTTTAATAATAAAAATTACATATATTACATCAAAACATATAGGGACTTTTGAGCAAATGTGATGAGTTAGTTAAAATCTGGATGAGTTAGACAGAAAAAAAAGCTATCGACATTTTATGTGTGACCGAGCATAATATGACACCAGAATTCCTTACGATACCCAATTTCACATTAGCAACCAGTTATTCAAGAAATAAAAGACGTGGTGGATCATGTATCTTAGTAAGAAAATGATTAAAGTATAGAGTAGTCGATAATATTAAGAAATTCTCGATTGAATATGTATGACAGAGACCTGTGCTGTAGAAATATGTGACCATAACATTATTGTAATATGTATTTATAGAGTTCCTAACACAAATAAATCTTGTCTGGATACGTTCTATGATACTCTTAGAGGCATTCTAAATACTATTATAAATACTAAAAATAAAAATATAATTATACCATAAACATAAACACTCACGCCTGTCACCCAGAGGGGTAGGCAGAGACTACGGACTTCCATTTGGCACGATCCTGACACACTTCTCTCGCCTCCTTTACATCCATATATCTACGCATACGCTCGTCGGTTAGGGTACTCCTAATCTGGCCCATTTTCAATATATCGCCAATTTGGTCGATAAACCTTCGTCTAGGGCGTCCTTCCCGACTCTTCCGTTCACTTCTGCAACATAAATTTGCTTTGTCACTCTTTCCTCGTTCATTCTTTCTACATGACCAAACCACCGAAGCATTCCTTTCTTAATCCTGGTCAAAACGTCATCTTGCAAACCACACTTTTCTCTTATCACTATTTCTCACCCTGTCATTCAGATTCAACCCTAGCATACTCCTTAATGACCGCATTTCTACAGCATTTATTCTACTCTCATGCTTCTTCTGCCAGACCCAACTTTCACTACCATACAATAAAGTAGGGACTAACACAGCATTATGAATTGCCAAACATGTCTTTTTGACACATTCTGACTCTTCATAATAGCGTGTGAGCCCCATTCACTCTATTTCCTGCGTTCACTCGTCGTTCTATATCCTTATCATATCTACCATCCCTGCGAAATAAACATCCCAAATATACAAACTCATCCACTTGCTCAATCAACTCCCCTTCTATTCTTATTTCACATAACGTTTTACTTTCTTCTCTTTCAAAAACCATCACTTTCGTCTTACTTGCGTTCACTTTCATACCCCTTTCTTTTAATGACCAGTTCATTAAAGTAACCATCGTTTATAACTCGGCCGCCGACGATGCAAATATGACTTGATCATCGGCGTACAAAAGGCATTTGACGGTTAACTCACCCATTCTCAACCCACATTCTTCAACTTTCAAAGTTTGCAAACAACTGTCCATAAATAGGTTAAACAGCCACGGGGAAGCTACACAGCCCTGTCTGACACCTTTTTGGATGCCAAACCAGTCCGAGTAGACCCCGTTGATCCTAACACCACAAGCACTAGAGTCCCTATAAAGAGACCTTAATGCCTGTATCAAACCAGCGCTCAATCCAAATGAGTTCAGTGTTTGCCATAACACATTCCTGTCCACTCTGTCATAAGCCTTTTCCAAGTCCATGAACGCACAAAAAACTTTCTGGTTTTTGGCCAAAAACTTCTCCGCAATCATGCGCATGGAAAAGACTTGGTCCGTACACCCCATCCCCTTTCTAAATCCAGCTTGCACATCCCAAATTTTTCCATCAGTTTCTTCCATAACTCTTTCAATTAACACCTTAGCATACAGTTTACCCACAATGCTAAGCAAGCTAATCTACGGTAGTTTTACAGTCCTGCTGTGACCCTTTTCCCTTATATATTGGGACTATAACGGCTTTGCACCAGTCTTCCGGTACCCGCTTCAGTTCCCAACATATATTAAACAAGGTGTACAGCAGGCCTGCCACCACTTCCTCTCCAGCCCTTAGCATTTCGAGTGATACTCTATCATATCCGGCTGCCTTACCTGCTTTCATGCTTTTCATTGCTTTCATTATTTCATCTACCCTTATCTCCCTACCTCTCTCCACTTCTTTCGGAATTTCTATTTCACTTAATTCAGACGACTCTTCACTCATAAACACGCTTTCAAAGTATTCCTTCCATCTCCTTAAACTCGACACTTCGTCATTCAGAATACAGCCATTCTGGTCTCGTATAGCATTCATTCTAGGCTGTATTGAATTTCCCCTGGCAGTTCTTACTAGTTTCCAGAACATTTTAATATTTGCCTGGAAGTTATCAGATATCCTTCTATCATTCTTATCCGTTCTTTCTTGCTTTTTCCTTTCAACAACTTCTTTTACTCTCTTATTTATACGTCTAAAGTCTGCCTTTTTTCTTTCAATCTCATCAATCATACCGCTAGAATTACCAGCTTTGGTTGCTAGTAAATCTAGCCATGCTCTCTTCTTTGCTTCAACTTCCATCCGTACCTCATCATCCCACCACAACGTATTATTTTTCCTTTCATTCGTTCTCTTAGTTACACCACATACTTCGGTGGCTGCATCCACCAAACCTTTCTTGACATTATACCACAGTCTCCAAGTCTAAATCATTCATACACAATTCATCCATACCACTTATATTTTCTCTCAGTCTACATTTGAACTTCTTTCACACCTTCATCTTGTAACCTCTCTATTCTTATACGCTGTAACGCAGTGGTAACACAGATGTCCGATGCCGCCAACGCTTGAATAGACCATTAATTCGGCATAAGACCAAGTAATGATCCGTCCCTACGTTGGACCCCCGGTAAACCCTTGTATCTACCACTGCGCTCCTCATTCTTTCATCCACAATTATGAAATCTATCATGCTTCTATCATCACCTCTTTCCCATGTATACATGTGAATCCTCTTATGGCGAAAGAAAGTGTTCGTCACAAAAAGATTCTTTTCCACACATACGGTGAGGAGGTCTTCATCATTCTCATTTATACTTTCATCGCCAAACGTTCCTAATATCCTTTCATAACCAGACCTCTTCACCCCAACCCTTCCATTAAAATCTCCTAACATAGGAAATATAATTATCTGTGGCGATTTCAACATTGATATTTTGAAAAATATTTCTGTTAGTCGAGAATTTAGGAATCTACTGTTAAACTACAATCTGAAGCTAGAGATAAAAAAAGCCGACAAAAATTGCAAGTGGAACGTGTATAGACAATTTTGTACATAATATAAGAGGATCAAACAGTGAAGTCATTGAACTAGGCCTTTCAGATTATATGGCGCAAATTTTAAAATGTCCTGTAAAAAAAAACATGTACAATCAATCAAAACGAGGAGATTTTAGCTACGAAAACCTTCATACATTTAAAAGATGTATCTAATGTTTCCAAGATACATTTAATTCTTTGGATCCTAATATATCTTACGATAGTTTTTTTAACATATTCAAATGCTTGTATGATCTCTATGCCTTTCCTATAAAACTATAAAAAATACTCTAAATTCTAAACTAAAATGGATATCAAAGAGACTGAAGGCTTGTTGTAAAAAAAGCGGGATTTACTTTGGCACTTTAGGAGAAATAAAAGCAAAGATGCTCTATCACTATTAAAAGAATATTCATCAAAATTAAAGATAACAACGTTTACAAAATGACTGTTATATAAATAAGTCGAAAAATAAAATGAAAGCGACTTGGTCTGTTATAAATAAATCCAAAACAAGTATTCTCAAAGAATCAATACAGAAGCTAAGATTAGGTAATGAATATCTTACTAACCCAATTGACATTACTAATGCCTTTAATTACTTTTTTATTGATGACATAAAAACTGACAATTGTACTATTAACACTGACATTTCTTTAAATAACAATATTAATGACAATTCCAACAATAATTGCAATAATAATGTAATTTCAAATCATTTATCTTGTTTCAATTAAAGTAATAAAATTTCAATAATAAGTATAAATCTCTAGTTTTAAGCCCGACAACACCTGACTCAGTTTGTAAAATTATAAATAGTCTAAAAAATACTAAGTGTTGGTTTTGACGACGTTAGTACAAGAGTAATAAAACATGTTAGCTCTACAATAGCAAGACCTTTGAGTCATATTATAAATTTAAGCTTTTATATTCCCAAACAATTTTAAATCAGCTGTAGTAAAGCCATTATTTAAAAAAGGTGATAAACAAATTCCCCATAATTATCGTCCAATTGCATTACTATCAATTTTCTTAAAAATATTTGAAAAAATTATTCATGGTCAGCTTTACGCATTTTTAGAAAAACATAAAATTTTAAATAAAGAGCAAAAAGGATTTCTCAAAAATACTACAATCGCAGAGATATATCAAAAGCAATAAATGACTTAGTAAAAAGATCAGTGATTTGTTTAGATGAAAGGATCCCATCATGTGCCATTTATATGGACACGACGAAAGCATTTGACGATGTAGACCATAATATATTGCTGGAAAAATTAAGCCGTTATGGTGTAAGAGGTAATGCACTGAACTTAATAAAATGTTATTTAACAGATAGAACACAAAAAACTGTAATCAGTCAGATCTGTATCTCTACAAGGCAAGAGAAAATATACGTATACGTCTAAAAATAGAACGATTAAGCATGGCGTTCCTCATGGTGGTGTTTTGGGTCCTTCGCTATTTATAATATATATCAATGATATTGTTGAGTCTTGTAAATACCCAATGATACTGTTTGAAGACGATATCACTATTTTTGTTGATGACATAAAAAAACTACTGACACTATTTGCACAAATTGAGTGGAATAAATAGGATATAATAGGAACGGGCTCACAGTTAGGTAGGCAGGCAGGCGTTGCTGAGCCGGAGAAGTAGCGTGGCTCCGACCGTTGGGTGCTGTCTGCTTGAATAGGCGTGAGGCTCCGAGTGGTTGAATTAGCATCGGCGTGGCTCGGCGAAAAACGATCTAGCTGCACGGTGAGCAGTGTAGTCCTAACTTGCTGCTGGTAGTAGCCCAGGCAAGGCAATCCAGGTACTGCGATGCACGACGTGGCGTTGACCTTCTAGTGTCCTTCCTCCGTTGACCCACGTACTCGCAAAAACCCATTTTAGTAGCAGGGTTTTGTCACGGTCGCCATTTTTTGTTCGCGATGAACAAAAGAAAGAAATCGTAGATCTTCTAAAAGATTTATTCGTCTGAATTTACAGATTTACAATTATATTATTCTTGGTGTTGTGCTTGTGTCTTGTTTGGTTGGAAATCAAAATGGGAATGTGAGAATGAATATGAGTGTCGGGTGTGGGGAATGACTGGCCAGTATTTGTGTTGTGTGATTGGTTTAATGTACGATAGTGTATGGCTCTATACAATAAACATAATATTAAGCGCCTTATAATAAATGCAATAGGGTCGACTGTCGACTATCTGGCGTCTACAATTATAATGATACCTCATCAACTAAAAATTCTTAAGCAAAGCTCTTAAGACTTACCTGAAAATGTCCTCTACAAAGGAGTCAGTCGTTTTTGGGCCCACTAGAAATTTTAACGACCCTTAATGGTATTACATAGAAAAAAATTTACCAATTTATTATAATAAATGGCCTATAGATTTTATGAATATCTAAACGAAATCAAGAAATCTAAAAAAAAATGAGTGGTTTTGATATTTCGTGTTCTGGTTAATGTAATATGGGAAAAAATGCGTGTAATGAATCATTTTTGCTGTTTCTATTAAAAGAAAAATGTTTTTTTACAAAGATAACTTATTATATACATATTATATTTATACTTATTTGTATATTATATATTTATTACTAAAAAGGGATACCACTGAGATTTTTATCCTATTTCTAAAAGTGTTAGCTTATATCATATAACATGGTTCAAAGACACCGTGGAACGAAACGCTATTTTGTCATTGACTTCCGTGCTGGGTAATAACCGACGGCCATATTATAATAATATAAGCATCATATTTCATATCTATGTCTGTGCCGGCGGCCGGGTATTACTTTACGGCATTGACATTCGTCACGCTGCTGTTTTTTGTACTTATTGCATCTGGAAGATCAGCATACACTGAAAACAATAAAATAATATTTGTGGATTTCAACGCACTGTGCGAAGACAATAACTAGCCGAGACAGGAGCAGATGTGCGCCAACTTTTATATTTGTGGATTTCTCAAGAAGTGAGTATTTTATCTTATGGAATGCGAAGAATTCAACTGTACAAAACCTACAATTGATTTAAAGTTTCAAACTTTTATGAAATATATCTTATTTTTGTCACTCTCGAAGTTCTAGTCCAAAAATATCATACTACGGAAACGAAAACTACTAATTTTCGTTTATAATGTATTACATTTTATTTTATTTTTACTGAATATTGAGATATGGTACGATTTTTTGGAAACAATAATAAACGACCCACACCCACAGACACTTAACGATCTATAAGTTTTAGTACTTAATTATTTTAAGTTTGTAAAAATACTAATAAATATCCCTTCATATTACTAACAAATTCATATGTCAATGTCTAATCAATGCAACAAGTGTTGGATTATATTATACAGGTTAGCCAAATATTCCACATTATGTATTTAATTCGCCAATGACATTCGAAAATGCAAACTGACGAGTTTAATTAAAAGTATATGTGAGTGTATAATACAAGTTTACTTTTGCTCCTAGAATTTTGGAAAATCTATAATTGAGGACCTTGCAGCTAAAGGGAGGCAAGTCCAAATTTCAAAACTGTTGGGTATTTAAAAAAAAGGTTTTTAAAAATTGATTGATGTACTTATGTCTTATCGTTATATGGTATTATATAATATGAACATATATACATTTTATTCAAGATTTAAGGCAATTGAAGAAGTAATAAATTACTACGATTTTTAAAGTTTGGATCTGCCTCCGTTTTGCACCAAGATTGAAGAAAAATACTACCCTATTTTGTATTAAGGATAATAAAACAGGTAAACACGGTTATTTTTATTTCAAAATTAGTAATCAGTCCACAAAGAATTAAACAATCAAAAGAAATACAAAAACGAATGAGTGCTGAACAAAAAAAAATTAAAGGTTAACTTCAGCTTGATCATCGTCGTCTTCGCTAGAAATATCATCTGTTGGTCCGACAGCTTCACTTAAGGGCCCTGTAGAAATATAGTTTATTTGGTGGAACATAGTTCTTTACCAACTGCATAACATCGTTGTATTTAGCCTTTTCAACGGCAATGCATGATCATACAGCGGTTTCTGAGGCAGAACTGATAGTTGGGCTTGAGTATTTCTCATTATAGGAAAATAATCAAATACTGGCGTTCCCGTTGTAACACTGACTGCAATAGTTTCAATGTGGTCTTTACTATATTCAAAAATACGATATTGAGATATTTTGAATCAGATCTTCTCTGTATTTGTTATTACTTTTTGAAATGACTCTCATAATGTTGGCTGAAGTTAAGTATCATATTTTGACTTGCATTTACAACTTTAAAATTTTAGATGCTTGCGTAATACAATCAGCATATTCAGAAGTCGTAAATATGTAATCTTTCCTTCTATTAAACTTTTCTATTACGCCGAAACACCGATCACACGGTAAGAAGCTGTGTCCTGGTTCTGGAAATCGATGAACAATCTTCTCAAAAGATGAACACCGCATAAGCGTATATAGATACTGAACTAAAGTCGAGTTCTTATTTTGTGCTGCTGCGTTATCAGAAAATAAATACAGTACTTTAACTGTGCTTGGTAAATGTCATTTATGTAGTGATTTATAAAAGATATGACTTCGTTTGGTGATTTTCGGCCTATGGTTTCGTCATATAAATAAAAGTGAGCAATCCCTGTTTTTGCTGAATGAATACAAAAATTATATGCCCAAAGTTGACGTTTATAAAATGCTTCACCTGCTGGAATTTTAGGTAATGGCATATTCTGCTGATAATCAAATGTTAATACTTCGCATTCTTCATTATTAAACAAGTTGACTCTTCTCTTTTAAATCAACAAAAAGTGTCGGCCTTGGCGATGAAGACTCTTCTCTATCTGTATTTGTTGGGTTTCATCGCTATCCAATGTCTTATCTTTTAGTTTGTTACTCAGCATGTCGCACTTCTTGCAAGTATCTGAACGAGGTGACCCAAAACTGTATTTAAAATTTTGTTTAAAGTATCTGTAGTAAAAATCAAATGATACTATAAACCTTGAATGCTTCAAGACCAAGCTCATGCTTTTTCAAATATAACTCGTACATCCTTTTAATGTTCAACTCTGGAGACAGATAATAACGTGAGCTTTTATTTCTACTGTAGTGTGACTCGCGACGTGGGAAACTTCTAATATGAGAGTCAACTTTAGAAACCCATTCACTTGGAATACGATTTGGTCTATTTTGATGTTTTCCACGATTAGACTGAGCTGGTGTAGTTACAGTAGGATCCCGATACTCTTTAGCAACATTGTCTACACGCTTTTTGGATATTCCATGGATAGATGCAAAGCCATTTCTGCAAATTTGTATATTTCTATTTCCTAATTTAATATAATATTTGTGTGAACAACTCCGTTTCTTCCCCGTACCAGTTTTAGATCTTTCCCTTTCAACATTCTCAGTTTTAATTAAACCGCCTAAGTATACATTTTGCACATAGGTTTCTTCCAATTTATTAAAATTTTCCAATATTAGTTTCCTATCTTCTTCATTAATTTGAACAAAACACTTATACTTCTTACAACAACAATCCGGTCCAGTTTTTCTTTCGCCTATTTCACGGCCTTTATAGTTTAAATAGCCCTTTCCAGTAGCAATAGACTTCTTTATTACATTCCGTTTCCATTGTGATGGATTCGCGGATTTTCTTTTTTTCGGCGCTATGCCACTCGTCGATGGGCATGGATTATCTGTATTAAATTCATCCAAAATATTCATACCTTTATCGTTCGCCTCATTAGTTTGGTTTTGAAATGTCAACAAACCAACATCGCTTCCATCATCATCTGAACTGGTTGAACATGACTCGTAGACAGGCGGCTGGTAAATATCTGACGAGCCGCTACTAAACGGTTCAGTGTCACTCATTTTAATACACTTAACGTATCAAACTTAAAACAATTATTTAAAGAATAATACGCATGTCCTTTCGGGCCGAGCACAAAACGTGCACTGACTTGTTTACAAATGATGTAATAATTTCATTTGTTGCAAGAAGGAGCAGGTCGGACCTGCTCCTTCTTGCACCAAACAGAATAAGGTAGCAGATCCAAATTTTGTTACAGCGCGCTTGTTTGTCGTCGGATTTGCCTCCTAAATGCACCAAACCATAGCTAATTTTTTTGTTTAAAATGTAGGTGAAAAAAAAGGTTACGGTTAAAATTTGGATCTGCCCCTCTTTTGCTGCAAGGTCCTCAATTTATGTTGAATTACCTAAAACAAATAACAAATACAATTCTTATTAGTATGTTAAAAGGTTAAAAGTGTCAAAGTATTGAAGTGTTATGTTACTGGTAAAATCTAATTTAATTAATAGATAAAATAAAATCACACAAAATATACACAAATCTATGTTAAAAGTGTCTGTCAGAGTAACTATATCCACAACCGTTACATCCTATCAAAATCCCATTGCTGAACATAGACCTTCCCTCAGATTTCCTCACAAGAGGATACTTGCTATAGTTGCCATGCTTAGTAGACAAGTCGGCAACCACAGTTTTTTTATTGGTAGTTGTTAATAGGAAGACGCTGCTTAAATTCAGAAGGAATGTACTCACATAATTTTTATAGATATAGATAACATAAAAATAAATGGATGTTATTAGGGAATACATATTAGTGTTAATATGTATTTGATTAAATACATCTACTATTTATGTTCATTATATTTAAACTCCATCAGTGAAGCAAGAATTTTGTTTACATTATTTTTATTTTATTTTGTTGATTGTAGGTAATGTACATTCTTTCTGAGTTTAATATTTCTTTACTTCTTTATTTTTTATTTGCATTCCCAATTTTTTCAGTTACACCTACTTGATGCAGTTTGTTATAACTGCCTAAGAATATTGCAAGAAAGTATTGAAACTGCCCATTCCATTAGAAGATTTGTATTCCATGTGGATCTTCAATTTTAAGAGCTCAACACACACGGGCTGTGGCAATTAACTCAGCAGAAAAAGATATTATTTTGCAGTGGATACCATCACACCAGGTAATTACTTTACTTTAACAGCCTGTAAGTGATCCCCTGCCTGAAATAGGCTTGCCCGGAGGAGTTGGCATAATAGCTTTGGCACACAGATTGATGTTTGTAGTATCATACACCTCGCACTACAAACAATTTGGCTATTCACCACCAGGTTATCTTTAACTTTACAGCCTATCAAAAGTCTACTGCTGAACATAGACCTCCCCCACAGATTGCCTAATAGGGGAGATATTCGATAACCACAGTTTTTTTTCTTTTTTTCTTTTTTTTTAGTTGTTATTAGATAGATGCTACTTCTTCCTTACCTTACCCCATATATGTATGCCTTTGTACTTAATACAAGTAATATTTTTACCTTAAATGAAATTAGTGTAAATAAAACGTCTAAGAACTTGTACTTAGTCAAATAATGTTATAATTCTAAAATAACTACTTCACTTGTTTACCTTTCTGATTTGATGTATTTTATTTCTTTTACCTTAGTGGAATCTGGTTTACTACAAAAGTATTATGAAGGAAACAGTACATGCTATTTATATATAATTTAAGAGGCATTAAGACTGTTTATTAGTAATAAAGATTGAAATAAATAAAATATTAATAAATATTATTATTTAAGTGGTAGACACTGTAAAACTCTAGTCTGTTCGGTTAGTTGATGAAAAAAACACTTTTCAGATGGATCATTTAGAATGAGTCTGCAATCTTGTCGGCCGAGCTTCTACAACTGTATGGAACACAAATGATAACAGGGATATGGAATTACAATCCATGAATATTGAAGACATCGGTAACATCCCACAATCACCCCTTATGCCTGTAACTGTAACTCCTGCCATTTCAGAGCAGCATCAACAATTACTATAATAATATGCAGACCTTTTCTGTCAAAAGGTTTAAATTATTTCTTAAGCAAAAATTGTTTAGTAAGGGTTATTATACTACTAGAGAGTACATGACTGATAATAACCCCTGGGAATGAGGTGATAGCTACCATGCTGTTTCTAAATGTTTTCAAAACAATTGTATAAAATATTATATTGTAAAATGTGCTTTTATTTTAAAAAAAAGTCTCGCTGGGTTTCTTGCTGGTTCTTCCCAGGACAGAGGTTTTTTGCGAACCAGCGGTAAAAGTAAAAATGACTTAATAAGTATTATGTATTGTAATCTATATTGAATAAAAATGATTCTATTATATCCTGTGGCTAGTTATGAGCGTGCTGCTTCTACTTCCCGTCACTGTATTTTTAAGTTATGTAATCAATTTAATTAATACCTAAACTAAAAAGAACTACTAACCTAAAAGAGAGATTTCTGATTGATAACTCATTTTATGTGTACTTAAATGAACCTCACAATGATTGGAATAATTTATACACAAGTAGCAATGATGCATATTTATATAGTAATATAAATATGCATCATTACTATATTAGTTTTGCCACAGTTGCTGCTTGTGGCAACCAGCTTTGTGGTATTCTATAGGGAGATGTTGCTGCTTATCTCCAGGTAGCTTTATTTTACTCTGTTACGACTTTTACGACACCATATGGGACGAAACGCGATGGCAGTTGACGGAAGGGCTATACAATATTTTACATTATATATTTAATTTAGGGAAGACCTATGTTCAGCAGTGAATTGTTGTAATGATGACGAATAATAATCAATAAAACTTGTAATTATTGTTGCTTTCTTGACCTGTTTGTACTATGTGCCTTATTATAAATAAAGCGCCTAATTTATAAATAAACGCCGAGCAAGTTGAATAGATGCTCTGATACCTTTTCGTATCTCTTTCAATTGACAATCTCCTTTTGTTTTTTTTTATAGAATAAGTGTGACAAACGAGCGCACAGTCCACCTGATGGTAAGTAGATGCTGTGGCTCATAGACATCTACATTTATCCTCGTTTAAGAATCAAAATGCAGATGCATTGTCACCCCTGAGGACTAAGATGGAGTGCTTCGTTTCCAGTAAAAAAGGACTCCGGTTCTCTACACTCACCATACGAAACACAGGAGCATTAAGCTACTATTTTACACTGGTAGCGTTTTCCGTGAGAGCGTGTCTTACCCCGGTCGAGCCGTATCCGTACACAACTAGTTTGAAACTTCTTCATCATTACAGCCCTACACAAGTCCACTGCTGAACATATGCCTCCCCCAAGGAATTATACAAAACACGGTCCTGAGCCACCTACATCCATCGACTTTTTGAAGGTCGTCACTCCATCTAGAGGGTAGCCGCCCCACACTGAGCTTACCGGTACGAGACTGCTACTCGAGAATTTTACATTTTAGCTTCAATCGTGGATGGACGTAAACATGCTAATCAATCAACACATTAAAATAATGTCCTGGCACTGCACCTCGCGGCCTGTGATACTTATAATAGACTGCTTTAAGAATATGATGATTTTACAATAATAAACAATAAAAATGCAGTGACAATACAGTGTTTCTTTTTATCCTAACACAAATAGTTCAAAACACCTTACATGCTATTTATTTTTCGTGGTTAATATTGTAAAAATCGGATATGTTACTATCCAGTCATTTTGGTTTTAATGGTGCTTGGAATGTAAACATGTTAATCAATCAATACATATTAATAACAATGTCCTGACACTGCACCTGGTGGCATGTGTCACTTTTAATACTGCTTTAAGAATGTGATGATTTTACAATAACAAATACAGTGACAATACAAAGTTTTTTTTATCCTAACACGACCAGTTCAAAACATCTTACGTGCTATTTATTTTCTCAATCGCTGTAGAGGTAAAACTCATAAAACACCCTTAAAGTTCACTGTTGGACACACATGCACCTAAAACCGTGTAACTGGTTGCAAATGATATTAGATAAATAAGTACATGTGTGCTTGTTTTTAGAATTAGTTGAGCATAGTTTTGGCTTACTTTTTGCTTCACTTGAATACAGTTGTAATTTATTCTGTGCTTAGTATTCAATACACCACAATAAATAATAAATACAGTTAAGAATCAATACATCACCGCGTCTGTTTATTCGTATTGTTTACTCCGGTACTACTAAAAAAAATTCATCCACCAAGTAGTACTTGAGAATTCGAAGAACCTACAACTTTTTTACACTTTTTACTATTCACAGTGCACTATTATAACATAGGATATCAATAAAAAAACTATTAGACAGTCGCCCGTATGGGATTTTAGGTTATAATGAGATTGCCGTTTGATTGTTATTTTCTCAGTATTCCCTTTATATATGGTACAACTAATATTACTATAGTAATCTAGAGATTATAAGGAATAAATCTACATACATTTCATTACGAGTCATCACAGTTTTTGGTGGGCCCATTCTCCATACAAAAAGAAACTGTCTCCTTTACCAATCGGCATCTGAAGGTGATGATCAGGGATTGGAAACGGTTCCAAAATACCAGTTTAGAACAGGTATTTAGGGGTACCTATACCGGAACAGGAACCAGAACCTAGATTGGAACCTTTAACCTCCTGAGGCCTTCCGGGTTAAATACGGTACGTCAAAAAATAAGAAATGTGGAGCGTGTCTTGACAAGCAAATTTTAAATAATCGTAAGTGAAACGAAACCTTATATCATTGCCAACATAATAAATAAAAGAAATGAAACTTCTTGTCATTTGTCGTTTGTCAAGATGGCGGAGACAAGCAAACGTGCGTGCGCCGGCCGAGAAACGTAAGTAATCTGTTAATATCAGTTCAATGCTTATCCAATTGTAATTACTTATTTGAAAAATGACTCAAAAACCTAATAATATTGAAATTCTATTTGATACAAAAGGAAAAATAATAACCTGGCATGCCGTTTTTCGTCAATGTTCCGCCAATGGAACATTCGGCCCTAATTATTATTATCGATGTTCCCAATTTAACTCCTTCGTTCCGTATAGCAAATGTGTTTTTTTACAGCTATGAATGAAAGTCAAATTTTTGAAATCATCAGATGGAGATTTTAGTGCTGATTCGGATAACGATCCATCATATCACCCATACTTATAGAGAAATCGATAAAATAGGTTGATATGTGATTTGGGGGAATAGGCTGCTCGCGTCCGTAGGAAATACTTAAAATCTGACACCCTACACGTGTCCCCCGGGTAGTGCTAAACGAGCAGCACCAATTCCGGTGGTAGGATTCGGTCGCTGGCTTTTCGGTTACCACCCACCAATGCAAAGGCTTGTCGCCAAATGACGTTGTCGTGTTCCGGCATGATGCTTGGTGACGCAATATGGAGAATGGGTCTGAACAGTAGCGTTGTGTATGTAAACCGGGTACGAAGCGTCAGTTGTTGCTGAGTCGGGTGCTTGGTCGTGGAGGGTAGCGGGATCCGAAGCACGGTGTTCCGCTGGCCCACCGCAGGTAGTTGGGGGCCCAATTAGTGAATTAGCTACTCATGAAAGGCTGTCCCGCCAACTAGCAAAAAATCCCAGGTTGGCTCCATCGTGCCGGTTAGCGACCGGGCGAGAGGACCCGATGGCGATCTCTGGGGGGGGGGGGGGGGGGGGGTTCGGGCGTCCCCGCAGTCTCCAGATCAAGTTCCCATGGGCACAGTAACTCTGATAGTATCTCTTCTCCATCCTTATGTCAATTAAAAAGAAAAGTAGTGTTAAACAGCGGTTGCACGTCCTCTCACTAAAAGTGCACCTCACTAATATTCGAGGAATGCACTCTAATCTCAGCGCAGTCCATCACCATCTTGAGACTGAGAAGCCGCACCTACTTTTCTTGACGGAGATGCAAATTGGATGTCCATTAAATGCGGCGTATTTTGACTATCCTGGATTGTCCCTGGAGCACAAATTCCATCCACGTGCCGGAGATTGTGTGTATGCTTCCTGCGTCTCAGTCACCTTTTAGACCCCACTTTTTCGACAATCTGGGTGATGGTAGATACAGGTATCGATAAAATCCTTTATGCCTGTGTCTATCGACCGCACAGCGGGTGACCAGGAGACAACACGATTATTTGATCATCTTAGTGAGGCTGCTGAAGTGGCTCTAAATCGGTATTCTACTGCACAGTTGATATTTCTGGGGGACTTTAACGCGTGTCAACATGACTGGCTGTTCCCATACCAGAAGACCGACCATGCTGGAAGAGAAGCGTGGAATTTTGCTTTGACACTAGGTCTTTCTCAGCTGGTAAAGAAAGCGACTGGGGTACCCGATGTAGACGGTCACACAGAAAATTTCTTGGACCTTCTGCTGACTACCGAACCAGACAGGTATGAAGTACAGGTTACCTCCTCTTTGGGTACATCTGACCACTGTCTGGTGAAATCTGTATCGTCATATTCTCCACCTGAATACGAGTCCCAAGGTGTTCGACGAATATGGCGGTATAAGTCAGCTGATTGGGATGAGATGCGACACTTTTTTGCACCTTATCCTTGGCGGGAGGTCTGTTTCTCTTCTGCGGATCCGTCGAGCTGCGCGGATGCGATAACGGATGTGTTGCATCAAGTTATGGAGTATTTCATGCCCTTCTCTGACGCTCCCACCGGTAGAAAAGCTCGTCCATGGTTTAACGCTGAATGCGCCCAAGCTGAAAAGCGCAAGCATTTAGCGTACCTATCCTGGGTTGACGCTCGAAACCGCAAAGCTCCGGATATTAGCTCCAAGAAGAGAACTTTCAACCAGGCCGCCAAGTCCTACAATAAAGCATTACGAAAAGCAAGTCTCGATCGCATTAAACATATTGTCGCAAAACTTTCTGCCAGACCATCCGGCTCTAGAGCTTTTTGGTCTCAGACAAACTTCTGTCGGCCTACACTGCCTCCGCTGGTAAAACCGGATAGCACACTGGCGCATACGGCTAAAGAGAAAGCGGACCTGTTCGCGTCTCTCCTTGCCTACAATTCACGTCTGGAAAGTGGCAACAACGTTCCAACTAAATTACCTCACTGCGGGACCTCTATGTCGGAGGTTCGTATAACAAATAAGGAGGTTCTTAAAACCTTGCGGTGTCTAGACGTGCACAAAGCTAGTGGACCAGACGGTATGCCAGCTATAGTTCTAAAGGCTTGTGCACCTGAGTTGTCTCCTGTGCTGACACGCTTGTTCCGCCTCTCATTTAGGACTGGAATAGTACCAAAATCCTGGAAGCTGGCCAACGTGCAGCTTGTTCCAAAAAAAGGCAGCCGTGCCGACTCTGCCAATTATCGGCCAATCTCAATTACCTCCATACTCTGCAAGATTATGGAGCGTATATTAAACGCCCGCTTAATGGCATACCTAGAACAGAATGACCTCCTTAGTGACCGGTAATATGGGTTTTGGCGAAATCGGTCACCTGGGGACCTTCTAGCGTATGCCACACACGTATGGGGCGGGGCACTCGAGAACAGTGGGGAAGCGCTTGCTGTTTCCCTTGATGTCTCGAAGGCCTTTGACAGAGTTTGGCACACTAGCCTTCTGGGTAAGCTTCCAGCGTACGGCTTATCCCCTGGTCTGATTGAATGGATAAAGGACTTTCTGAGTGAACGGTCTCTACGGGTTATCGTCGATGGCTGCTCATCCGATCCTATGGCGACTAACGTCAATGTTCCTCAGGGGTTCGTTCTCTCCGCAACTCTCTTCCTGCTGCATATTAATGATCTGCTTATGCCCGGTATCTATGGGTTTGGGTATGCAGACGATTGCACAGTTGTGGAGAGATACCAACCAAGTCCTCGGGCCAGTCGGCATCAAATCCAGTCCGAAAGAGAAGCTATGGTAGAGCGTGTGAATCTCACACTACAGACAGTCTCCGAATGGGGCGATGCCAATCTTGTGAAATTCAACGGCTCTAAAACACAAGCGTGTCTCTTCACTGCAAAAAGAAGCCAGCTCACCTTGGCTCCTTCTTTCCGAAATGTATTACTGGAATATACCGACCCCCTTCAGTTGTTAGGGTTTGAGATATCCTCAAATCTGAACTTCGGGTGGTTCATTGAGTCCAAGGCCAAAGCAGCTGCAAGGAAGCTGGGAGCCCTTGCAAAGGTTCGGCGATACTTTACGCCGCGACAGCTGCTTACTTTATATAAAGCGCAAGTCCGGTCGAGCATGAAGTATTGCTGCCATGTATGGGCTGGTGTTGCAAGATGCCACCTGGCAGTTTTGAACTCAATGGGAAGGCGTGCTAAGAGGCTTATTGGTGACCCAAATTTGGTTAAAACCAATCTTACCAGCCTCGAACGTCGTCGTAGCCAGCCTTTCGGCTTTCTACAGGATGCATTTCGGAGTGTGCGCAGGAATTGCACAATTTAATTCCTCCCTCTCCCTTCTACCATCGGACAACCCTTTCGTTGTTGACTTACCACGTATTAGAACGAAACGGTATGCTACGTCGTTCATCATGCGTACAGCAAAAGAGTGGAATAAGTTGCCAGCATCTGTCTTTCCATCCGATAACAGTGTGGGTGTCTTCAAGGCAAGAGTGAATAGGCTTTTGTTAAGTTAGTGCGCTTCACCATCTTAGGCTACATCACCACTTACCATCAGGTGGGATCGTAGACAAGCGTTGGCTTAGTAGAATATAAAAAAGGGTTGTATCCAGTAGTTCTGATTCAGACAATGAATATGATATATTATCTGATCATTTTGACCACTCACAATCTCCAGCACTGTCCTTGCCAGTAGTATCACAGAACGTAGAGCTACAAAGAGGGTTTCAAGAAGACTAATAAGAGGACGAGCAAGAAACAGCAGAGGGACAAGAGGCAGAGTAGTAAGGGTACAAGAAACACGTGAATCTGAAGAATCATTTATGATACATATGCAAAGTCCAAATTATATTCATAGAGCATTAGAAGGATGGGAATGGTTTCAGTTTTTAGATGATTATTTAGGTGATGACATTTTTGATCAAATGATTAGGGCCACAAATTAAACTTCTGTTTTACTTACCCAAAAAAATATAGATTTAACGGTTCGTGAGCTAAAAGTATTTATTGGGATAAATATGGTCATGTCATAAATTATCCGCGAATAAAAATGTTCTGGGAAAGCTCATGGCGTGTTTCACTAATTGCTAATTCGATGACTCGAGATAGATTTTTCCTAATAAGTATACGTTTAAAGATATTACGATGATATAACAGAAGTACAGCGGGCTCAAGACGGCATATGGAAGGAAAGACCACTTTTTGATCGAATTGTCAAGGGTTGTCACATTCAGGAAAAGGCAGAAAAGCCATCAACTGATGAGATGATTGTGCCTTTTTCGGTACATTGCGATATTAGCCAATACTGTCCTAATAAACCTAATTCCGTCGGTTTAAAAATATTTGTTCTCGCGAATCCATGTGGCCTTATTTGTGATATGCAGTATATGAAGGTGAGATAACATTTAGAAGCTACAGAGAACAAGGTTTCAGCTTAGGAGAAGCTGCTGTTCTGAAAATGACGGAATCGTTGGTTCCTGGGCACTATCTTTTTTTGACAGATAATTATCTTCTATTAAGCTGATGGAAGAATTACTAACAAGAGGATTCTACGCAACGGACTTTCCAAAGACATATATCATTGGCACCTGACAATTGTTTCATAAAAAAAAATCGTGGCGCATCTGAAGTTGCTTGTCTAAACAATAATCAAATTGCTATCACACGATGGCTAGATAATATACCTGTAGTGATGATATTTACATGTTATGCAAACAGTAAAACGGATATATACAAACGATGGGATAAACGGCAGAAACGTTCTATACATGTGTCAAGACCAGAAGTGATAAAAGAATATAATCAGAATATGGGTGGTGTTGATCTTGCAGATCGAATGATCTCTGTTTGTCCATCAAGATCTCGTACCCGAAAATGGACTATAAGGTTAATATGACACATGATTGACATCATTGTTGTAAATGCATGGCTTCTCTTCCGAGGGGCCCAAATAAAGAAAAATATGCCATCTCACAAATTATAAGAACCTAAATGAAGAACCAGAACCGAAATTGGTACCGGTATTCAATCCCTGGCGATGATGAAAACGTAGTGGAATTGTTTTTTTTAGTAGATTTTAGTACTTTATATTAGTTAAATAAATGAAGATGTCCTCAAATAATCGCATTTTTTCATATTTCCTTGTACAAAATCTAGTGCAAAATGTAGTGAATTTTAGAAAGCGGAATTTCTTAAAAAATAGCAGAAGTTTGAAAAGGGTTTAGTGCATCTTTTTTCATACGGTAACACTGGTTGCCAGTAGATTTCCGTATATACATAGTAGTCTTTGCTCCCAGTGAGCGAACTAGCTGCACTTGGAATGCACATCTCTTGCATCTAAATACTCGTTTATTGTAAAACGTGAATTTTTACGTTTTTATTGAGGAACAACCCACAACTGTAAGTCATATTATTCTAGACATACTCTTTACTTTTAGCTGATCGTACATCTTTTTTTATTACAAAAGGAAAGGCCAAGGGGCCATGTGAATTGCCGTGTAATGGCGGTGCAACAATGTCCTTCGCCCCACTTCTTCTCGTTTGGAACGACGAAGAGAAGAAACGGCAAATGTGCAAGACGCATAGTACTGCAATTGCCAATCTATCTGCCAAGCGTAACGATTAATGCGAATTCTCACTACAAAGGGAGAGGCCCATGCTCAGAAGTAGACTTTTATGGACCGATATAAAATGTCAAGTACGATTATAAGAGCCCCCATTTAGTAATAGTGGTAAGATATTTCACGTAAATATACTTACAAAAAAATTAGTTTTTTCAGGTACAGCACAATGGAGCCATATCAAAAATTTCTACGATTTAGGTAGAAATAATCTAAACTTTCTTTATGCTCCTGCCTTGACTAATGTTCATATTTTGCAAAACAATAAACAGAAAAAGCGTATGAAGCTTGCTGCGCAAATATTCAGTCATTCTGGGACTAAAGTTGTACTAGCAAATATTTTATCAAATGAGCACGTATCTTTCCTTTCCTTTCATAATTGTTTAATAATTATATTAAATTTATTCTTATATGTTATACTCGTGGTTGGGGCTGTAACATGAGTGTTATTATTATTATAATTACAGATAAACTTCCTGCTGAAAATATAGCCACAAAAAATTTATTTAATCAAATTGATCAGTTGTTTCACTTGTTACATGCCGACTCGAAAGATTTACGGCGGGGCAAGAAGCATTCAACAAATATGATTCATATACAAGGAGCATTCAACGAATATGATTAATATGAAGAAATTTATATGAGACATAAAAAATTGTGGATGGAATAAAATCCGCCGTCTTAAGAAGGATAGATACGCACAACGAACGCAGCTGAAAAGATATGGCATACTTTAAATCGTCTTGGCATACGCAGTTTCCCTATTAGGCGTCATAATAAAGTTGTTTTAGAAAATTGTTGTGGTTGCATTAGATAGAGCTGTGGCTCTTATTATAATTCCACTGTGTCTCAATTTGAATCAAATCAAATCAAATCTGCTATTGTGACTTTGAAGTACAGTGTTCGTCATCAGAATTGTGAAGACGATACACATGTGCTCGCTAATAATTTACAATTATTTTTGATATCTAGAGACAACAAAATTACTTAACCCATTGAATGAAGAAGTTAACCGTCAAATCATAATCAGTAGTTGGCATCACGGATACCAATTTATAGAAGGATGCCGTCGTACATAATATTGCGTATACATAATATTGCGTAGGTAGGCACCACAATATTTTTATTTTATCCTGGTTGCTTATCTATGCAATATTGCGCATAAGAAAAACTACGTACCCTTGCCACCGCGATCAAACACAGCTTGTTAGCTATCCTGCTCACTCCTGCACATTCAACAATCGAGTATTCTCCCGCTGCTCCTGAGATGAAAGGAATGGATATAAGCATATAACATATAAACATATATATTTGATTGATTATTGGAAATATATTCAGTATTTACTCAGCAGTCTTAGTACACATTACTCTCCCGGCACACATTATTACATGGCAACCCTGCCAGGTGGTGCGCTGCTACAATGCACGCGCACCGCCGGGCCTACATAAAGAGAGATTTTTTTACATAAAAAGAAGTTGTTAACAAAACTAATTTAATTACAAATAAACTGGAAACAACACAACACAGCACAAGACAAGAAAATAATACGAGTATTATGACAAATATGAAAAGAGGCCACAACAATAACTTTAGAAACTAATTAAAAATTAAAAAGTATGTATAGTATATGAAGACAACAGCTAACAAAGAATGAGGAAAATTAAATGTGGATTGTTTTTTAAATGACCAAAGAGCAAAATTCAAGAAACTGCAGTTTAATTTAAAAAGGAAAGAAGCGGTTGTACTTTTGAAAGCTTCGTCTAGAAGAATATTAAAATTAAGCCAAAAAGAAAAAAAGAAGAAACTTTGAGGTAAAATCGAATCAGCTTATTTTTGTCATTTCTTTTTAAGATTTCTTTAAAAAGTTTTATAACTATTATAAAAAAAAAGTTATATTTTTAATGTTTTGTATTTAATACATATATGACAAAGTTGAATTCATTAATCAGATATTTCACGATTTAATTGATATTTTAATATATTTATTTATCTAAAAAAATAATCATAATGCAGTATTAAAAATTAAGTTATGTTTAAGCACTCGTGTATGTATTAAGGCACAAGACGATTTTATATTCAATTTTATTCAGTTATTGTTTATTGTGTTTTATTATTTTTATTACTGTGTCCTGCTAAAAATTAATGAAATAATGTAGTAGATTATATTTTTACATACTTAAAGGTTTACCATGGTTTATCATCAATTAATTTTTCGTTTAGTTAAAATAACACCGATGATATTTTTCATTGTGATTTTGTTTTCTATAGTAAATTTTATTTAAATGTAAGTATTCAATTTGAAAAGGGTTAAAAACAATTCGGTATTAATAATAATAATAAGTGTTAGTTTTTCTTTTCTTTTATAAATGCAGTGAACCTTAAAGTTATATAATAACCTACTTAAAAATAAAAATTGTTATTTTGAATGTTTAAATTAATTAATGTTTTGTTGTGTAAAGTTGAGTTGTGTAAAGCTGTTATAGTGATTATTCAATTATTTTCTGTAAACGATATAGTAAATATCATACTTCTAGCAATGTTTTTCGATCCAGGTAAAAATAATGTACTTAACTATCTAAAATTCTGTATATTTAATTTTACTTGTATTCATATATATATATATGTGTAATAATAACATTGTACAAGTTATGTTAAAATTAGGTGATCATAATACGATGTAATCGCAAACGTTTCCATATACGTACTTTGGTATTTAAAACAAAGGTATCTCAAATCGCTTGCGCTGCTAGGAGTGGGATTACAGTTTGTATTTTGATCTGTCTCCTGTTATGTGATTATGTTATTGTTATTGAAAATGATTACGTTGCTTTGACTTCTTTGTTCTGGTTCTTAATACGAAATGCAATAATTTAGTTTTGGTTTAATATCGATTAATCTTTTAAATCATAAGCTCTTAACTATTATAATTCATAACTTTTGGGATATCTAACTTATTTGTGTGGATTAAGAAAATAATTACTTCGTTGAAAACGAGTTAGAAAGTCAATTATATTATGTATACAGTTAACTAATAAAAATTTTGTTGTGCCCATATTGTGAGCCTCAAGTTATGATTGACAATGATGTAACTAAATATTATACGAGACTATTTTATGATATAAATTTGTAAAAGATGTGAGTAAATGTATGGCTAAGTCATGGAATACGTAATTATAAATGAAAAATATTAATAGTGTGTAAGTGTGAGAGTAAGGTAAAAAAAATATCGGAGGTTAGCATATCCACATACAATCGGCCTGATTAGCTGAGAGTTTGGAAAATCTAATAAACGATAAATTTTTAAGGTTGTTCTGACACGATTAAATACGGAATAAGTTTTAATGTATTGTTAATGAGGTACATGAGAATTTATCGAGAATTATATAGGAATATTGTCCATTATCTTGATCATGTATGTACGCCGAGCCGTGCACGTGAAAGTATGGGTGCAATTAAATAATAAATTATATGAGCTGAAATGCTATATATGTAAAGAAGTGAATGAAATAATATTAGTCATTGTCTTAATCATGTATGTACGCGTGTACATGAAAGAAATGACACAAATATTTCATGAAAAATAGTTAAAATGCTGAGTAGTTAAGTGAAAAATATATAAGGGAAAAGCACTATGTAGTAATAAATGTTCGGACTAGAAAAGTCGTATAATGACAAGATGATTTAAGTGACTAAATGACTTAATACCTAAGTGACTGTGTTAAAATGAACTACAACTATATTGTGGAAAAATATTTTATAAGGAAATATGTAAACGTATGTAGACGTTTAGCATTAAAAGACTATGACGAAAATAGGTACAAGATTGTGACCACGACATTAATATGGGACAAGGGGATCTGCCCACCCGACCTGCCCATAGTGTATAACTATTTTTTATTTTTGTAATTAATATTTAGGTTAAATAATATATAATTAGATTGTATTTTTGTAATTTATATTAATAAAGAGCATGTTTTATTAGGTCCTTACATATGAAATTAGCGTTTTGTACGGGAGGAATATAAAGTATAATAGTATAATACCCTGCTAAACTCTGTGAAGGAAACATCTGTGCAAGTTTGCTCCGTAAATAAACTGTTAAAATTCGTGTCTAAAGTTGTTCTCTAAAGTTGTGTGTATATAATTCACAAAGCTGTTGTAGTGACGATTCTAGTGGTGAAATCAAAATTCATTTCCATCCAGTAATTTCGCAGATATAAGCAATAACATTTCAAAATTATTTGTTAACCGTCTTGAACCCTGACCTACGACAACCCGCGCGACGCCCGCTGCTCCACTGAGTCATCGCTACCGGGCAGCGCTGTGTGCGCGGTATTGCAATATCTACGTTCTGCGGACTGCACTACGATGGCAAGTCGGACGGCACCGTGCGCGGGCTGCCGCGCTGAGGTGAGCGTAGACGGTCCGTATATGAAATGTGCAAAATGTAAGCAGATTTTTGATGTTATTTGTGCAAACATTACTACTGATGTGTTTAAAAATATGTCGGTGAAATTAAAGATGTCTTGGATATGTGGAGAATGTCGCTGTGCAACCAAACGAGATAATTCTCATACTCAGTGCGGCCACACGTTATGCAGGATCTAAATACCACCTCTACTGCTTCGTGCCTTGACGTATCAATGCAGACTTCTGATAACGTGACTGTACGAGCTAAGCCGCGATACGCCCAAACTACTATGGGAAACACATGCGAAAGTATTACAGGAAATGATTTAAAAGATTCTGTTGTGCGTGAATTAAAAAACCTGCAAATTGAATTTGAAGCACAGCTAATGAGCAAAATTAATACACTGCTTATTGAACAATTTTTGGCGTTCAAAACTGAATTCATGGATAGGGTTAATTTGATAACGAACAAGGTTTTACAATTAGAGGAACACTACTTATCGAGCATTAATAAGGCTTGCGAACCGACGCCAATATCCAAAATCTAGAAAACTAGCGGTACTCAAACCAGTCCAACCCTTGAAAATATACCCACTACACAAAATAAGCCTCCGAAGCGGAAACCTCAACCTCAACCTCAACCTCAACCTCAACCAAATATCGAACTTCTCGGAACTGATGAGGATCAGTCTGCGTTTACTGTCCCCAGCACAAATAAAGTCTCATCTGTGGCTTCTGTTCTCAGTTCTCAAAAGATGATGCACGCAGAATATTCCGAGTCTTCCTTTTCTTTAAGTAATAGCCAGGACTGCGAGCGGATTGATGACAACTGGCAAGAAGTATCACGCAAACGGGCACGCCCTCACTTCCCGGGTTGCTTCGAGGCACCGCTGCGCCTGGTTCTACGATGTTGCATGCTGCTGAAAGGCGAAGATACCTGCACTTATACTACGTACGAGAAGGCACCACAGTAGAGCAAGTACGCGAACATCTTAACTCAATATGTGGGAACGACGAATGCACGGTTGAAAAACCGAAACCACGTGGACATTATGCGTCGTTCAAACTCGGAGTTCCATTGAAGCAGGCCGAAAATATAATGTCATCTAAAAACTAGGCTGAAGACATCTGTATTAAACCATGGCGGCAGAACTTTCGTGCCAAAGACTATAACAATCAAGCGTCAACCGCGATTCCATGTAATGCAAATATGCTACCAAAATGTTCGTGGCCTAAGAACAAAAACTAATATGTTTCTTAATAATGTTATGGAAAGTGAATATGATATGATAGCATTAACTGAGACCTTTCTTACGAGTTCAGTGTCTAATGGTGAACTCTTTCCTCCGGGTTTTCATGTGATTCGTAAAGATAGACCTGGTGATTGTGGATGGGGAGGAGTTTTGCTCGCGATTCGTGATCGTTATAATGTTAAAATAGTTACGGACATTGTTAGTATGACTGATGACAAAGAATTAATATTTGCAATTGTGACATTTAAAAATGTTAAAGTTTTATGTTGTGTCGTATATCTGCCACCAAATTATAAGGATGAGCAATATTTGAATGTTTTGACATGTATAGAAAATGTGATTTGTACTTACCCCGACCTGAATGTTCTAATCCTAGGTGACTTTAATTTAAACTCTTGCAGTACCAATATAAAGACTTCTTTTGACTTTTTTTGTGAATTCTGCTCGCTTAAGCAATATAATACAGTCTTAAATAATCGCGATGGTATGCTAGATCTGGTGCTGGGCAATTTTGAACCTAAACAGATAGTGGTATCTCTCAGTGAAGATCCTCTGGTAAATATCGATCAGTACCATCCTATGCTCGATATAAATATTACATTTCCGGGCTTTTGGATAGCATCGAGCGTGTCATCTTTGCAGCAAGTGACACCTCGCTCGAATACCAATACAGATTGGAACTGGCGTAAGGCAGATTTTCAGGGTCTATATAGGACTTTGATTGAAATAGACTGGTCTGATTTGTTAACAATAAGCGATGTTAACTGTGCTGTACAGCTATTCTACGATAAGCTATACGAAATTATAAATCTGTTTGTGCCTATTAAAAAACAATTATTAAACAATCAGCGATACATATATCAAACTGGTACAACGTAGAAATAATAAAAATATAAAAACAAACACTTTTATCATAAGCAATTCAAAAAGAGGCAAAGAATTTAATAAGGCTATGTTTATATATTATAGAGAAAAGTTAAGAAATTGATTGACTGCGAATACCGAAATATATGACTGTACTACAAAAAATATCATTGACGATCCTGTACAATTCTGGAAATATGTAAAGGAGAAGAAAAACAATAGAAGGTACATAGATACATATATATATGAAAATACTGCAGTGACAGATCAAGCCGCAGCCGATGCCTTTGCTAAATATTTTGCGTCCGTTTTCATGTAGAAACCCGTGCTAAACCCGGATACTGCTGCAAAAGCTGCATATGCACATATACATCGAGATGTGACCTCAGTTTCCATCACGACAGTTGATGAGAAGGATCTGAAGAAGGCAGTGAGACGCCTTAAGCCACGATCGGCTGGTGGGCCGGATGGCATTCCTGTCTTCTTAGTTAAGGACTGTATATCAGTTCTTGCGGCCTCTTCTGTATTTGTATAATCTTTCATTGACCCAGTCAAGATATCCTGAGAGCTGGAAGCTATCTCGAGTCACTCCTGTTCCTAAAGGAGACGGAGGCACAAATGTTACTTCTTTCAGACCTATAGCTGTCCTATCCGTTTTTGGTAAGATCTTTGAAGCAATTCTAAGTGATTCCATCAAATGCCAAATCGGTCACCAGCTGCATAATGGTCAACATGGGTTTCGTACAGCTCGCTCCACCACCACCAACTTGGTCGCGCATGAAGACTATATCTGCACACAAATGGATAAGCGAAGGCAAGTTGATGCGGCTTACTTTGACTTCCAGAAAGCCTTCGACCTAGTGGATAACGATATACTATTGAAAAAGTTGGCGATTGTTGGATTCGTACCAAAGCTCCTCAATTTTTTTTCTTGTTACCTTAATAATCGACGTCAATATGTGAGGCTCAGTGGATATAACTCTGGAGACTACTTTACTAGGTCAGGAGTGAATCAAGGTAGTACGTTAGGACCTTTGCTATTCGTGATATTTATCAACGATTTGCCAGATGTTGTTTTGACTTCAGAGTGTCTCCTATTTGCGGATGACCTGAAACTAACTCTGGGTATTGAAACTGAGGCTGATGCCATGACATTACAGAGAGATATTGATGCTGTGTCTATATGGAGTCAAGAAAACCACCTTCCGTTCAATAATCTCAAATGTAAAATAATAACTTTCACGCGAAAATCACAGCCCATTATTGTTAATTATAAGTTGACTGACGCTCCTTTGGAAAGAGTTAAAGAGGTTAGGGACTTAGGATTACTATTAGATTGCAAATTAGATTTTCACACGCACATCAACAAAATTTGTAAGTCAGCGCACAAAATGTTAGGGTTTGTCATAAGGACTGCGTCACAGTTTGATAATACACGGGTCGCAAAAGTATTATACAATGCTTATGTGCGCAGTAAACTCGAGTACAATCAAATTTAGAAGGGCAATGTCTCAAGTTATGCTATATCTGTCCATAATTCACAATAGGATTGATAGTTTCTAAATACTAGAGCGTGTCCGCATCTTGGTCCCTGGGAACGTGTCAGCAAACTCGCAGGGACAGGTGGCGCCGCGGCGCCGCCCGCGACTGCTGGAGCCCCCCCGCGCACGTACCGAGCGCGCTCGTCAAGCGCCCACCAACCGCGCACTCCGCATAATTGGGGACATACTTGCACAGCACCACGAGCTAGACTTATTTGCCGATGGATTAGGACATTTGTATAAAGAAATTCAAATAATTTTAAATAAATTCTAGCCATCAAACTTACATATATTGTTTTCATAACTAATTATTGTAATTGCTAGTTGCGTATTGTTTTTCTTATTTTTTTTATTATTATTGCTATTTTATTTTAATATTAATGTTATTTATGGACTCAGATTGTATTATTTTATGATTTTTTTTCTATGATATTATTGATATATTGTTAATTAGGATATTGTAAAATAATTTTGCTATTACCTATATAATGACGAGGATGTGTAATACCGAATTGTTAATCTTATAAGCGTTTTGGATGTGTCATCTGTTAGCTTGTAAGATGAAATGAAAAAAAAAAATAAAAAAAAAATAAGTCAATTTTTTTTTGTAAAATATATTTAATTAATCAAAGTATGCACCGTTGTTATCTATGCACTTTTGCCATCTCATAGGTAGTTCATTGATCCCTTTACTAAAAAAAACATGGGGGCGAGAGTCAATAAGCTCTTTGAAGGCGGTTTGGACTGCCGCATCGGAGTTGAATTTTTTGCTTCTAAGAAGTTGTCCAAATTACGGAAAAAATGGTAATCTGTTGGAGTAAGGTCCGGGGAGTACGGTGGATGTTGCAGACATTCCAATTGTAGCTCATCTAACTTAGTGGTTGTTTGTTGTGCAGTGTGTGGTCTTGCGTCGTCGTGAAGCAGCAGTGGCCTAGAGCGATTGACCAATCTCGGTTGTTTAGCAGCTAGTTCTTGTTTGCAGTTGCTGACAACAGATATCTGCCGTAATCGTTTGGCCAGATTTTAGAAAGCTGTAGTGAACGACACCGGCGCTAGTCCACCAAACACTCACAAGTAACTTTTTCTGAGTCAATTTTCGTTTAGGGCACGATTTGGCTGGGTCTCCAGGATTCAGCCATTACGACGAGCGCTTCCGATTATCGTACAGTATCCACTTTTCATCACAAGTAATGATTCGATTTAAAATCCCTTCATTATTGTGTCGGTTGAGCAAAGTAACACAGCAGTCGACGCGTGTTTGCAAGTTCGATTCACTCAATTCATGAGGTACCCATCGTTCAAGTTTTTTTACTTTCCCGATTTGCTTCAAGTGGATTAATACAGTTTTATCACTTACCCCGAAGCCTGCAGCTATCTCTGAAGAGCTTTGTGATGAATCCGCTTCCACAATAGCCTTCATTTTCCACTTTGGTCTCCGGCCGTCCACGGGGTTGGTTCTGAAGGTCGAAATTTCCAGAACGAAAACGTTGAAACCAAAAATGTACAGTGCTTTCTTTTGCGACACCAGCGCCGTACACATCATTAATCCTTCGAGCAGTTTCTGAAGCACTGGTGCCACGGTAGAACTCGTACTCGTAAATATACCGATATTTCATGTTTTCCATTGTGCGGTAATAAGCGACGTCAAAGAAAAAAATAATGAGGAAAAAACAAATGAATGACTGTTTTCAAAACTCAAATGTACCAGCTAAATGAATTTATAAATTTGAATTTGGAATTCTTCACCAAAGAGGAGATATTTCAGATCAAAGTGGTCAGTACGACAAAACGCTAATTTCATATGTAAGGACCTAATATATTATAGGTCAAATAATATATAATTATATATATATGATAGTAAGGTTTGAAAGTGTTAAGTGGAGTGTAGTGGAGTGTAGGGCGGTTATGTGTTTTCATCGGGATGTTGGCAAAGATAACGGACATTATTTAGTGGACTGTAACATTATTTACCTAATGTATAATCAATGTTATTACTTACATAAAAAAAAGAAAAGCAAAGTATGATCGTAACATTAACCCTGTGACATATAAACCGAATGATTTCATTTTAATAAAGAATGGAACTGATAATAAGTCCATACAAAGTAATAAGACATTGTTCGCCCAATGTCGAAATCATTAGAGATAATAAAAATAAATAAATTGTTCACAAGAATAGAACAAAAATTTATTTTAAACCAATTACTTAACTATTATTAGGAATTGTATTTTAAGTTTTGTATTACTACTTGACTACAATATGGTAGATTGTGTGATTTTATTGTACCTATATAATTGATTATTGGAAATATATTTATAGTATTTACTCAGCAGTCTTAGCATTCATTTCTCCCCCGTGACAGATTATTACACTCCTTTCGCTAATGATACAGTTATTACGTAACTTTAGTATCACGCCGCGCGCAGAGTGGTATTGAAGTTTGATGGAGTCGTTTTTGCGATCGATTCATTGTATTTTATGCGGTCGCCGAACGACGCAATCGTTACGATGGCCATTAAATCAAAATGAAGTAGCTGTAGTTAACTATGAAGAAGAATCGTCAGACTATGGGGATTTCAGGATCAGACAACAATTACATCCCGGAGCGTGATGAAAATCAACAGTCCGGATCGGTGAGTAGTAGTTCGTCTGCGGTCACATCACCATCTGATGGTGAAGCGCCACCACCACCTGTAGTCAAGGCACTGTCATGTGATACAGAGTTTCAGTAAAATATAGGCGTTGCCAGACGACAGCGATTCTCATTTAAAGGTGAGACGGGTATAAAGATTAGCCTTACACCTACTGCATAATTAACCTTCAGCTACTGCATAGACATATTTTTTTCATGCGATTTTTATATTTCTTAGTGAAAGCAACAAATAACTACGCACATCGCACGGTTGGTCCATAACAACACCGTGCCCGCTTTAAGTATTGGAAAAACACTAATATTGAAGAAATTCGCAAGTTTATTGGTATGTTGCTTTACATGGAATTGGCTGAATTATCCTCTATATAAGTCATTACTGAAGATTAGACCAACTGTACAATTTGACATAGAACCGCTTTTGATTTTTGCTACATAATTTTCGTAATTCCTTAAATTTCGAAGCATAAATACAGCATAAAACTATATAAGCTTTGTGAATCCTCTGGAATAATTAAGAAAATTCGTGATTATAGAGGAAAGAGTGAAAAAGCTCCGCCTGGAACTCTGCAGAGCACGGAAGTTGTTTTAAATCTCATGGAAGGGTATTTAGAAAAAGGTCACGTTTGACTAGATGTCTTAGACTTAGTCAAAGGAACACATACATATGTGGTACACTTCGCAAAAACCGCAAGAACCTCCCTGTGGATGTTACCAACGCCAAGTTGAAGCGCGGAGAATTAGCTGCAAAAGTATGCAATGACATCAAGGTGTGCAAATGGAAAGAAAAACGTGACGTATTGGTGATTTCTAACAAACATAACCTTCAGTTGGTGAGAGTAAGAAATAAAAATTTAATAATCTCATTGAAGCCTAACATCGTTGCCGACTACAACTTGGGCAAATCTGGTGTTGATAGAGGCGACCAAATGGTCTCTTATTATTTATGCTTCAGAAAAGCTCTTAGGTGGCACAAGAAGCTCGGACTACACATTTTTGAAGTGTATATAAAAAATGCTACAGTTTCGTGAAGATTTTGTAAGCCATCTTTTAGGACTGAATTGTAATTATAATTTGACTCCTGCAGTGACGTCGTTACTGACACCGCCAGTACAGCATTAAGAAGCCCAAGCAGGCCCATCATCAGCCAACAGAAATACTCGTGTAGCAATAGATAATTTTCAATATTTAGAAAAGCTTCCACGTAGTGCTAAAAAAGCCGTTGCAGCCAAACCGTGTCGTGTTTGCACCAAAAATAAAAAGCGAAAGGAGTCATCTTTTGTGTGTGCTACTTGTCCTGAAAAGCCCGCCTTATGTGTAGTCAGTTGTTTTAAAAGTTGGCGCACTGATCCTCATTTTGTTTGATTTTTTTAATTTATATTAGAAGTATTTGTTTTTTTTGTTGTTCATTTAATAAGAAGTATTACTGTTTTCGTTGAAAATAACTACTAAGAAGTATATTGATCTAATTATAAGATTATAATTTTTAACTGAAAAGTGTCATTGAAATTTTGTGATTTTATATATTTGGAAATAATAAAGTTACTACTTTTTAGGTCGTGTTTTAATTGAGATGCCAAAGAGTATAAAAACGTCCACGCAAGGAGGCCAAATAATACAGATAACCATAATTAATCTATAGGGACGACTTAAGTAATAATAAGTAGTCGACATCTGCCATTATTACCAGTTACGTAGTATTGCGTACGATTTTCACGTGAAATATTTGGAGTAAAACGATGTAGAGAGTATTGTAACTGATGCAATTGAAAATATAGAGCATCTTACTTTTATGTGTGTGTTTATGATTAGAAAACTAAATATAAATTGTGATATTTAAAAATAATTATTATCCCGATCGATAAGTAAGCGGGACGCGACGACGTAAACATCGAATCTGTTTTGCTCTTCAATTTTAAAGTGTAGAAAGTGAATTTACAGTATTATTCGAACGAACAATGCAAGAAACGAACAATGTTTAGTGAATACTGTTATCCCTAAAAATAATAACTGATTACAATACCAAAACAATAGTGAAACATTATAAAAAAGTACAGTACAGTGTTGGCTGTGCCGAACAAATAAAGTGTTAGAACTCAGTATAGTGTTAGTTACAATACATATAGTGTTAATAACATATTATATAGTGTTAATAACAATATATGCATAGATATAGTACCACTCAGTGAATAGATTTAAAATATTATTAGTGAAAAGACTACGTATTTATAACCTATAATAACAAAATTATTTTTGCTTTGTCATCCATCAAGACCCGTGTCTGGGCAATAGTCGCGACATCTATTCTCAATCGTAGAACAACTTCATAAGCTCAAAGACATCGATATATTCTTCGTACGACCAACGCAAATTTATTGAGTTAGAGGGGAAATGTATTAGTACTGTGGAGTTTCCGCAAAGGGCGTTACCTGTACGAACGCTGCAGAACGATTGTGTAGATTTGTTTATACAGTTACATTCCAGTACTTCGGTTATATTATATAAGATGCTAAAATGTCAGAAATAGAGAAACTACTAAAGGAATTGAGAGCCGACATAAAAAAAGACTCCAAAGAATCGCTGCAAAAATTGGAAATAGAATTACGACTAAAATTAATGAAAAACTTGATAAAAAATTCGACTTTATACACGAAGAATTAGAAAAAATAAAAGAAACTAGCACAGAACAAGAAAAAAGGATTTCTTGTTTAGAAAAACATACCAGAGAAAGAAATATTATATTTTTTGGCGTAAAAGAAGAACAAAAATATTACGAAGATTTAGAACGAAAAATCCTGCAAATAATAAAAGATGAATTAAATATAGAATGCGACAGAAAAGAATTAGAGATGGTTCGTCGAATGGGCAAGTACAACGAAAACAAAGTTAGACCTATTGTTGTAACTTTTACTACCTATGGCCGAAAAATCACTATACTGAAAAATAAAAAACTAATGAAGACAGAATCTTAAAGAAGATTTTGCACCCCAAATCTTGAAAACAAGGAAAACATTGCTGGTACAACTTAAAAAAGAGAAAGAAGCCAGAAAAGAAGCCTATCTACGTTACGACAAACTAATAGTCCGAGAACCATCAATAAAGAAGAAAAGCGAAACAGATGAAGAAGAACAAAAGGGCATAGAAACCAAAAAAGGACATTAGAAATAACACCACCAAATCATAAAGAAAATCTTAATAGACAACCACAAACACACCAACAAGCACTAAAGAGAAACAAGATACAAGCAAAGAAAACCGGGGATAGCCAAAGTTCCATAGAGAAGTTCATCAACAAACAAAGCATAACTAAAGCTCCAGAATTCAGAAGGACTTCCTTGTACTCTGAAAATTCTAATTCAGATGAATTGCAACTAGGAAAGCCCCTCCAAAGTCTAAAATGCGTCCCCCCCTAAAATAATACAACAAAAAACAAAAGAAACATAATAAAACCTCCCCCAGAACGGCTCGTCACCGTGGGGGTTGTAGACGACCACCATCCAAACCTCAAAAAATATTACATTGCAACATTTAATGTCAGATCTTTAGCTAATGAAGCAAGAATAGTGGAATTAGAGTTCGCAATATCCAAAATTAAATGGGATATTGTTGGCTTGGTTGAGGTAAGAAGAGAAGGATACAAAATAGAAGATAGGGGTAACTATTTACTCTACTACTACGGAAAAAAAAGGAGAGAAAGGTGTCGGATTTCTTGTGAAAAAGATTTTATCGCAATATCGGAAAGAGTGGCTCTAGTACAAGTCAAAATACATGAAAAGAAATTTAGCCTAATTCAAGCATATGCACCCACCGCCGCAGCTAAAAAAGTCGACATAGAAAACATGCATACTGATTTAAATAGGGCGATGAGTCAATGCACACAAAATATAATATTCATGGGAGACATGAACGCATAAATAGGATATCCAGAACAAAACGAACAATTAATAATGGGAAATTTTGGCTATGGCAGAAGAAATAAAAGGGGGGAAATGTTTATACATTTTTGTCTACAACATAGATTAAAATAGCAAATACTATATTTAATAAAAATTAAAACACATTTTTTTTTATATTGTAAAAGTTAATCCTAAATAAAATCTTACGTTTTAATTACGGATAATATATATAATTCGTCTTGGATTGGGTAGGACGGCTGGCCAAACCTCCTATGCATAATTGCTCGATCACATTAAAATTAGTATAATGTATTATGCATACATACAACATACGTATTTGACATAATTAGGTGAACATTCGCGAAGGTATATTATTTTTTTGGTCGACACATTATTGTAACATACTTAGATATTGAGTTATTTAGTCACTTATTAAGTAACTTATCCAGACACTCGCATTAAGTAGTACCTACTCTTCCCTTGTATATTTTTTTCACATTTATATTTATAATTGCATACTTTATACTTCATTTATTTATACCTTTATATTTGATTAATCGTTACTTTCATGATCCACGCAAATAAGTTATATATTAATACTCTACAATTTTTTCAGAAAATGATGACTTATAAAAGTTAAAAACATATGATTTGAAGGTTCAATAATATAACACCGAAAATATTGCATTTCATTTTAAGATGAAGTGAACAAAGAACATAATGCAACGTAATCATGATCATTAACTTAAAAACAGATATCAAAATACATTTTGCAATCTCAGCCGCGTAAGCGGTTGGTGACAGACACCTTTGTTATAATATCCAAAGCACGTATAAGGAAAGGTTTTCAATTACATCGTATGACACAAACATAATATCTAATTCAACATAACTTACAAAATGTTCTATTATGAGTACACTTAAAAGTATTTGAAAATTATAGTATTAAACACTTTTTAATGTACGTAGTTGAGATCGTTACATTGCATTGTTATAATACATTTACATTTACATACATTATCAGTGTTTATTATTTAAGTTATTTATAATAGTCGAAAACTGATTACTACTTTTCTCTTTTAGAAAAAGATTTTCATAGAAAAATGTTTATCTTAATTGAATACAGAGTTTAAAAAGTGTAATAAAGTTAATTTAGAAGTTATAACAAAATATTTGTTTAACATTAAAAGTAAATATGTATTAACGTAAATTTAGATTTGACTGTCTATATAGAGAAAAAAAATTATTACATTATCAAACTTATAATAATAGACTATCGATACGCTTTGGATTTGATTTTAGTAAGCAATATACCAAATTTAGTTTAAAATTGTACAAATTATACATAAAAAAAACATAACACAAAAGAAATTTAAGGTAGAGTTATTGTAACTATGAATCAATGTGGCTAAATATGAAAAAAAATCTTGTAAATTCATGTAAATCTACGCTAAAATGTATTAATCAAATTTAATTGTTTTTTACATGTGGTTGTGTGGATCGATCCTATAGTTACTAGATGTATAGCTTGTAAGTAGCATTTTGAGTAGCATTGCAGGTAGCACCCTAATACAGAAATGCAAAATAACAACATAATATCTCATTTTAGATTTGTTCAGGATTCCTTGAAATGAGGTAATAATTTACCTCATTTTAATTGTTCTCATGTCCTTTATTTTCATACTAACAGTACTCTCATATCCTTTGTTTTCGATTATCAGGCCTTTTTTTTTCATATTTCTTGTACGTACTTTCTTTTATTTCTTAATATTTTTGACCTTTAGCTAGTATTTCTATTCTCTTATACATTTATTTATTTATTAGATATCGGAAACGGAGTATTAATTCACTTCATTTATATTTTATTTCATGATATTTATCACGCGGGTACTTTATAAATATGGGCCCCCATTTACTTGGGTACTATATTACATTTTCATTACATTCATTTTATTTTATTGGTACATAAACTTTTAAATCATACTATATCAAGGTAAAACTGTACCTTGGGTTGTGCACAACCTTGAGGTCAACGTTTAAGTCATTTTAAAAGACTCCAACAATTGTCACGGAGGAAACTAAGTTCACTATGATCCAATGAAGGATACGACCTCAATGTACCATTATTAAGGGTAACAAATTTAAGACTTCTCTGGTCCCCAACAGTACTAATGTGAGTAAAATTGTTCACATCTCACTTGTACTGAAGGTATTGTTCCTAGTACGTTACTCCCGATTTTATCATCCAAACATGGAAACATACCCTGCTCGAGGACTATATGCTTTACCAGTGATGGACGTTCCCGTATCTCTCCATTACTTATTTATGCAGGTCAACTTTTGTTTTATTTCTATTTATTTCTTTACATTTATAATATTTATTAGTCATTATTTAATTGTACCCAAGATTATGGACAATATTTCTATACAATTCATAATAAATTATCATTCCTCTTTAAAACTCATAACGTCTTTAATCGCATCCGAACAACCTTAAAATTAATCGGTTATTAGTTTTCCAAACTCTCAGCTGATCAGGCTGATTGTATGTGGATATGCTAACCACCGACAATTTTCTTTGCCTATGTCACTCAAACCTACAACATTATCATTACTTTTCATTTCTAATTATGTATTCTCTTACTTATCCATAAATTTACTTACATCTTTTACAAATATGACATAGTCTCGTAAAATATTTAGTTACATCATTGTCAGTCAGGAATTGAGGCTCACAATATGGGCACAACAAATTTAAATCAATTAATTGTATACCTTATGTAATGAGTTTCAAAATCGAATTAAACGAAGTAATTATTTTCATAATCCACACAAGTACTATTTTAAGAGATTATAATAGTTTAAAAGCTTTAAAAGTTCAAACAATATAAAACCAAAAGTAAATTATTACGTTTCATATTAAAATGAACAAAACAAAAGAAATAATAATGGGAACGTAAGTCGTCATCACTATTATAACAACAAACAGATCAAAATACAAATTGTACTCATAGCAGCGCTAGCAATTTGAGACACCTTTGTTTTAAATTCGAAAGTAAGTATATGGAAACGTTTGCGATTGCATCGAACTATGATTACCTAAGCCTGAAGTACTTACGTAACTTTATAATATTGTAATATGATTCTTTTTTTTTTTTGAAACAATAATAAAATAACAATTAAATCGTTAATATTAAGTATCTAATAATTAATTTCAACTTAAACATATATGAAATACAGAATATTTAATACACAACTTCAAATAACAGCAAAAGAACATAAAAACAATCTCTAATTAATCAGATAAATAAAGTTTTAAATGGAATTAAAATCACTCAGGTGCGAAGTTACCTCTTAATTTCTTCTTTGTTCTTTTTGACTCAATTTTCACATTTTCTGGATGATGCTCGCTAGAATACAACCGCTTCTTTCCCTTTTCAATGAATCCGTCAGTATTAATTTTCAGTCTGCTTCTAAAACAATATATTTTGTGGCCTCTCCTCGTGTATTACTTGTCATATCCGGTATTACGTCCATTCCGTTATAATATATTTTTCCATGATGATTTCCATTATTTTATTTTAATTTTCTCTCTTTATATAAGCCGGCGGTGCGCGTACATTGTAGCAGCGCACCGCCTGGCAGGGTCGCCATGTGATATATGTAGGAAAGGTCTTGTGTGAATTAGGAGACGTGTTGATGCTTCTATAACTTTAATTATACTGATCCTTATTCTACCTTAACACTAATATATATATTGTGGTGGCTACACTACAAAGCCAAATGAACTAAGGTGGACCTGGAAAACTCCGGATGGAAAGTCACAAAATGAGATAGACTTCATAGCTACAAATATATCAAAAAAAATTGAAAACGTTACCGTGATAAGTAAACCACATCATCCCAGTGACCACAGAATGGTAAGAATTACTATGAGCGTACAAAATAACAAAAAATCCCGAGCCCACTACAGCAAGGCAACGAACACTAAGCTAAACAGTACAGATGAAGAATCACCCTCATTGTCTGACTACGAAGACGACATACAAAAAATGAACGACAAACTACAGAAAACTCTATTAAAATGCTATAAGAAAAATGCCACAAAAAATAAAAATGAAGAAATCATAACACAAGAAATAAAAGAATGGAAGTCAGAAAAACATATACTTAAAAATAAGAAGAATAAAACGAAACAAGAAAAGGAAAAGTTAAGCAAGCTATACAGAATAATACACAAGAAAATAAAACAAAATATGAGGAACCGTAGAATAAACATAATAAGTAAATTCTTAAAAGAAACAGGAGGTATTAAAAAAACATATAAAAAAATAAACAACACTAAACAGATTATGACGCAACTGCTAAATATTTCAGGAACTATTGTTACACACAGACGGAGCTTAATTAAGATAGCAACCAAATTTTACAAAAATCTCTACACAAATACAAACAAGATAGAAGAAATTCATACGAACGTATTAAAAAATAATGATCCGATACCACCTTTCATGGAAAGCGAAATAGAACTATCAATAAAAAAATTTAAAACAGGAAAGAGCCCAGGACCAGATGGTGTGACAAACGAGATGATTATAGCTGGAAAAGAAAAAATTATAAAACCACTAACCAAGCTCTTTAATATTATTCTTTACAAAAATGAATTACCAGTACCTTGGACTTGCTCAGAAATAGCCCTACTTTACAAAAAAGGGGACTCAAAACTAATAACAAATTATAGACCCATTAGCCTGATATCCTGTCTATACAAAGTATTCGCATCAACCCTATTACGACGCACAACAAAAACAATCCATGAAATCCATGAAAAATTTACGTGGTAGAGCCATGCTGCAGCTATATTAATAGTATAGTTGTAGCACGAATGGGTCGGCTCGACCGGGAAGGACCACGCTCTCACAGAATACCAGCGTAAAATAGCAGCTTAATGCTGCTGTGTTTCGTATGGTGAGTGTAGAGAACCGGAGACCCTTTTACTGGAAAAGAGGCATTCTATCTTAGTCCTCACGGCTGACAACGCATCTGCATTTAAATTCGCAAACGAAGATAGATGTAGATGTCTATGAACCACAGCAACCACTTACCATCAGGTGGACTGTGTGCTCGTTTGTCACCCTTATTCTATAAAAAAAAAAAAAACCAACCAATCGAGCAGGCCGGCTTTATGAAAAAGTATTCCACGACAGATCACATACATACACTCAAACTTATTATAGAAAAATATACAGAGCATGACTTACCTCTATACATAGCCTTCATAGATTATTCAAAAGCCTTCGATTCCATAACACATAATTCTATTTGGCACGCATTAAACGAGCAAGGAATCGAAAAAGAATATGTTGATCTGATTAGAACCATATATGCTAAAAGTATAACTAGAGTACGTTTGAATAACATAGGACCGTGGTTACCGTGTAGAACGAGGGGTAAAACAGGGAGACCCACTTTCACCAAAATTATTCATCGCGGTATTAGAATCCATCTTCAGAAACCTCAATTGGAAAGATATGGGCATCAATATTAACGGTGTGTACCTCTCACACATCCGATTTGCAGACGACATCGTTCTACTCTCCGAAAACCCAAAACAACTAGAATACATGCTAGAGACACTCAGCTACCATAGCGAAATAGTCGGACTACGAATAAACAGGGACAAAACGAAGATTTTCTTTTTGTATGGAGAATGGGCCCACCACGAATTTTAGTGAACCTCAATGAAATGTATGTTGATTTATTCCTTATAATCTATAGATTACAAAATTAATATTAGTTTTATCGCATTTAACGGGAATTCTGAGAAATTAAAAAATGAATATCGCAATAACCTTAAAACAAACTAAAAGCGATTTTCTAGTAGTTTTCACCGATATTATGAGTTAGAATAATGTATATATAATAGAATAGCTTAATAATTAATAGTATTAAACAAAGTTGTAGGTACATTCAGCAATTATAGATATTTTAAGATAGATGGAAAATCCTTTTAGGATTTCCGGCAAAACAGTGCACAGACAAACAAACGTGGTGTGGAGACTATGTTTTACAGGTATTAATTGATTAGTGAATATACATCACAAACACCATTACAATTAAATAAATATGATTAAAGCAAAGATGAATAACGGATAATATGTCTATTTATAATATTAGCTTTAAATGCTATATAGTAAGAAAGCTGTTTTGAACTGGTTGTATAAGGATAAAACACAAAGTAAAATGCCACTGCATATATTGTTGTAATTATTTCCAAAGCAGTCTATTAATAGTGGAATAGACAGACAGAGAGGTGCGGTGTCAAGACTTTGTTTTAATATGTTTTGGTTGATTAGTAAAAGTGCAGTGTGTAAACTTTGTTTTAAAATATATTAACTGATTAGTTATCATACTCCAAACACAATTAAAGCCAAAATGACTAGGTAATATCATGTTTATCTATGTTATTTACACACTGATAAATATGAAGTTAGATGTTTTAAACTGGTTGTGTAAGGATAACAAAAACACATGTATAATTTAATTGTATTTATTATTGTCAGTCATTATCATTTCAAAAGATATTTTCAAAATAACTTGATAATAACATGAATAAGAAGGATATTTTCAATGTCATGAGATATGATATAAGACTGTTGTATTCAATATCCATATACTTTTTTGTCTCTGCCTACGAGCAGCTCTGCAAGATTTCAGCCTACAAGACATACACATTTATTCTAAGTGATCCACCTGAAAAAGTTAATTAATATTGTATAATATTGTGGAATCGATTACCACCAGCGATTTTTCCGGACCGATACGACTTAGGGACCTTCAAGAAAAGAGCCTACTCCTTCTTAAAAGGCCGGCAACGCATCTGCAATTCCCCTGGTGTTGCAGTTGTTCATGGGCGGCGGTAATCACTTACCATCAGGTGAGCCGCATGCTCGTTTGCCCCCTCTCCTATAAAAAAAAATATATACTATACTTCAATGTCAATAAACTACATTTCCATGTTAAATAAATAAGAAATTATTATAAAATATACTCCATTAATTAGCTCCATATAATCAAATACACAAATAGTAGTTATGGATTTACATCAACAATATTTGACTTTGTAAAAGTTGTCTGATTTCTTATTTTCACTAGTTTCATGTAGGGGAAAAGGATATTATTTTTTTTATCATTAAAAGGATATTATTATTACACATCAGTCTAAGGATAATAGAAGCATCTGATCAACAAGGATATAACCATTACACAAGTAAAAATATTAGATGACTACATATTTGTGCCATTTGCTGTAGAGACTATCGGTCCGTGGGGTCCACGTGCGGTGAAGGAACTTTCTTAAAGGAACTCCATCCGCAGCTGGTCGTTGCTGCTGGTGATAAGAGGGCTGGCTCTTTTCTCGCTCAAAGGCTAAGTATAGCCATTCAGCGGGGAAACGCAGCCAGCGTTCTTGGCACGATACCGCGTGGAGTAGGACTGTTTGATAATTAAATTACTAGGTTTAGTTTTTTTTTATTATAGTTTTTAATATTGTATATAATAGTAAAAATGGCTTAACTAAGTTACAATACTTATGCAAACTGTATAATTGCTTCTAGTACAAGTAATAAGTACTTATTTACACATAAATATATGTACTATCTATACTGTATATCTACTAGGGGCTGGCATAAATTCAGTATCCATGTTTGATGCAATTTGGTATTGTCAAGTTTATGGAGCAACTTGCTGAATACATAAGGTATTTATACCTAAATGCAGTTAAATGAATCGCTCTTCAAAGCCGATGAAGCTACATCAAATAGAGAAATCTTTGAATCCTCGACCCATAGATTCTAATTTTCTTATAATATACAGAAAAACTTCATTTATGTATTTATTCTATCTATTATTTAATTTAGATTTTACTAATAACATAAAACTTTAATACTTTGTCACTTTTAACATACTAATAAGGTTCTAAGACCCGTGTTTGTCCTTTTTTTTAGTAATTCATCACAAATTATAGATCTTATTTAGATTTTCCAAAATTCTAGGTGTAAAAGTAAACTCTTGTATTACATACATACCTTAGAGAGTAATTGTGTTCTGTGATACATACTCTTATATTAATTAACTAAACTCATTAGTTTTCATTTTCCAATTTCGAATGTCATTGGCAATTTCACCATGCGACCACAAAAAAATAAAAAGGAAAAAAAGATATTATCCATATTATGTTATACACTTGTGCATCGATGAGACGATATTTATTTTATTGTCTTGAAAACAAACAAGTATAAACTTTTTTGCTATTAACTAATTTTGCTAGTTTGCTACAAAAAATTATTTGAAAGTATATAACAATTAAGCACAGACCTTATTCTTAGAGTAGTGATGCAACTTGAATCTGTTTTCACTCGATTCAATCGAGTGAATCTGTAACTCGGTACTGAGTGAAAATAAATTTTACTCGAGTCCGCTTGCACTCGAGTTACGGAGTCAACTCGACGCACCGTGTGGATTCGTAGAGCGCTAGATATATGTCAGTTCACTAATTCATTAATTCTATCATCTAATCAACTAATTCACATAGTATAATGCGCCGCGGGCGTGAAACTTGCATCTGGCATGTTGTAGTCAAATATGAACTTAGTTTGATTTATAATATCGTGATTGTGCTATCTTTGTTATTTCTTGTTACATCGTATAAGTAGTGCATAACATAAAAGGTGATTTAAATATACTTGTTTGTTTAAAGTATGAATGATAACAATGAAACAACAAAACAAAAATCGTCAGTGTGGCATTATTTTGAAAAATGGAAGCGATTTGTAAGATATGCGAAAATCAGTTTATAGATTTTGAAATACTACACATGTGTGTAGTAAATAAAAGAAACATGGAAATACTACAAATAAATAAATAATAAATATTTGTATTTTATTTCATATTGCCACATATTACTTATTTAATAAAGGTACCTATTTAAAAATGCTTTAACTAAGGTAATCGCCATCCTTAACTCGAGTGATAAACTTCAATCGATGCAGGGACTGTAAATAGTTAATTCGCATAACTCAAAAACTCGAGTACAACTACAGTGACATGATAAAACCCGAGTGACTCGAGTCACAAAATTCTACTCAAGTCGTATCTTTATCTTACGGTGAATGCAGTGTCTGTGTACAATTTAGTGATGAACTCGACTTACTAATTCGAAGAATGTATTGATATAATAACATTAATTATAGGCTACGTCATAAAGTTAGAGTGATATTATTTTATTAAATTTGTCTTTGTGTATTAAATTTGATTTAAATTTGTTTGTGTGTATTAAAATTGTCTATACGCAAACCAATAAAATATAACTACCTATTAAGTTAAGTAATAATAATTATCTTGGATGCAGGAACAAATATAAAAATAATTTGTAACAAACTGACACAGCTTCGTTCCGCCAATTCGAGTTGCGTAACTCGAGTACTATTCGAGTTACGTGAAATTCAACTCGAGTTAACTCGAGTCGAGTTTCTTCCGAGTTGGAACATCTCTACTACAATTTTTTTTTAATATTACGTTATCTGAACCAATGACATGAACACAAATATCAAAACAATTCTTTTTTTCAGATTTCTTGACTCCGTCTAGATTTTCATATAATCTTTATGCTATTTACAATAATAAATTGGTATCTTTTTTTTGTATATAATACCATTAAGGGTCGCGAAAATTTCTAGTGGGCCCGAAAACGATTGACTCCTTTAATAATTCGTCAAAAGATGCTATTGACATTCTCGTGTAATTGAAAAACTTTTCAGGATATTTTCGTAAAACTCCATATAGCTTTAAAAAAACACCACTTCGGCTTCGATCGGATATAAAGGGATGTACCCATAGTTTCCTTTTTTTCTTCTTTTCTTTTTCCATTTTTCTGCGACGCACATAATAAAGAAGAAGTGCAATTTCTTCTACGTCCATTCCTGACGACGTAAACGAATCGACTGTCGAGACGCTATGTCCACTCGACATGGCGACCTTCGGTTGCAAGAAGTGGCCAGACTTGCGACGCCGGCGACGTCGCCATGGCGGCCTAATGAGGCAGAGCTCTTAAAGCTTATAGATTACCACCTACACAAACGGCAGAAATTAGAAATCAGGTAGAAAAAATGCTCAAAGTTGATGTTGTTATTCAAAAATTATTTTCACCTTGGAGTGCTCCGGTCCATTTGGTATCTAAAAAAGTAGATAATTCGGGTAAACAAAAAGTGAGAATGGTCGTAGATTACAGACGCCTTAATGAGATCAGAGTAGATGATTAATACCCTCTACCTAATATCAATGATCTTTTTGATATGTTAGGCAAGAGTATGTATTTTACCACCATAGATTTAGCAAGTGGCTACCACCAGATTGAAGTGAAAAAAAAGGAAAGGGCCAATACAGGTTTTAGTAAAGTTGGCCTAAAGACGGTAACAACTACATTCCAGCGCGCAATGGATAACGTTTTGAGAGGCCTACTAAGCGTCCATTGCCTGGTATATTTTGATGACGTTATAATATTCGGGAAAAGCATTCAGGAACATAACGAAAAACTTAGGGCAGTATTTCAGAGATTTCGTGAAACTAACTTAACCCTTTTCAGGCAAAGGGAACATTTTTACCACCATGTTTAGTGAAATAAACAGTTAAACAAGTATTCCAAAACACCATATTTTTTTACATTGGCAACATAAGTAGATTAGTGTCACACATTTGACATAAAAAATGTGACAGCTGACAATTCGACATTATTTTGTTCGTTGCATTCATTTTTGAAAAGTGGTGATATTTGGAATATTGAATGAAATCGAAAAGAATCTCTCGAATCTGCTACTAACGAAAGGTATCTATTTTACTTATTGGCTTTATTTATGTTCAGTCTACAATATATGGTGGATATTTTGCAGTTTGCACGTCTTGATTTTTCGTAATATATTTTTTTAAGGCGGGTTGCATATTCCCTGTGCCCATCGGGTACTTCGGTGTTTTCGGAATGGAGTTTCGGCTTTTGCTTCTTGTTGTGGTTTATTGCTTTTTTTTTACAGATGAGTATTCCTTATCCTTATCGCCTGAAAGACCTTTATCAACTGACAGACTCTTATCGCCTGAAATACCCTTATTGCCTGTAACTGATGCTGGTGAAGTGGAGTGGATAAAAGTAAACTGGACATTTCGACCGGATCCCCAAGTGTTTAATGAGACGCCTGTATTGCCAAAGCGACGGTTTGAAACCTGTTCGTTTTTTTGAAAGCTTCTTTACGCAACAAGTTGACGAGTTGATTATTGTGGAAACCAATAAACATGCTGAGCAGCAAAATATTGAAGCATGGACTCCGTTGACACAACAAGAGCTACAAGCTTTTATAGGCATATTAATAATCATGGGTTATCACATCCTGCCATCTATAGACCTATATTGGTCCTCTGACCTGGGTTTCAGAGTCAATGAGGTGGCTTATGTGATCCCTGTTAAATGGTTCAAAAAATATTGCGTTGTCTGCATTTGAACGCAAATAAAAAACAGCCACAAAAAATACACCTGATTACAAATTACATAAAGTTCGTCCTTTACTAAACCTCATATATGAAAGTTGCCAAAACAACGCCGACGATTCCACGTCTCAAACCATAGACGAGTCAATGATATAGTTCAAGGGCCGTTCATCGTTGAAGCAGTACATGCCTTTATAACCAATCAAGCGTGGATACAAAGTTTGGTGTCAATATGATAGCCAAAGCGGATATTTGTATGAGATTGACATATACACCGGTAAGATTGAAAATAAAGTTGAAGAAGGGCTAGGGGCAATAGTTATAAAGAAATTAACCCAGAAACTTATAGCAAAAGGTATGCAGAATGCTCACTTCATAACCTTTGCTAACTTTTTTGTGACTTCAAAATTTTAGCCCATTTGTTTGACAACGGTATAAACACGGTTGGCACGGTGCGAAGACGAAGACCGGACCTGCCTAATCTGGTAAAATGAGCTGCAGGAAAGAAGTTGAAGCTACCAAAAGGAAACTTCTAAGCTTCTATATACTATCTAATAATATCTTCTAACTTCTAAATATTTTAAGCTCTAATCTAACAAATAATATCATATTTGAAACAAAATTACCGATTTTAAACCACCCGTACAAATGTTTTGCCTAGGTTAGCCAATACACGCGTCAACTTTTGTGAAATAGAAAGGTAGATGCACGGAATAGATTTGTATTGTAAAATTTTTAATAATTTGTTACCAGAAATAAAGATAATGGTAATTGCTACTTTTGTTTCTGTTTGTTGTAATCTCATTATATTACTTAGCTTTATTTTATTATTCTAGCTTTCCTAGCAATCCGTTTATGTGTGCAGAATGGATATCGATTATCGCCAGAGAAAGAATGACTTTTACAAGCCAGCTAAGAATTCGGTTATATGTTCGGACCACTTTGATAAATTGGATATATCTGGAAATACTAATCGACGTCGATTGGTTAAGACAGCAGTACCTAAATTACAGGTAAATTCATTAATAATACACAATCGAAATGTATTTTTTTTATTTACAAATTCAGTCCAGTCCAGACCATGTTGAGCTGTTTTTGGTGTTATGAGAAGACAAAGTGGACATAATAAAATCCGAATAGACGACAATTCAAAGCAAGCTTTAAAAACGTTCAAAATTTACTGGCAATTGTCTTCTACTTGAGAATATACCAATCCTGTCTGGAGTTCAATCTCTAGATAAGATAAATGACACCACGATAGGATATCGTCTTGATGTGAGTGAAGAGAGAAAATTAAGTGAAACAGAGATTTTAAATAACATTAGCTGAATTAAATAAATAAATTTAGCTGTATAAGTATACAGTATGTAACAAAAAAAATTTCAGGGACGTGTAGGTGTACACAGAGACATCGCAATTATGATAATGAAAATTTTTTTGGTTGCTATAAATGGGATTATAGTTTCTAATCGGATAACTTACAAAATTTAATATTTCTAAAAATGTTATTTGCTTCGGAACTTACCGACACGTGCCGACATATTATCTACGGCCGCTGTGAGGTCACTGACACGGCCGATACAGCACTTTTTTCAAGGCGAGCCGCTGCGCGGTTCCCAAGGTTTGTTTGTGAATAGTCCCCTCAACAGTATCTTTCAAGATGGCGGATCATATCTTACATGATGCAACCATTGTGGCTATTTTTACTGCCAAGGAGAAATAATTTACTTAATTCGTGTTTTCTTTAAATATATGGGTATAATGTTATGGTTTGTACAATGAAGTAGGTATAATAAAAATGTTTTTCGTCTAAATTTATATATTATTATAACATTAGTGCTAAAAGCGAAGTATAGTAGTTATTTCCAGTAATTTTTTCTAGATACAGTTATTCTCAGAAAGTTTAAATTTAAAAATATTGGAAATAATAATGAAAATATTTTTAATAATGTGCTGGTAGTTTATGAAAATTCCATATCTCTTCTTGAATACCTAATAATATTTAATATGTTCATATTTATTTTATATATTAAATTATCTTACAAAATTAATTTTACGAAGTCACTTAACGAGAAAAATTCTTAGTTCCGCTACGTAGATGACGATGTTTTGACGAGATCAAACATTTCTAAAATTATGTGAGATCAAATACACATTGTTCATTCATTCATTACGATCTATCAAAGTCAACTACTGAACATATTTTTTTTAAATTGGATATGGTAAATCGCAGCTTGGATATGGTAAATCGCAATTTGACTATAATAGCATCACCTTTTCTCCCGACGATTTTAATCGTCATTTTCTGTCTTCTCAAATAGTTTCTGATAATTCTAGAGCTAATGCTATCTCATTTATATCTTCCATGCCTCCTTATTCTCACGAAACTTTCACTTTTTCTCCTGTAGACGAAGGCGAGATACGCAAAGCACTTTCTTCTATTAAATCGAAAGCCATTGGTTGTGATGATTTGAGTAGGGTAATGGTTATGCACGTGTTGGATGCTGTTTTACCCGTGATAACTCATATCATTAACTTTTCGCTGACGAATGGTGCTTTCCCAACTCTCTGGCGTAAAGCCTTTATTATTCCCATTCCTAAATCCACTGATTGCAGCGCTATATCCAATTTCAGACCAATTTCTATCCTGCCTTTTCTCTCTAAGGTTCTGAAGCTGTTGCTCATAAACAGATTTCTTCCTTTTTCTCAAATAATATTCTTTCCCTTATCAGTCGGGTTTCCGCCCTGGTCATTCTACAACTACTGCTCTTCTCAAGGTGACGGAAGATATCCGAGAGAATGGAAAAATCAAAACTGACCGTCCTCATCTTAATTGATTTTTCTAACGCATTTAATTCTGTTGATCATGATATCTTGTTAGCTCTTCTTTCTCATTTGAATATCTCGTCTTCTGCTGAGGAATGGTTCTCTTCATATCTTCGAGGGCGCCAACAGGCCGTGCGCACTGGAAATATATTATCTGACTGGTGTAATGTGTCTACTGGCGTCCCTCAAGGCGGTATAGTCTCTCCTCTTCTGTTTTCATTTTATCAATCTCATCACATTAAATCTCAAGTGCTCTTACCATCTGTATGCCGATGATCTGCAGTTATATGCGCAAGCGGAACACTCAAATATCTCTAATGCTATCTCATTATTAAATGATGACTTAAAATATATCTCCGAATGGTCCACTGTGTATGGCATAAACGTGAACCCATCTAAATGCCAAACCATAATCTTAGGTAGCCCACGATTATTATCGAAACTAGATATGCCCACCCTACCATAATGTCATACCATTCTCTCCCCATGTAAAGAACCTTGGTCTGTATGTTGATGGTTGCTTTACATGGAACAAACATATACAGGAGGTGAGTCGCAAAACAACTGGAACTTATCGATTAAAAAACTTTCTTCCCACCAATACTAAGATTTTACTTGTCCAATCACTTATTCTACCGATTATTGATTATGTCGATGTGTGTTGCTCAGACCTGTCTCAACATCACCTTAATACATTGGATCGTCTACTTAACAACTGCATCAGATACATTTATGGTCTTCGTATATACGACCTGTATGTATCTTCTTTTCGTGCTCAGCTAAATTGGCGGCCTATCCGTCAGCGGAGATATGTTAGTATACTCTGCACCCTTTTCACAATTCTGAACGATCCATGTGCTCCCGAGTATCTGAAATCTAAATTTCTATACCTGGGAGATTCTCATAATCGTTCTCTCCGTTCTTCGGCTAATCTTAAGTTGCTCACTCCTTTACACCGTACTGGTTATTTATCTCACTCTTTCGCCCTCACGGCCATCAGACTCTGGAACGACATACCTCTTGACATTAAAAAAGTTCCCAATAAGTTTGTTTTTAAAAATCAAGTCCGAAAGCATGTGAAAAAATCGTTGCAAGTTTGAACTAACTCAACTCTTATTTTTATTTATTTAATTATGTATATTTGATATTTGTTCTGACATAGTTAATATTTATATATATTGTGTATATAAAATGTACTGTATGCATGTATATGTGTATCCATTTATTTATATATGTATATATTGTGTGTATTTAAGTATATATGTGTATGTATGTGTGTGTATATGTATATACAATTTTTTTTTAGCTCTTTTTCTATTTTGATTATTGCTGCACCGCCTCTTGTTTGTCTATATCTGTTTAGCCTAATGGTTGACTGGGAGAGAATGCCCTATGGCATTAAGTCCGCCATATGTACAACTGTGTGCATGAAAGCTTAAATAAATAAATAAATAAACATAAGCCATAATCCAACGGATAACCTTTTTTCATTGTTTCCACATTTGCCAGGCGGGTTAGCAACCGCGGTTTTTTACTTTGGATCTAGTTGTTGTTAGGAAGATGCCGTTACCCATCTTCTGGTTTCCATCTGCCTTTTACCACACCCACGGGATGATTTGGAGTAGTGAATATTATTTCACCGCCAATACACATTGTTTTTGAATACTTATGTTATAAACCACGTTATTACTAATTAGAGATTTGGAAAAAATATTTAAAAAATGGTTGTTTTAAGTATAAAATGTCGTGATTAATTTCAAACTTGCAACTATTTGTAGGAGAAATGTATTATGCATTTTTCATGTGAAACTTTTTCGATACAGAAAATATGTAACAGAAATATTTTTTAAATAGATCCATCCATATTAAAAGAATGTAATAAACAAAATAAAATTAAACTCAAACCCTCTACCCGCTCGTCATCGTAGGACTTTAGTATAGGAAAATCCCCAAAATTTACACGCACTTCGAGTAATCGCAAAAGTATCGTCTAGTATACGCCAACTGACTTATTTTGAGCCCGTGTTTTTTCAGTAGTTATTTAAAAACATGGAAAGTTTAATAAACATAAAAAAAATCACAATTCAATTGTCATGAAAATATATAAAAATAAAGGTTGTCAACGACCGATAAAAAATGCCTATGTTAATTAAGGTTTTTGTATTTTAGAAGGTTATTGCAGAGGTAATCAATCCACATAAAATTTACAAGTATTATTTTATTTAAATTTAATTTGATTATTTTTATGTTGAGTTTTCTGAAGAAAAATTATTTATATAGGTTTGAATACTGATTCTGATAACACACGTAACGGGAACCACAGAGTTATTGTTACATATTGTATTTTGTCGGCACTAATGAAAAACCATAATATTAGAAGACAGGCTAACTGACTAGATAACTTCTATATTATAAATATTAGTTATCAATCTAAATTTAACTACTGCAATAATAACCTCGGCATAAGATATTACTAAAATAACCTAAACCTCATCGTAATCGGATGGTAACCTCAACAAAGAACCTGACGAGTTAATCAGGACAGGACTATTCTAGAAGGTCTGAATTTATATCACAATGGGTGGACCCCACAGAGGGTAACCCACTGATCAACAATGCACTCAAGGTCCAGATTATAGATCCCCACTGCACCGGTTGAGTCGAGTCCTAAAACAAGACTGTTTGCTTAGCGAGTTTCCGAGTGGTTCGTATGCTTACATTATTAATTTGATTTTTTTATTCTAATAACTTTCTTTGCGTTTTCCCATATTATCTACCTGAAATGGATATTAAAATAAATTACTATTTTATTAAATACATTAATGTCTGATAATTACAAAAAACAATACATAATAAAACTCACATACCTAGTTAGTCTACTTACTCGAAGAATACAAATAATTTTAGCAGTCGTGTCCGACATTCGCAACCCACCCTTATGATATGTCAAACAAAAGATGTATCGACTCGACTCGTGAAATCGGACTACGAACGGACATGCAATCACCTCGCAAATTGAGGCGGCACTGAATTTTTTTCACGCGTGTTCTCTAATATAAAGCTCAGCTTATTTCTGCTTCAGCTAACGTCTGGGATTATTATTAAAATTTTGCAGGCGATTATAGCGTAGGTATTTTCGCTTTTGTATGGGAGATATGTATCTGTTACGTAGTAACATTATTTCACCTGTACTGAAACGCTCACTATTAATGCACCCTTCCAGTACCGCGCCCATGAATTCATGCAGCTACACCGCGCTGCTATTTTCGTCTTAACTAATATAAAAATACAGTACATTTTCAATTAAAAACGATTTCATTCGATTCTGAACGAACTAAAGAGTATTCTCAAGTACTATACTCACTCGGTTACATAAACAAAATCAAAAATAACAGCCATTCGCTTTCGCGCTGTTGGTGCTGTTAGTTACGTAATTGTTGTCATTTTGTGATTGTGATTTTAGGTGGATTTTCTTTCAAAAAACGGTAAGTAATGATAATTATCTTTACTATGTAATGTTTTTGAATGATCTAAGTTACAACAACAGTAACTTTTTATGTTTCAATTGATAAAAAAGTAGAAACAAAAAACCTCTACGCGAACAATTCATAACGGTCAAGATTTCAAATAAGATAATAATCGTATATTTCTTATTCGAATACCATAGCAAATACTTTTTCTTATAGGAAAAATCAAGTAGAATTTATATATACTAGTAGTTTATGGTAATATCCTATAGTTTTTGTTGTTTTCTTCGAAAAATTCGCGAGAGAGAGAGACTTTGTATGTGTGCGTGCTGTTATAGATTGCCAATGTTAGGTAAAATGCTTAATAATCATCTTAAGGTGATTAGGTAAGTGTCTCACCAAAACCGCGGTGTCAGCATTTAAGGAATGCTACTGCCCAGCGCTCCGGGGGAGCGGCAGTCCGATCTCAAACGCCGGATCGTTACCATCTCTTGCTTTAGTGTCTGCCAGTTCATAATTCTAGTTCATATTTCGTAATTAAACGTTTATTTGTGCAGCTCATTTAAAAGTCTTTTTTAAAAACCCTACCGAGGGAACCCGTATAATATTTGGTGGCAGCGGTGGGATACGAAAATCCCCTACCCAACTACGCTCCGAAGAACTTACTACGTCATAATAGCGTTCCTAAAGTGAAGTGCCAAAATTAAAGTACAACAAAAGTGCTAAAGTGCCAAAGTGCTAAAGTGTTTGTACAAAATCATTAATTATCATCTCTCCATCCTCCGTTGAAACGGAGGTCTCCAACAATCACTGTTCCACGGTCCGCAGTCCACAGTGATCTGTGGAAACGATGCTGATCATCATCATAGCAGCTACGTTCCTGTGAGTGATTAAAAACAACCTACTACTCCCTTGTGCGAATACCAAACTATCTCATTGCGCGTCCAACTTAGAGCTGATAAGACTCGCGCTCGACTTTGTTTTGACTACGCGCTGCGGCGACTCACCTACAAACGTCTATAGTGTATAAGTAAGCTAGCATAAGGAGAACCTGACCTTTTGTATATCACTCTTATTCTTTTTATGTTTTTGTTTTGTTGTTTTGTTTTCTGTGTTACTAAACCATGACTTCTAAATCTGAAGATGGCGCTAGCGGCTCTAAAGGCCCCAAATTAGAAATCGACGAAAAATCGAACTCAGTATTCTTTTAAGTTCATCAAACCCTTCGACGGATCGCGAGAAAAATTAAATCCGTTCATTACTAACTGTCAAAGCGCTTTCGAAATTGCTACAAAATCGCAAAAACCCATTCTGTTCAAATTTATACTAAGTCAATTAGTTGACAAAGCCCAGAGCACGTGTAGTATTAAAGACTTCGATTCTTTCGAACAGTTCATTGATTTCATTAAACAACAATTTGGTGAGAGGAAACATTATGCTCACCTACTCACGGAGCTCCAAGACTGTAAACAGAGCCCGACCGAGACAGTTAATCAGTTTGCACTAAAAATTGAAACGTGCCTAGCAAAATTACTAACGGAAATAAATATTTCTATACTAACCAAAAGGAAAACAGAACTAGCAGGACGTGTCGCTGCCATACAGGATCTCTCTCTCCACACTTTTATAACAGGACTCAATCCTCGCATCTCACAAGTAGTCAGATGTCGTAACCCTGACTCACTGAACTCTGCTGTAAGTTTCGCGGTAGAAGAAGAAAAAATTATTTCCAGCATACAAAGAAGGTCAAACCCGAACGTGAACTTTTACAATGATAAAACAAAAAATACAAACTCTCGCCGCGAATCTCAACCAATTTCATGCAATTATCGTCCTGACTATTCCAAACCAATCAATACCAACGACATGATCTGTCGTTATTGTAAAAATATAGGACACAGTATTGAAAATTGTCGCAAAAGACAATATAACAATAGCAGAAATCAGCCCTCTGCTTCCAACTCTTACGGTCGCCAACCAAACCTTGCCCAAAATCCTAATTCAAACCCAACGCGCAAGGTCCTTAACGTAAACCTAGATAACGAAGAGGGCGTTGACGAAGTTGATCGCAACGATTTAAACGAGTAAAATTTCCCGATATGCGTCGCATGGGAAATTATTCCTACTATTTCAAAGACGATGCCTCTATTACTACTAAACCTACCAAACCCACTGTTTCCACCGAATCTCCTAAATCAATTACTAAATCCACTGTTTCCACTGAATCTCCTAAATCAATTACTAAATCCACTGTTTCCACTGAATCTCCTAAATCAATTAAAAAACCCACTGAATCCTCTGCATCACATACCAAATCTACTAAATCCACAGATCCAATTACTAAATCTACCAAATCCACTCTATCGCAAAAACCTTATACTAAATCTTCTAAATCCACTGCTTCCATCCCAGTTCCAAATTCAGACGATTCTTCTCCCAACTCCTTACAAAACCTGAAAAATAAAAATAATATGAAATTATATAAAATTAATAAGAATACTGAAAAAAAAGTACTTACCTTATGTCATTATCCAAACTTCAGTAGCCGACAGACCTCTGTCCTTCCTAGTTGACACTGGTTCTTGCGTAAGCCTCCTAAAATTAGATTCCATGACCACTATCCCGGAATTAAGTGATGAAATAATACTCCTTAAAGGAATCGACCCTGGAAGTGAAACAACCTCAACATTAGGGAGTTTTAAACTACAAATATTTCAAAAATCTAACAAACCTTACAGTCACAAATTCCACGTTGTAAAAATATTAGCCTCAGTTATGACGGTATTATAGGTACCGATCTGTTAAAGAACCTAGGTTGTCAAATAGACTATCACCAAGGAGTGCTGCAAACAGACGAGAACTGTATTAAATTAAAATTCGCTGAACCTTTATACAATATCCGCCTCGTTCGGAAACCGTTATTGAGTGCACTGTAAATAATCCTAATATAAAAAAGAGGTGTTATACTAGACCAACACATCTCTGCCTCGTTACTAATCGCAAATTGCATTGTTAAAGTAAAGATAATAATCGTGTCAACATTACAGTTGTAAACATTTCCGAAAATCCGTCGTCCTTCAATCTAACCTTAACCTAGCAATAGAACCTTTAAATAGTCAAAATTATCCTAACCACGATGAACCAAAGCCTCAACAACGCTACTACGCGAACTAAAAGGTCCTCGAACAACTTAGAGTATCTCACCTCATTGAAGAGGAATCCAATGCCTTACTACAAATTTGTAAAGACTTCTCCGACATCTTCCACCTTCCAGATGAACAACTTACCTATACTAAAGCCACTGAACATAACATAAGAACGACCACAGACATTCCTATTCAAACCAAATCCTATAGATTCCTGAATGCCACAAAAGGAAGTAGAAAATCAATTAAATAAGATGTTGGAACAAAAAATAGTGATACCTTCAAATTCACCCTGGTCATCACCCATTTGGGTCGTGCCTAAAAATTTGATGCTTCAGGAAAGCGAAAATGGAGAGTCGTTATAGATTACAGAAAACTCAACGACATTACCATCGGAGAAACTTATCCTATCCCACAAATTACAGAAATTCTAGATCAATTGGGAAAAGTCAATATTTCACAACTTTAGATTTGGCCTCAGGCTTCCATCAAATTCAGTATCTGAGCAAGACGCCCTAAAACTGCTTTCTCCGTACCTCAAGGGCATTTCCAATTCACAAGAATGCCGTTTGGGCTAAAAATGCCCGTCAACTTTTCAGAAACTCATGAATACATGCCTATGTGGACTACAAGGCTCACGCTGCTTCGTATACTTAGACGATATCGTCGTGTACTCACCTGACCTTCAAGTCACATCCAAAATTTATCCTGTGTGTTCAATAGACTCAGAGATTATAACCTTAAACTCAACCAGATAAGTGTGAATTTCTGTGCAAAGAAGTCGCTTATCTTGGTCACGTCATTAACAAAGACGGTGTACAAGCAGATCAAAAAGATCGTAGCCATCACGGAATTTCCGTACCAAAATGTCCCAAAGACATTAAATCTTTTCTCGGACTCACCTCCTACTATAGACGCTTTATTCAGACTTTTCCAAACTAGCGAAACCACTAACTTCTCTCCTGAAAAGGATACACCTTTTAATTGGAAAACGAACAGCAACTTTCTTTCGAAACGTTACAGAAAAACTAGTAACGTCACCTGTCCTTGCTTACCCTGATTTTACCAAACCCTTCATCCTCACTTGTGACCTCAAACTTCGCTGTTTCTGCTATTCTATCACAAGGTCCTATAGGAAAAGACCGTCCAATTGCATATGCGTCACGAACCCTTAATAAAGCTGAATGTAATTACAGTGTTACTGAGAAAGAATGCTTAGCTATCGTCTTTGGAACTAAAGCTTTTCGTCCCTACCTTTATGGGAATCGATTCACAATAGTTACAGACCACAAGCCCTTACAATGGCTTTTCAACTGTAAAGACCCTGGATCCAGACTAATTCGCTGGCGACTCAAATTAGAAGAGTTCGACTATGAAATCATACATAAGAAAGGAAAAATAAATACGAATGCAGATGCTCTGTCTCGATTTCCAGTTAATCCTATTCAAGATGAACCTCCTACAATTCCTGACTCTCTCCAACAAAACATCGACTCCGAACTTGAAAATCTCTTACAAGACCCTCTGTTAAACTTACCTTCTCCCATTCCATTCTCCTTTGAAAACGAAAACCTGCTCAACCAGGATCTTAACACTGATTCTAATACTATACCTACTAATCCACCGAATCCTGCACAACCGACATTATCTCCAGAACTGCTTGACCTAGAACCCGACTTACCTTATCTTGACCTCAGTCCTGACAGCGCAGACCTCAACCTTGACTTCGACTCACTCCAGATCCCTTCGCCAGAAACGCAACCAAATCTAAACAACGACAACTACTCGCAATTTCTGAAAACAAATCCGAATAAAGGAAGCAATAATACAATCCTAAAGGAACATAACGAAAACCTTTTGAAAACAAATTGCAAAATCATATTAATTCCTACATCTATAGACTTAGACGAATCCAATCCCTATATTTCTGACATAATCCCCTTCTCCGAAAACGTTGATGAAATTTATAGCTCTGAAAAAGAATTACACCGATTTCTAAAAACTAATTACGAAAATAAGACGGTTTACCTCATCTTCACTAAAGTTCATCATTTTGATGAATCATCCTATCCTGCTATTTTCGATACTCTCAAACAAGTAAGAGACAAAATCTTGAAATCAGAACAAACAACCGAGATTGCCATTTCCGACTTCAGAAATCCGTTTGATCTACAATATTTTTACTCATATTTTTAATAATACAAAAATTCAAATTCATGTTTACCTAAATAAAATAATATATCCTACCTTAAGTGAAAGACCTAAAATATTGCGTGAAAACCACGATATCCCTGCATCTGGACACTTGGGATGTGTACGGATGTATAACAGAATTCGAGAACAATTTTATTGGAAAGGCATGAGAAGCGACATAGACGACTATGTCAAGAAATGTAAACTTTGTCAAGAAAATAAAGCACTAAGAAAATTAAACAAAACCCTATGGAAATCACAACTACATCCACATCACCGTTTCAAAGGGTGGCACTAGATATAGTAGGACCCTTACCTGAATCCAGCAGCCAAACTCAAATATATTCTAACCTTACAAGATGACCTAACGAAATATTCAACTGCTTATCCTATACGCAGTACAACTGCTGAAGAATCTTGTGACTGTCTTATCCACTTTTTTCTCTCTTTGGAATTCCTAAGTCTATTCTTACCGATCAAGGTACCAACTTCATCCGACTTATTCAAAACAACGTGTCAGTTCCTCAAGATTAAACAACTTTGTTCATCGCCTTATCATCCTCAGACACAAGGAGCCCTTGAACGAAGTCATTCAACTCTCAAGGAATATTTAAAATCATTTGTTAATCAAAACCAAGATAACTGGCCTACCTATGTATATACAGCTATGCTAACATATAACACAACAACGCATTCTACCACGAATTCACTCCTTACGAACTAGTCTTCGGTCACAAACCTTTTATTCCCAACTCTATATAGCGAACCTAGCGCAACATACTCGGATTACATAAGAATGTTACAACATAAATTCAAATATACTAGAGAACAAGCCTAGAAAACATACTAAAATCCAAAGAATCTTCTAAATCCTATTATGATTCTCACAGATCACCACCACAATACAAGGATGGTGATTACGTCTACCTTAAAAATCATCTGAGACTCAAGAAGGCCTTATCACCTGTTTGGAAAGGGCCATATAAAATTATAAAGGTAAATAATAATAATACAGCCACACTCTTAATTAATAGACGTCACGTGACGCACCACTTCGATGAAATGAAACCAGCGGGAGTCAGAGATCTTGTATCGCAGTAATACTAGTTATAGAAAATATCAATCAGTAATATATTTATCTAACCTCGTTCATTCTATTTCAGCACATTGAACAACGCACACCAGGACTTTATCAAGTCACTTCCTTCTAGTTCTGGCATCTACTTCGACCCTCTAGGTTCCTTAAGTTTAGTTGATAGTCACCTTAGTATAGTTATCCCATATGATATTTCCTTTATTAACCCACATATTATAAATCTCCGTCAAATTCTTGATAAATCTAAACAAGTATGTGATAATGATAAAATTTCGATTATTTAGAATGTACAAATCTTTTGAACCATTAAATACGAGTTTCAATGATATAGCTCACGATAACGAAGCTATTTTTCACCTTACATCTCGCCAGTCGAGAAGATCTGCACTTCTAGGTTTCGTAGGCACTCTATCTAAAAACTATTTGGCACTATGGATGAAGACGATGCCATTCGATATGACAATGCCATTAATGAGGTAGAAACAGACCAAAAGAATCTAGCCTTTTAATGAAGGAAAATATATTGGTCACCACCTCTTTACTTAAATCGGTTAATGAAACTCTATCCACAATCAAAGAAAATGAAAAACACCTGAAAAATGCAATTGACGCGATATCTCAAGATGTTCTAAATCTGACATCCGTCTCAAGAGAATTAGGTATTAGGTCTCGCATGCTAGAATTAACGTCTATGATAGAAAATAGCCTACTAGCCTTATCTTTCAAGGTTGAAGACATAATTAACTCTATCATGTTTAGTAAATCTAACATCCTATATCCCACTATCTTAACACCTAAAGAACTCTACACCGAACTGGTAGATAATTACAGATTCTTACCTGAATCAAAACAACTTCCGGTTCCTTTAAATCTTGATAACATTCATACTATTTTGAATATATCTGAAATATCTAGTTACTTCAATAAAGAAAAAGTAGTGTTTATAGTAAAATTCCTCTAATTAATCCTTTACAATTAAATGTATATCATAACTTACCTTCTCTGGTTCCTCATGATAAAAATAATCCAAGGTCGTATTCGACCATCATCCCATCTTCTAAGTACATAGGTATAAGTAAAGATAAGTCAATGTATTGTAAATTAGATAAGCTAGATTACTGTAGAATAATTAATAATAATCATTACCTTTGTGAAACATCAATATTATACTCCTCCTCTGCTACACCTTCCTGTGAAACGGAAATTATTACAAAGGTACTTACCTCGATACCGCCGATTTGTAAAACTAAATTCATTCACGGCCACGTCAGCATTTGGCAGCCACTACGCCATAATAGATGGTTATTTTAATGTCTGAAAAACTAAAATAAGCATTGAATGTAATAACTCTCAATCTAACGAAATGGAAATTAATGGAAATGGCTTACTATACTTACCTGCTGAATGTATCGCCTATTGTAAAGATACTCGTTTAATACCTCATGAAAACCGTGAAATCCAAATGAAAACTATTGTCTCTAATTTTTATATTTTAAATGACTCTTGTTGTAATGTCATAGCATATAATAATATTGTATCAATCTTACCTGTTGTTAACCTTAAGAATGTAAATTTAGATTCGCTAGCTTATGATAATCCTGAAATTCTGAAAAGCCTTAATAATATTATTGAAAAACCACATATTGTTCTGTATCAAAGGTATTATTCTAGCATTATGATTGTAATTGTAATCTTTATCGTATTGTTTATTACCTATAAGTTGTATAAAACTGGCATACACAAAAGACTAAGGAAATCTAAAGAAAATAATACTCCTGAAAATGATAACCACGAATTAGATGAAATTAGCACTTCAAATATCAATACGGGACCCTCTCTTAGAATTGGCTAGAATATAATTCATTTACTTTTAAAATAGGTAAACTCCACTTAAAGAAAAAGGTGTAGTTTACACTAAATCGGGGGGCTGTTATAGATTGCCAATGTTAAGTAAAATGCTTAATAATCATCTTAAGGTGATTAGGTAAGTGTCTCACCAAAACCGCGGTGTCAGCATTTAAGGAATGCTACTGCCCAGCGCTCCGGGGGAGCGGCAGTCCGATCTCAAACGCCGAATCGTTACCATCTCTTGCTTTAGTGTCTGCCAGTTCATAATTCTAGTTCATATTTCGTAATTAAACGTTTATTTGTGCAGCTCATTTAAAAGTCTTTTTTAAAAACCCTACCGAGGGAACCCGTATAACAGTGCGTTCCAAACTGGCTGTCGAGTAGTTTATTGATAAAGGCTGTTCCTTTTTTGTTTTCTTCATAATTTTTTTTATAAGTGATGATATAAAAGAATGAAGTAAAAGTATGTTTTGTTAGTTTATTTTCATTTTCCGTCATTTTTTTAAAGTATATACGAGGGGTGATCCAAAAGTAATGAAAATAAAACACGGTAATTAAAGTTAAAATAATAATTTATTTTTCTACATAGTCTCCTAACAAATCAATACATTTAGTCCATCTTTTTTCTAAACCCAGGATTCCCTTTGAAAAAAATTCTTTGTCTTGACCCTCCCAAAACGCTTCAACAGCGGCCATTACTTCGCTATCGTCTTCGGATTTCTTGCCTTGGAGGCGTTCCTTGAGCCGAGGAAAGAGGTAGAAATCACTAGGAGCTAGATCTGGCGAATAGAGAGGGTGTTCGAGCAGTTCGAATCCTGATTCTTGAATGGCAGCTATCGCAACTGCGGCTTTGTGAGCCGGTGCGTTGTCTTGGTGAAACAGCACTCCAGCTCGCAGTTTGCCGCGTCTTTTTCCTTAATGGCCTCCTGCATCTTCTTATTTGGTCTGCGTAGTAAGAGCCCGTAATAGTGGCTCCTTTCCAAATATTCCACCATAATTATGCCTTGAGCGTCCCAAAAAACAGATGCCATAACCTTTCCCGCCGAACTTGAAACTTTGAATTTCTTTGGCGTCGATGAGGAGGCTCGCTTCCAAGTCATCGATTGTTGTTTCGTTTCAGGATCAAAATGGTGGATCCAGATCTCGTCCATAGTCACAAAACGGAACAAAAAATTTTCTTGATCTGCTTGGAACTTTTCGAGATTGACCCTCGAAATGTCAACTCGATTTTTCTTTGCTCGTCGGTTAACATTCTGGGTACCCAACGCGCAGAGACCTTTTCATATGCAACTCGTTCGCAAGGATTCTTTGAACGCTGCCATATGAGATCCTGTGACCTCAGCTACATGCCTGATGGTCACTTCGATCTGCCAACACAACATCTTCGACTTTTTTCACGTTGTCTTCAGTGAGGGACGTGGATGGGCGTCCTTCGCGATGTTCATCTTCAGTGGATGTTCTGCCCAGTTTAAACTCCTTGGCCCAGCGTGTAACTGTAGAATATGGAGGAGCAGAGTCCCTCAATGTTTCCACTAAGTCACTGTGTATGTCTTTTGAAGACATTTTTTTCAAACAGAGGTACTTGATGACAGCTCTAATTTCGTTTTTCTCCATGTTGATGTTATCTCTTTTACAGTTCGTATTCAAATGAATGTATCTCCCGGAAATCGTGATCTATTTATATGATTTTTTTAGACTGACGTAGTGAGTGTATAAGCAAGCAAAAAATATTTTTTTTGGATTTTTATGCGGACCTGAAGTAACCGATTATCATTACTTTTGGATCACCCCTCGTAAAGCAATATAAAACGATGGAATTAGAAAGAGTTGAACATTGCGAAACTAAGACTTCCGAAATTTTTGTAAACAAATCTTGATCTCCCAGAAACTTTCAAGGCTAACAATTTTTGTTCAGCAAGTTCTGCGTTTTATATTTCCGTAAAAATATGGTATCCTAATGTGCTTTATTCTTTTTAGCCTTGGATACCTGCCTCTACCCCGACAATGGCATCGCCGTCATCATTAATTCCCAATAAAAAGAGCGTGGCTGCGGGTGCTAAGAAAAGGTGCCGTCGCGCCCTGAACCTGAAAGAAATTACAGCAATTCTCCAGGACTCAAGCAGCGACGGCGAAAAGGAAGACAATGAAGATGACAATGAAGGTGACAATGATATTCCGGACTTTATTCGTCTTCACCAAGCAGCCCGCAATCTGCGAAACGTGAATGTCCGGAATCAGCAAAATATATTTGAGGATGATGATGATGAAGATTAAGTAATGTGTGATGAAATTGATAGGAGGAGTGACGTAGAGTGTGTAAATGACGAGAATGAAGAAGAGAATGAATGGCATGTGAATGTAAAGGAAAGAGCGAGAGAGAATGAGAATGAAGAGGCATTGATGGAAGACGATGTTAGAAATTATAGAGGATGAAAGAATAGAGAATGCAAATGGAAGGAGAGAAAGGGTAAGAATGACAGGGAATTCCGGAGCAGCTGCACCCGTCGATACGACTTTCTTCTGGTCGGAAGATTTTACATCTTTCACGGCTCAGAAGGAAACGTATTTGCGCGTGCCCGGCCCAACTTTTTTTTCCCAAGATCCGGCCGCTATCTTTTGTAAGATCTGGGATCGTGAATTTATGGACAGCATTGTCAGAGAGACAAATGAATATGCATGGGAAGTAATCTCTCAACTCTCCGAACTTGATATTCCTGACCGATTCCTGGACCGATACCACGGTTGAAGAGCTGTATAGATATTTTGCCGTGCTAATTTATTTATCTTTTTGCCATCGTTCTAAAATTTACGAGTACTGGGACACGGGGATCTTGGGAATGCCTTCATCCCGCGAAATTATGTCGCGGACTAGATTCCTGCTACTTACCAAGTTTTTGCACTTTGTGAATAATAAAAATTTGGTAAGTAGAGGGTATGAACGCAAAGTGTACCAGTGGTAGTGGACCACTGCAACCGAAAGTTTGCAGAAATGTATACACCTTCTCAGTACCTCAGTTTAGACGAGTCCTTGCTTTTATGGAAGCCGGTGTACAGATGTATTGGGCACGATAAACCGCCGGCGAACGGAGATACCACAGGCTATAAAGGGTTTAAACCCGAAGCAGCCGGAGCGTGGGGTGTCTGTAGGTAGACATTGCGGTGACATCGCGTTGGTGGCGTGGAAAGACGTCAAACTTGTCACCGTTATGTCGTAAGATGTTACCGGGAAGACGTGCTGGACAGGCGGTCCTGAAGCCAACAGTGGTTCAGGAGTACAAGCGATACATGGGAGGCGTAGATTTAAAAGATCAAAAGCTGTCTATGTTACTATTAGAATGTAAACGAAACCAAAAATGGTACATAAAAGTGTTTAGAAGGCTGTTAAACACCAGTCTTCTAAACGCTTTCATTATTTATTTGCCGAAGGGCTATTGAGCCGATACCTACGCGTTTCCTCAGTGCCACTCAGAGTACCGAATCAACTGCAACGGCTTGCTCTTCGTTTGGAACCGGGGAATCACTTCCCTATTTATACGGAAGCTGATTCGAGACCGGAAAAGCAGAATTTTATAACTATACGTCGCGAATTATGATTGCAATTTTATATATATATTTTCTTATCAACGATATAACCGATGACAGTCATTATTATGGCGTATTTAAAAAAAATTGGAGTAAATTATTTACAGCTAAATTACGCAAGTATAACTAATATTGGAACCTCAAATGGAATCTGTTTCTCTCCATGCATAGACGAGCACGTTTTTTTTTAAAATTATTTTCTACACTTATAATCTGTGTGTGCTTGAACACTTTTAACTTTAGTGAATGCAGCAATAAATTTGCTGCGGCGGTCATCATAACTTTGGGCCTCTTTGACGTAAACAAGACTCTTTATTTCACCCCACAGATAAAAGTCTAACGGTAAAAGGCCCGGCGAGTTTTCAACCCATAGTATAGGGTCTCCATGCGCAATCCACCTATCTTCATATTCACTATTTAAATTATCCTTCACTGCACTTGAATAGTTTGATTAGCTATTAATTGTTTATGGATCTCTAGGTACACGTACGTTAATTTATTGCCGCGGTAAAAACTCACTTTCGTATAAACTTTGCGCACCACGTAAACTTTTAATTGCTTAAAAAATTTAACACCGCACCATTTCATAGTGTCATAGTACTGCGGTTCGAATATTTTCGTTCCGTGATTGGTAACGAAGCCACATTTTATACGTAAATAGCAAGCTCGTACGTAATGAGGTCACAATCAACAATGTCAGCTGTCGGCCGGACGGGCAGACGGACCTAGCTTTGTAACGGTGAAGGGAAGAGCGCGACAAATTCGGTAACGGAACGATCCATACAAATGTATGGTAAAATAGTAGGCGTTAGATATTTATGAATGACAATCAGTTAAAATAATGCATTACCCCGCATTCTGAATTAAAAAGATACAAGTAGTAAAATTAAAATTATTGCACAACCGACTTCAATACAAATTATTAAGGATAACTCAAAAACTACTGGTCAGACCTTGATCAAATATTTTTTTATGGGAATTACAATTTATTTATATGGGACCAGATGAGAAGCACCAGCTATCAAATAAAAAGAGAATCATCAAAATCGGTTCACCTAGAAAAACGTTATGAGGTTATTTCATACAAAATACAGTCGAATTGAGTACCTCATCCTTTTTGAAGTCGGTTAAAATAGGACAGAATGTTTGAATATTTTTTTTTCATTTGCCTATATTACTTATTCTGAAACTTCTCTGCAAAGGAGAATGCCCATTAATATATGGAATCCCGTACCATGTTGCATCAAAATCAAACTTTGTTTTTTATAGACTACACTGATCATATTAACTCCTACAAATTATTATTTTTTTAAAACGGATTTTGGAGTTATTTTATAAAATCGAAAATAACCTAAAAACTAGGTCTATTTTTTTCGACGCTACCAACGACCTATTTTAAATAGACACATTAAACACCGACGAACATTATGGCTATAAAACCAGCGTAATCCACTAATATTACTAAGTTATAGCAACATATATCCGCGCCACAGGATGCGTGACTGAAACTCGGAGATTTGCACGACCTTTATACATATTGCCATTTATACATATTGCCATTGCTGTGAGCAGGTAACGTATCTAAGGGTAATATATCATTGGACGCCACTGTGATTACACTACCACACCAATACGAATAAAACATCATAAGGGTGAACAGTCACACAGAAAAAAACGCTCGTTGAGTCTAGAGAGCGTCTTGAACAATAATGCTTTAATAATCTTAAGATACTATTCATTACAGATACTATTGCTCCCATGTTGCTGTCGTGAATCGATTAGGCAAGTGATAGAAGAAATAAAACAAACAAGTCCATTTTTAATAATAGGTTTTAGGTTTTTTAATAGCGATTAAAAGTCAAAAATATTTATTTAAGATACATTTACTTAAATCATTCATCATATTCCTGAAAAAATCATATAAAGCCGTTGCCGGTGCAGTTAAGTCATTATACCGTCCCCAGCTCAAATACCTAATAATATATATAAATATAATAAATATAATAATGCTATTCGTCGAGTACTAATTGTGGGGTCTTGGTACACCAAACGCAACACTTGTTCATCCACATCCACCGGTACAGTAGGAGCACGTTCACGATGTGGGCGATGCAGTCCATTTTCACTTAATTCTCGATGTACTGCTAAGAAAACCCTGTAGTCAACGGCAGGTCGTGTCGGGAATCGCTGATGATACTCTCGAGAGGCGGCGCGAACGTTGCCATCACAAAACCCGTAAACGTAATGAATGTCAGCTACTTCACGAGCAGACAATGAGTCTATCGTAGAAGGCATAACGATGAAAAAAATGATGAGCGTATTCAACGTGCAAATTAGGTAACGTTACAAGATGAACTGTTTAAAATAGCTAAAGCTGCCTGCATGCCTTACGAGAACGAGACCCAAATCTCATTCAAACGACAATTCACTCTCTCACTCACTTGTTTCACCTTTCATTGATCTATCTCTTTTTATCTTTACCTGCTATTGTTCGACCAGGGGTGTTCAAATTAGAGGTAGGTGCGGCGCATAAGCGCAAATCAACATACCGATGGCATTCTTTGATGATTATTATTTTAAAAACGAAAAGAGATAGAACGCATGTTATTTTGGAGAACTTGCACAGTAAGTTACGTAGTTTAATAAAACATGCTATAAGGTTATCTCAACGTACTAGTTTTGAAGTTACAGACCAAAAATTAAAAAGAAAAGTATTTTTTTAACAAAAAAAATTATCTTATTATTTTTTTGACAAATTTCCTGCTTGATATCGTATGTTTTTTTTAATTTTATTAAGTTAATATTTCTTTCAAATAAAACTACTTTGAAAAAAATACACCGTTTACTTAAAGAGAAAATAATTTAAATCCGAAGGATGGGAATTTTACCAAAAAAAATTAAAATGCTTTTATTTTTTAAATAGTTTACATAAAAAAAAAAAAATTCGATTTTTTACCGATAATTTTTTATCTAGTATCCGCACATTTCGTTTGATCAAGTGTAAAATTAACACATTGTTTTTTTTTTTTATAGGAGAGGGGGCAAACGAGCATGCGGCTCACCTGATGGTAAGTGATTACCGCCGCCCATGAACAACTGCAACACCAGGGGAATTGCAGATGCGTTGCCAGCCTTTTAAGAAGGAGTAGGCTCTTTTCTTACTACATTGTATAAGTAGTAGAGCCATGCTGCAGCTATATTAGTAGTATATACTTGTAGCACGAATGGGTCAGCTCGACCGGGGAAGGACCCAGAATATCAGCGTAAAATAGCAACTTAACACTGCTGTGTTTGTATGGTGAGTGTAGAGAACCGGAGACCCTTTTTACTGGAAAAAAGGCATTTCGTCTTAGTCCTCACGGGTGACAACGCATCTGCATTTTGATTCTTTATTGAGGATCGCTGTAGATGTCTATGGGTTACAGCAACCACTTACCATCAGGTGGACTGTGTGCACGTTTGTCACTCTATCCTATAAAAAAACACACTATCGTCATTATATGAGCACAGCAGCCCACTGTTCGCATACCGACGCGGCAGCTGCAGCCATACCCTACTATGGTTTCTAATGTGTTGGCCACAGCATCATCTCTGCTAATCGATAAATACGTGTGATAAGTACGACTGTTGACATGTCTAGATTAAATCCTTCCTCTTAAGAGGTAATTATTAAGACCTTAAATCAAAGGTACATCATCATCAGAAACAGAAACAGAAACAGAAACTTTTTTATTCAATATAGATTATAAATAATACTTATTGAAAGTCACTCTTTTGTCTAATTACCACTGGTTCGAAAAAAAACCTCTGTCCTGGGAAGAACCAGCAAGAAACCCAGCGGGACTTTTTTTTAAATAACAGCTTACAATCATGTATATTACACAATTAACCACACAAAACAAATTAGAAACAGCCTGGCAGCGAACACCTCATTCCAGGGTTATTATCATCCATAAATTCCTTAACATTATAATAACCCTTTTATACAAACTATGTTTAATAAAGTTTTTGAATTTTGAGCAGGTCGAATTTTGTATATTTTCTGGGATTTTGTTGTAAAAGCGTATACATCGCCCCAGAATGAATTACTGACTCGGTGGAGTCGAGTAACTGGTACTACTAGCTTGTGTTTGTTCCTAGTATTTACAGAATGAACATCACTTATTTTTGTATAACTACTTTTATTTTTGTGTACGTACATTACATTTTCATAAATGTATTGAGAGGCCAAAGTTAATATATTAATTTCCTTAAATTTTGTCTGAGCGACTCCTTAGGTTTTAAATCATAGATTGCTCTTATGGCCCTCTTCTGTAAAACAAATATAATTTCAGTGTCAGTTGCGTGTCCCCATAGCAAAATACCATACGACATTATGCTATGGAAATAGCTAAAGTAAACAAGTCTAGCCGTTTCCACACTGGTAAGATTTCTAATCTTTTTTACAGCATATGCTGCAGAACTAAGTCTGCTTGCTAACTTTGATATATGGGGGCTCCATTGAAGCTTCGCGTCTAGTGTTATTCCAAGAAAAATGGTGGTATCGACAAGACTCAGTTCTTCCCCATTTAAAATTACATTAGTATTTAATTGTCTGACATTTGGAGTCATGAACTTCATACATTTCGTTTTATTGCTATTTAAATGCAAGTTATTAACATTAAACCAATTTACTAATTTAGATATAGCATTATTTACTTCGTCATATTTTAATAATTGTCGTTTTAATTTGAAAATTAATGAAGTGTCATCAGCAAATAATACTATATTATGGTTATCCCCTACTATGTAAGGTAAGTCATTAATATATACAAGAAACAGAAAGGGGCCGAGAACTGAGCCTTGAGGCACGCCCATTTGTACTATCGACCCGGAAGAGCTCATACTATTAATGACAACTTTTTGAGTTCTGTTACTTAAATATGAAACAATTAATTTAAGAGCATTACTTCTTACACCGTAGTGTTGTAGTTTCCTGATTAATGTTTCATGGTGAACACAATCGAAGGCTTTGGATAGGTCACAGAATATACCCAAAGCATCCTGTGAATTCTCCCATGCATTGAAAATATATTTAATCAGCTCAACACTAGCATCAGTTGTCGAGCGACCCCTTGTGAAACCGAATTGATTTTTATGAAGTAAATTATTAACATTAAAAAAAATTAACATTTGATCAAGAATAATTTTTTCAAAAATTTTACTTAGTGTTGGCAGTACAGAAATGGGTCTAAAATTGGCGGGGTCTAATGTACTACCAGATTTAAATAAAGGTATTACTTTACTATGCTTCATCAAATCAGGAAACACACCATATTCGATACTAGTATTAAAAATAATAGCTAGTTGAGGCGCGATTATATCGATTATAGACGCAATAACTTTAACGGAAATGCCCCACAGATCCACAGTTTTCTTAACATCAATAGTTTTAAAATATTTTACAATATCTTTTGATGATATTTTATGAAATGTAAAATTCTTTGTTTACGCATTTACATTTTGTTTAAGCAATGATTCGGCGACGGCAGGAGAAGAATTCAGTGACATAGTGGTTAAGATCGGAATATCCGTAAAATACTTCTCAAAACCATTGCAACATCCTGATCTGATTCCGTTAATTTGTTGTTAAAACTCAACCGGTAGTTTGAATTGCGAGAGTTGACCTTACCAGTTTCACTATTAATTATACTCCACGTCATTTTAATTTTATTAGAAGCCGTCTTAATTTTGTTGCTCAAATGCAAAGACTTGGCTTTGGAACACACTCCTTTAAATATTTTTGAATATTTTTTAACATATTCCCTAAATTCGACGCTAGGGTTATATGACCTTTCATGGTAAAGTTCATATAACCTTTGTCTGCTCTTATGGACTCCTACTGTCGCCCATTCATTGAAAGCCTTCCGACTGTTCAAGAAGAACGTTTTAGAAGTAAAAATATTATCAAATTCATTGCAAATAAGTTTAAACACTGTTCCATACAAAAAATTAGGATCATTTTGGTATGAAAGTGATGGAAGTTTCTTCACTATGTTACTAAACTTCTCCAAGCGACGTGCATTTACAGGAACAAACACAATTTTCTCATCTACTTGCTTTTTGTGAACATAAGGTAACGAAACTAACTGTCCACAGTGATCAGAACTCAATTTTGAATTATACATTTATGCAATGGCTTAACATTTGTAAAATGTTATCTATACATGTTGCACTACATTCAGTAATACGCGTTGGATCTAAAATAAATTTAAAAGACCATAACAATGATGTATGTAAATTTAATATCGGTGGAGAAAGCTTCTAGGAGATTGATATTAAAGTCTCCACATATTACAATAGATTTATTCTGTTTATCAAGCTTAACAAAAACTTCCTCCATAATTTTTCAAAAGTATTGTATAGAACATGGGGTCTGTAGACGCACACAACAATGAGGTGCTCAAACTCAACACGACATTTCTACAGTTCGCTCAACAGAGAGGCTCACAATATCTTTACGTTCCTTACATGATAATAATTTACTAGCTAATATTAACGAGCCACCTCTTAAAACCGTTTCTCTATTGAACGAACTGACCACCTGGTGATTACTGAAATTAAACATTATGTTATAAGCTTTTAACCAATGTTCAGTAATACATAAAATATGAATATTGTTGCTATTTAAGAACAATTCAATTTCTAGCTCTTTGCCTATCATGCCTTGTATATTCTGATGCACCAGGTGTAAACAATTTTATTATCACTCTGTGGAGTCATACAATGAAGGTTTTGTAAGCTACATTCTAAATTATTTAAATTATTATAACTGCTAGAGATTACCTCTATTGTCTCATTTTCTAATTTAAATTACTTGGAACTGATTCCAAATTACATATTGTCATTACACTGCTCAAAAGAAGCAGATGTCGGTGTAGCCAAGTCCTTGGCTGAGTTAATATATAAACAATAAGATAGCACATTTGCTATCTGTCTTAAATATATTTGGATAGGTAATACCTATCTCTAGTCAAAATTCTTAATTAAATTATTTATGTCTATTAAATTAATTATATTATTATAATTATAACAATTAGATGTCAAGTTTATATTGTTATTAAATGAAAAGTTATTCATTAATAAATTTAAATTGTATCTTATTTTATTTTCCTGCGGCCAACCCTGTATGTAAGGCAATGTAAACAAGATAATTTTATGTACATTTAAAGTATTTAGATGATCAATATATTTTAATAATTGAGTTTTGTTTACATTGCCTCTTCTCCCAACAAGAATTATTAATGTGCTATTAGGGCAAAACTTACTAGTTAAAACTTTATTCATTATATGACTAAAGGATGCTCCAGGCATACAACAATTACTAACCTGATGTCCTTTTAAACAGTTATTTAACATTGTGCCCAAATTTTTGCCTATGTCATCACAATACATAATAACTTTATTTTTATTAATATTTAAATTACTTTTTAAGTTAATATTCTTTGTTATAGTACTGTCATAGAGTGTAGGTGAAAATAATGAGTCCTTACTGTTATCATTATTTTTTACACATATTGTCCCCGATGAACCTGGTATGGAGCGCTGATGCTCACTCTGATGTTTAATTAAGGAGTCAAAGCGCTCCTCATTATACTTACATGACTTTACCAGATCATTAATGGCCAATATGTGTTTTTTATCTCATCCTGAGCCGATTCATATTTATTTGATATACTTTGTAGGGAGTTTTTAAGTGATAAAATTGTTAAATTTAGACACTCTATATCAGTCTCATAACAGTTATTCATATTTTCCACCTCAATTGAATATAATTTAAGTTTATTAATTAATTCTTGCTTTTCTTTACATACATTTATATAATTTTTGACATTAATTTTAGTTTTAATTAACTTTTGTACTTTCCTAATATATTTATTAATTTTTATGTATTTCTTTAATTTTCTTCTACTGCAGGTAATCCTTGCTGCTGTTCTTGATGTGACATAATCATCACCAGTCAAATCGATTGTTGTGGAGGGTTGCAATGATTTAGAAGATTCACATTCTATGAGCTCATTGAACAGATCGATAGTATTATTCACCTCAACTGAATAAATACCAGTCCGACGGATGTGTTCCCCATAATAAGATCTAGCCTGTTTCAGTTGGTAGGTCCCAAGGGCTAAACGTTTTAAATCAGTTATTGTCAATTGTGGAAATCCATCTAAATGTGGATTATTGTTGTTAATCATCTAAAAATTTACTCTCCTTCTATTGAGATTTGTCTGTTCAACATAAGTTACCAAAGAGTTCTCTAGTGAAAGCCTATCTTTAGCAATTCTTACATATTCCAAGGCTTCTGGTGGGTCTTCTATTATAACATGAAACTTATTAATTAGGGCACAAGAGTAATGATTTGCCTTACATCTGGCTATCTATTGTGGAAGGAGGAGTTCTACAAGCAAGTAGATAGCGTAGCAATGGGCTCACCCGTATCTCCCATAGTCGCCGACATATTCATGGAGGACTTTGAGGAGAAAGCCCTTCTTACTGCTCCTGTATATCCAAGATTCTACAAGCGTTACGTAGACGACACTTTCACAATTTTACTATCTGACAAAGTAACTGCATTTTTAAACCACCTTAATTCCATAAATTCTAAAATACAATTCACAATGGAGTTAGAGGCAAACAATTCTTTAGCTTTCCTAGATGTTATAGTCATCCGAAATCCTGATAACACTATTGGTCACACTGTGTATAGGAAAAAGACCCATACCAACCGATATTTAAATGGTGAATCGCACCATCACCCATCACAGTTAGCTACCGTGGGAAAATCTTTGTTTCAGAGAGCACGAGGGATCTGTGACAGAAAACATCTGGCCGCCGAGCTTCAGCACGTCGAGCAAGTATTGCAAGACAACAAGCTTCGGGTCCCGCGCCTACGTCACAGTGACCGAGTGAAGCCGGCCACAGTCGAGCGTGTGCCTGCTGTACTACCCTATGTCAGAGGAGTCACAGACAAGGTTGGCTACATTTTGAAGCGAGCTTCTATTAAAACATACTTCAAGCCGCCAAAGAAGATTAGTCAATTTTTACCATCCGTCAAGTGTAATATCCCTCTACAAGATGCAGGAGTGTACAAGCTTGATTGTGAATGTGGTCTCCCTTACATAGGACAAACAAAACGATCTGTTATAGATTGTCAATGTTAAGTAAAATGCTTAATAATCATCTTAAAGTGATTAGGTAAGTGTCTCATCAAAACCGCGGTGTCAGCATTAAGGGACGCTACTGCCCAGCGCTCCTCGGGAGCGCCAGTCCTATCTCAAACGCCGAATCGTTACCATCTCTTGCTTTCGTGTCTGCCAGTTCGTAATTCTAGTTCATAATTCTAGTTCATATTTCGTAATTAAACGTTTATTTGTGCAGCTCATTTAAAAGTTTTTTTTTTAAAAACCCTACCGAGGGAACCCGTATAATATTTGGTGGCAGCGGTGGGATACGAAAATCCCCTACCCAACTACGCCCCGAAGAACTTACTACGTCATAATAGCGTTCCTAATGTGAAGTGCCAAAGTGCTAAAGTGCTTAAGTGCTAAAGTGTTTGTACAAAATCATTAATTATCATCTCTCCATCCTCCGTTGAAACGGAGGTCTCCAGCAACCACTGTTCCACGGTCCGCAGTTCACAGTGATCTGTGGAAACGATGCTGATCATCATCATAGCAGCTACGTTCCTGTGAGTGATTAAAAACAACCTACTATTCCCTTGTGCGAATACCAAACTATCTCATTGCGCGTCCAACTTAGAGCTGATAAGACTCGCGCTCGACTTTGTTTTGACTACGCTGCGGCGACTCACCACAAACGTCTATAGTGTATAAGTAAGCTAGCATAAGGAGGACCTGACCTTTGTATATCACTCTTATTCTTTTTTTTTTTTTTGTTTTGTTGTTTTTGTTTTGTTGTTTTGTTTTCTGTGTTACTAAACCATGACTTCTAAATCTGAAGATGGCGCTAGCGGCTCTAAAGGCCCCAAATTAGAAATCGACGAAAAATCGAACTCAGTATTCTTTTAAGTTCATCAAACCCTTCGACGGATCGCGAGAAAATTAAATCCGTTCATTACTAACTGTCAAAGCGCTTTCGAAATTGCTACAAAATCGCAAAACCCATTCTGTTCAAATTTATACTAAGTCAATTAGTTGACAAAGCCGAGAGCACGTGTAGTATTAAAGACTTCTGATTCTTTCGAGCAGTTCATTGATTTCATTAAACAACAATTTGGTGAGAGAAACATTATGCTCACCTACTCACGGAGCTCCAAGACTGTAAAAGAGCCCGACCGAGACAGTTAATCAGTTTGCACTAAAATTGAAACGTGCCTAGCGAATTACTAACGGAAATAAATATTTCTATACCAACCAAAAGAAAACAGAACTAGCAGGACGTGTCGCTGCCATACAGGATCTCTCTCTCCACACTTTTATAACAGGACTCAACTCGCATCTCACAAGTAGTCAGATGTCGTAACCATGACTCACTGAACTCTGCTGTAAGTTTCGCGGTAGAAGAAGAAAAATTATTTCCAGCATACAAAGAAGGTCAAACCCGAACGTGAACTTTTACAATGATAAACCAAAAAATACAAACTCTCGCCGCGAATCTCAACCAATTTCGCGCAATTATCGTCCTGACTATTCCAAACCAATCAATACCAACGACATGATCTGTCGTTATTGTAAAAATATAGGACACAGTATTGAAAATTGTCGCAAAAGACAATATAACAATAGCAGAAATCAGCCCTCTGCTTCCAACTCCTACGGTCGCCAACCAAACCTTGCCCAAAATCCTAATTCAAACCCAACGCGCAGGGTCCTTAACGTAAACCTAGATAACGAAGAGGGCGTCGACGAAGTTGATCGCAACGATTTAAACGAGGGAAATTATTCCTACTATTTCAAAGACGATGCCTCTATTACTACTAAACTTACCAAACCCACTGTTTCCACCGAATCTCCTAAATCAATTACTAAATCCACTGTTTCCACTGAATCTCCTAAATCAATTACTAAATCCACTGTTTCCACTGAATCTCCTAAATCAATTACTAAATCCACTGTTTCCACTCAATCTCCTAAATCAATTAAAAAACCCACTGAATCCTCTGCATCACATACCAAATCTACTAAATCCACAGATCTAATTACTAAATCTACCAAATCCACTCTATCGCAAAATCTTATACTAAATCTTCTAAATCCACTGCTTCCATCCCAGTTCCAAATCCAGACGATTCTTCTCCCAACTCCTTACAAAACCTGAAAAATAAAAATAATATGAAATTATATAAAATTAATAAGAATACTGAAAAAAAGTACTTACCTTATGTCATTATCCAAACTTCAGTAGCCGACAGACCTCTGTCCTTCCTAGTTGACACTGGTTCTTGCGTAAGCCTCCTAAAATTAGATTCCATGACCACTATCTCGGAATTAAGTGATGAAATAATACTCCTAAAGGAATCGACCCTGGAGTGAAACAACCTCAACATTAGGAGTTTTAAACTACAAATATTTCAAAATCTAACAAACCTTACAGTCACAAATTCCACGTTGTAAAAATATTAGCCTCAGTTATGACGGTATTATAGGTACCGATCTGTTAAAGAACCTAGGTTGTCAAATAGACTATCACCAAGGAGTGCTGCAAACAGACGAGAACTGTATTAAATTAAAATTCACTGAACCTTTATACAATATCCCCTCGTTCGGAAACCGTTATTGAGTACACTGTAAATAATCCTAATATAAAAGAAGGTGTTATACTAGACCAACACATCTCTGCATCGTTACTAATCGCAAATTGCATTGTTAAAGTAAAAGATAATAATCGTGTCAAAATTACAGTTGTAAACATTTCCGAAAATCCGTCGTCCTTCAATCTAACCTTAACCTAGCGATAGAACCTTTAAATAGTCAAAATTATCCTAATTACGATGAACCAAAGCCTCAACCTAACGCTACTACGCGAACTAAAAGGTCCTCGAACAACTTAGAATATCTCACCTCAATGAAGAGGAATCCAATGCCTTACTACAAATTTGTAAAGACTTCTCCGACATCTTCCACCTTCCAGACGAACAACTTACCTATACTAAAGCCACTGAACATAAAATAAGAACGACCACAGACATTCCTATTCAAACCAAATCCTATAGATTCCTGAATGCCACAAAAGGAAGTAGAAAATCAATTAAATAAGATGTTGGAACAAAAATTGTGATACCTTCAAATTCACCCTGGTCATCACCCATTTGGGTCGTGCCTAAAAAATTAGATGCTTCAGGAAAGCGAAAATGGAGAGTCGTTATAGATTACAGAAAACTCAACGACATTACCATCGGAGAAACTTATCCTATCCCACAAATTACAGAAATTCTAGATCAATTGGGGAAAAGTCAATATTTCACAACTTTAGATTTAGCCTCAGGCTTCCATCAAATTCAGTATCTGAGCAAGAAGCCCTAAAACTGCTTTCTCCGTACCTCAAGGGCATTTCCAAATCACGAGAATGCCGTTTGGGCTAAAAAATGCCCCGTCAACTTTTCAGAAACTCATGAATACATGCCTATGTGGACTACAAGGCTCACGCTGCTTCGTATACTTAGACGATATCGTCGTGTACTCACCTGACCTTCCAAGTCACATCCAAAATTTATCCTGTGTGTTCAATAGACTCAGAGATTATAACCTTAAACTTCAACCAGATAAGTGTGAATTCTGTGCAAAGAGGTCGCTTATCTTGGTCACGTCATTAACAAAGACGGTGTACAAGCAGATCCAAAAAAGATCGTAGCCATCACGGAATTTCCCGTACCAAAATGTCCCAAAGACATTAAATCTTTTCTCGGACTCACCTCCTACTATAGACGCTTTATTCCAGACTTTTCCAAACTAGCGAAACCACTAACTTCTCCTGAAAAGGATACACCTTTTAATTGAAAACGAACAGCAACTTGCTTTCGAAACGTTACAGAAAAAACTAGCAACGTCACCTGTCCTTGCTTACCCTGATTTTACCAAACCCTTCATCCTCACTTGCGACGCCTCAAACTTCGCTGTTTCTGCTATTCTATCACAAGGTCCTATAGGAAAAGACCGTCCAATTGCACATGCGTCACGAACCCTTAATAAAGCTGAATGTAACTACAGTGTTACTGAGAAAGAATGCTTAGCTATCGTCTTTGGAACTAAAGCCTTTCGTCCCTACCTTTATGGGAATCGATTCACAATAGTTACAGACCACAAGCCCTTACAATGGCTTTTCAACTGTAAAGACCCTGGATCCAGACTAACTCGCTGGCGACTCAAATTAGAAGAATTCGACTATGAAATCATACATAAGAAAGGAAAATAATACGAATGCAGATGCTCTGTCTCGATTTCCAGTTAACCCTATTCAAGATGAACCTCCTACAATTCCTGACTCTCCCAACAAAACATCGACCTGAACTTGAAAATCTCTTACAAGACCCTCTGTTAGACTTACCTTCTCCTATTCCATTCTCCTTTAAAACGAAGACCTGCTCAACCAGGATCTTAACACTGATTCTAATACTATACCTACTAATCCACCGAATCCTGCACAACCGACATTATCTCCAGAACTGCTTGACCTAGAACCCAACTTACCTTATCTTGACCTCAGTCCTGACAGCGCAGACCTCAACCTTGACTTTGACTCGCTCCAGATCCCTTCGCCAGAAACGCAACCAAATCTAAACAACGACAACTACTCGCAATTTCTGAAAACAAATCCGAATAAAGGAAGCAACAATACAATCCTAAAGGAACATAACGAAAACCTTTTGAAAACAAATTGCAAAATCATATTAATTCCTACATCTATAGACTTAGACGAATCCAATCCCTATATTTCTGATATAATCCCTTCTCCGAAAACGTTGATGAAATTTATAGCTCTGAAAAGAATTACACCGATTTCTAAAACTAATTACGAAAATAAGACGGTTTACCTCATCTTCACTAAAGTTCATCATTTTGATGAATCATCCTATCCTGCTATTTTCGATACTCTCAAACAAGTAAGAGACGAAATCTTGAAATCAGAACAAACAACTGAGATTGCCATTTCCGACTTCAGAAATCCATTTGATCATCATTCATATACTAAAATTTACAATATTCTTACTCATATTTTTAATAATACAAAATTCAAATTCATATTTACCTAAATAAAATAATATATCCTACCTTAAGTGAAAGACCTAAAATATTGCGTGAAACCACGATATCCCTGCATCTGGACATTTGGGATGTGTACGGATGTATAACAGAATTCGGAACAATTTTATTGAAAGGCATGAGAAGCGACATAGACGACTATGTCAAGAAATGTAAACTTTGTCAAGAAAATAAAGCACTAAGAAAATTAAACAAAGCCCCTATGGAAATCACAACTACATCCATCACCATTTCAAAGGGTAGCACTAGATATAGTAGGACCCTTACCTGAATCCGGCACCGCCAAACTCAAATATATTCTAACCTTACAAGATGACCTAACGAAATATTCAACTGTTTATCCTATACGCAGTACAACTGCTGAAGAATCTTGTGACTGTCTTATCCACTTTATTTCTCTTTGGAATTCCTAAGTCTATTCTTACCGATCAAGGTACCAACTTCACATCCGACTTATTCAAAACAACGTGTCGGTTCTCAAGATTAAACAACTTTGGTCATCGTCTTATCATCCTCAGACACAAGGAGCCCTTGAACGAAGTCATAAAACTCTCAAGGAATATTTAAAATCATTTGTTAATCAAAACCAAGATAACTGGCCTACCTATGTATATACAGCTATGCTAACATATAACACAACAACGCATTCTACTACGAAATTCACTCCTTACGAACTAGTCTTCGGTCACAAACCTTTTATTCCCAACTCTATATACGAAAACGAACCTAGCGCAACATACTCGGACTACATAAGAATGTTACAACATAAACTCAAATATACTAGAGAACAAGCTCTAGAAAACATACTAAAATCCAAAGAATCTTCTAAACCTATTATGATTCTCACACCAGATCACCACCACGATACAAGGATGGTGACTACGTCTACCTTAAAATCATCTGAGACTCAAAAGGCCTTATCACCTGTTTGGAAAGGCCATATAAAATTATAAAGGTAAATAATAATACAGCCACACTCTTAATTAATAGACGTCACGTGACGCACCACTTCGATGAAATGAAACCAGCGGAAGTCAGAGATCTTGTATCGCAGTAATACTAGTTATAGAAAGTATCAATCAGTAATATATTTATCTAACCTCGTTCATTCTATTTCAGCACATTGAACAACGCACACCAGGACTTTATCAAGTCACTTCCTTCTAGTTCTGGCATCTACTTCGACCCTATAGGTTCCTTAAGTTTAGTTGATAGTCACCTTAGTATAGTTATCCCATATGATATTTCCTTTATTAACCCACATATTATAAATCTCCGTCAAATTCTTGATAAATCTAAACAAGTATGTGATAATGATAAAATTTCGATTATTTAGAATGTACAAATCTTTTGAACCATTAAATACGCGTTTCAATGATATAGCTTACGATAACGAAGCTATTTTTCACCTTACATCTCGCCAGTCGAGAAGATCTGCACTTCTAGGTTTCGTAGGCACTCTATCTAAAAACTATTTGGCACTATGGATGAAGACGATGCCATTCGATATGACAATGCCATTAATGAGGTAGAAACAGACCAAAAGAATCTAGCCCTTTTAATGAAGGAAAATATATTGGTCACCACCTCTTTACTTAAATCAGTTAATGAAACTCTATCCACAATCAAAGAAAATGAAAAACACCTAAAAATGCAATTGACGCGATATCTCGAGATATTCTAAATCTGACATACGTCTCAAGAGAATTAGGTATTAGGTCTCATGCTAGAATTAACGTCTATGATAGAAAATAGCCTACTAGCCTTATCTTTCAAGGTTGGAGACATAATTAACTCTATCATGTTTAGTAAGTCTAACATCCTATATCCCACTATCTTAACACCTAAAGAACTCTACACCGAACTGGTAGGTAATTACAGATTCTTACCCGAATCCAAACAACTTCTGGTTCCTTTAAATCTTGATAACATTCATACTATTTTGAATATATCTGAAATATCTAGTTACTTCAATAAAGAAAAAGTAGTGTTTATAGTAAAAATTCCTCTAATTAATCCTTTACCATTAAATGTATATCATAACTTACCCTCTCTGGTCCCTCATGATAAAAATAATCCAAGGTCGTATTCGACCATCATCCCATCTTCTAAGTACATAGGTATAAGTAAAGATAAGTCAATGTATTGTAAATTAGATAAGCTAGATTACTGTAGAATAATTAATAATAATCGTTACCTTTGTGAAACATCAATATTGTACTCCTCCTCTGCTACACCTTCCTGTGAAACGGAAATTATTACAAAGGTACTTACCTCGATACCGCCGATTTGTAAAACTAAATTCATTCACGGCCACGTCAGCATTTGGCAGCCACTACGCCATAATAGATGGTTATTTGTAATATCTGAAAAAAAAACTAAAATAAGCATTGAATGTAATAACTCTCAATCTAACGAATTAGAAATTAACGGAAATGGTTTACTATACTTACCTGCTGAATGTATCGCCTATTATAAAGATACTCGTTTAATACCTCATGAAAACCGTGAAATCCAAATGAAAACTATTGTCTCTAATTTTAATATTTTAAACGACTCTTGTTGTAATGTAATAGCATATAATAATATTGTATCAAACTTACCTGTTGTTAACCTTAAGAATGTAAATTTAGATTCGTTAGCTTATGATAAGCCTGAAATTCTGAAAAGCCTTAATAATATTATTGAAAAACCACATATTGTTCTGTATCAAAGGTATTATTCTAGCATTATGATTGTAACTGTAATCTTTATCGTATTGTTTATTACCTATAAGTTGTATAAAACTGGCATACACAAAAGACTAAGGAAATCTAAAGAAAATAATACTCCTGAAAATGATAACCACGAATTAGATGAAATTAGCACTTCAAATATCAATACGGGACCCTCTCTTAGAATTGGCTAGAATATAATTCATTTACTTTTAAAATAAGTAAACTTCACTTAAGAAAAAAGGTGTAGTTTACACTAAATCGGGGGGCTGTTATAGATTGTCAATGTTAAGTAAAATGCTTAATAATCATCTTAAAGTGATTAGGTAAGTGTCTCATCAAAACCGCGGTGTCAGCATTAAGGGACACTACTGCCCAGCGCTCCTCGGGAGCGCCAGTCCTATCTCAAACGCCGAATCGTTACCATCTCTTGCTTTCGTGTCTGCCAGTTCGTAATTCTAGTTCATAATTCTAGTACATATTTCGTAATTAAACGTTTATTTGTGCAGCTCATTTAAAAGTTTTTTTTTAAAAACCCTACCGAGGGAACCCGTATAATAGATCCATTAAAACCCGCGTGAAAGAACATATAGCTGACGTGAGGCACCGACGCTCTGGGAAGTCTGCAGTCTGTGAACATGTTCAAGATCGTCCCCGCCATTACATCAGATTTGATAGACCACAAATCCTCGCAAAAGAACACCGATTCCTACCAAGGATGATACGTGAGGCTATTGAAATTAAAAAACATCCTAATTTCAATAGAGAAGATGGATGGGTGCTGCCATCTGCTTGGGATCCTATAATTAACAAAATTAAATCGAATATGTTGCACAAGTTTGTCCTTCTTTCACGTCGCAACAGGGCGTCGGCATGACATGATTATTTGTATGGGGATAGTTCGGTGGCTGTAGAGTGACATAGGCTACTTTTTTCAGCGGAAAAACATATCATTCCCGTGGGAAAATCGAATATGTTGCAAAATTAAATTCAGCTAGGTGGCGCCACCGTGATTCTACAAGACGGACGACGGTACGATGGACGAACACAGAAGGTATCTTATTTTTATTTATTATTGTATTATTTATATTATACTTATCTGTATTTTTCCACGCAGGACCGGGAAGAGAGCGATAAAAAACATAAAATTCACCAGCTGATTTTCTTCAAACGTTTTGGTGCATCGTAATTCACAGAATAGGCGATAACCTCGCAGACGATATTAAGTAATCCGTTGATGCTCTGCCTACCCCGCAAGGGTTACAGGCGTGATTATAAGTATGGATCAGAAATACTATCACCACCTGTCACGCTTTCACCCTTAACTATTACTTAACAATGTTAGAAACAGTTCTTAGTAAGCCTTATTAAAAAGCCTTAGTAATATTTATTGAACGGAAATGAATACAGTTCTTATATGTGGTTATGAATGAATCGGTATTACAATAAGAAAAATTGTGCAAAATTATAAGAAAAATATTTTTTGAGAGTTCTTATTAACTAACGTATATATAGTTTAAATTGATTCCGCTAGATGTCGTTACTAGGTTTTTAAAACGCGGTAACGAAATGTTTCCTGACATGTACTTAACTCCCGCCGTTGAGCCGCGCGTCAACTTATAGTGCATACGGTACCTATACGCTTAAATTGTTTCTATTTCGTAGCTTTTTCGACTACCTGCTTTCGATTTCGGTTGTTTGTTATTTGCTTTGTGATTTGGTTAAGGTTGAATGGATTTATATTGGCTTTCATTTTCGGATTTGTGTATTTTCTTGGATCGGTTTTATTGATTTGGTTGGTATTTCTTTATACATATTTAGACTCTGGCTTTGATTTTGGATTTTGTTTATTTAGAATCGTGAATTGGTGTTCGTTGTTTTAGGTTGTTTAACAATATTTCAAAGGAATATTAATAGTATAGATAGTGTATACGATACCTTACCGTACACAACTTACTTCTTTTTTCGTTGGTTATATTTATATTGACTACTGCTTTCGATTACGGTTTTCTGCGATTTGTTTTGTGATTTGGTTTAAGTTGATTCGATTTTTTGGCTATCGTTTTCGGATTCGTGTTGTGTCTTGAATTGGTTTTGTTGTTTTGATTTTAAAAAATATTTAAAAGGAATATTTATTCCTTTTAGATATTTTGGATTTGCTTTTAAAAAATATTTAAAAGGAAATTAAATTCCTTTAGGTATTTTAACGTTTTTATAAATATGTTTTTCTTACTTCATAATGCCTCGCAAACGTAAGTCCAGCCTTTCAAGAGTATCTTCTCAAAGACAAGCGAAAAGATTAGCTCGATCGCTAGAATCTTTAGAAGATGCTGAACTGAGAAGGCAAGAACAAGCAGAGCGTCAGGCTGCTTTAGAGCATCTGAGACACCTTCTCAACGTCAGCAAAGGCGTCTTGAACAGACAGAGCGTCAGGCTGCTTTAAGAGCTCCGAAACACCTTCTCAAAGTCAGGAAAGGCGTCTTGAACAGGCAGAGCGTCAAGCTACTTTAAGAGCTTGAAACACCTTCTCAAAGTCAGCGAAGGCGTCTTGAACAGGCAGAGCGTCAAGCTACTTTAAGAGCTACTGAAACACCTGCTCAAAGTCAGCAAAGGTGTCTTGAACAGGCAGAGCGTCAAGCTACTTTAAGAGCTACTGAAACACCTGATCAAAGTCAGCAAAGGCGTCTTGAACAGGCAGAGCGTCAATCTACTTTAAGAGCTACTGAAACACCTGCTCAAAGTCAGCAAAGGCTATTCGAACAAGCGGAACGTCAGGCCGCCTTAAGAGCCGCGGAAACACCTGATGAAACTCAACACAGACTCATTGAGCAAGCTGAACGTCAATCTACTGTAAGGGCATCTGAAACACCAGAACAGACACAGGCGCGAAGAGATGCAAATGCACAGCTCCAAGCTGAACGTTGACAAAATTTTCAAAGAAACAATTGGTCCGTTTTTAATGACGCAGCATTCAATTATGATCCGTTGATTGATTATAAAAATCACAGGTTAGTTGTTATCGGACTGATGGACAAGGCGTGTCGATTTTGCAGCGCTTTAAAATGGAAAGATGAGACCGCATGCATGTGCTGTTCCAATGGCAAAGTGTCTCTTCCGTTACTTGGGGAACCAGAAGAACCTTTGACTCTCTTTTATATGATGCTAATGAGTCACGGCGCTTTTAAACAGGATCCGAAATATAACTCATGCTTTCAAATGACGTCCTTCGGAGTTGACTGGGAAATAATAATGCCGGGATTTTCGCCTACATTTACGGTGCAAGGACAAATTTATCATAGAATAGGTTCACTTTTTCCAGCTGAAAACGAACAGCATAAATTTTACAAGTATATTTTATGGGTGACGAAGAAATTGAGGTAGACCGTCGCTGCCAATTTATCCAGGGTTGAGAGACACAGTGTTCAAAATTCAAAGATTCTTGCATGAACGTAACATTTTAGTCAAAACATTTAAAACTGCTTTAGAAAACCTACCTGAAGAGGATTATAAAGTCGTCATTCACGCAGATCGGACCCCTCGAGGAGAGCATGAAAGACGCTACAATGCACCTTTGATAAACGAAATAGCAGCCGTAATTAGTGGTGATCAATTTTCTTCACGAGACATTGTCTTGCGAGCACGTGATGATACGTTGCAACGGGTAGCCGATACACACAAGTTTTATGACACTCTGCAATACCCATTGATTTATTGCAAAGGACAAGAGGGTTATCATTTTCAAATTCCACTCATTAACCCGATCACAAAGGAGCCTACTCCGAACAAAAAAGTATCATGTATGGATTTTTATGCGTATCATATGATGTTGCGTAAAAATGATTTTAACCTCTTAGCCCGGTGTAGACAATGATTTCATCAATTTTTGGTAGACATGTATGTGAAGGTAGAAAGTGAACGTCTCCGTTATATATCTTTAAATCAAAAAAAGCTGCGCGTTGAGAATTATATACATTTACAAGATGCAGTTTCTAGCGACGCCAATGTAAACCCCAGAGATTTAGGTAAATGGTAATTCTGCCCTCATCATTCGTTAACAGTCCCGCTACCTACATGAGTACACACAAGACGCATTCGCTATGTACGAACTTACGGAAGACCTGATCTTTTGTTACTTTTACTTGCAATCCCACATGGAAAGAAATAACCGAGGAGCTAATGCCGGGCCAAAAAAGTACTGACAGACACGATTTAGTTGCTAGAGTATTTAGATTAAAAGTACAAAAATTAATGTATGTAATTAACAAAGGGAAAATTTTCGGAGAGGTGCAGTGCTCCATGTATTCAATTGAATGGCAAAAAAGAGGATTACCGCGTGCCCACATTCTAATATGGCTTAAAGAGAAGTTGCGGCCCAGCCAAATAGACGACATAATAAGCGCCGAGATTCCGGATCCTGAGCAAGATAAAGAATTGTATGATACCATCGTCCGAAATATGATTCACGGTCCATGTGGAGCACGAAATTCAATATCGCCATGTATGAAAGAAGGCTATTTTCATGCTTTCTTATACGCTGCGTTTCAAAACATTTAAATAGGCTGACGAATCAATTTTGCTCAGTTTTCTTTTAATAGCTGCATCTCTGACAAATCTATAAAAATCAGTTTTCTTTCAATTCAAAAAGCAATGGATAGTTCATTTCCCAGTGACCATGCGGGCGAAGCCGCGGGTAACAGCTAGTTCCTTATATTTTAGTAACAAACAATATTTTCTAACAATTTGCTTAGTAGGGAAGCAAATATAGTCTAGTATATGAATATCATATACTAAAATATAAAAATTTTACAATATTTATTGTAAATTTCTACATTTTAAAATTCAATTTGAAAAAACTAATGTATAAATTAAAATTTTCAGGTAAACAGACGAAATCGGATATTACCTAAGAAATAATAAGTTGTTACAAAAGCACGCGAGAAGACTTAAACTTCAATTAAAGAAGTCTAGAAAAACTATAAAAGATTTTAGGACTCGTCTCTGAAATGCAGAAAAAATGAGTAATCAAGTAGCATTTGAGAAGATCACCAAAAATATGACATTTGCAGCGAAGGTGTTCACAGGTAAATTAAAAAAAAAGTGACTTTCAATAAGTATTATTTATAATCTATATTGAATAAAAAATTCAGGCATTCAATTCCGCCAGACTTACAAGAAACCAAGGGGTCGACGTTTCAGCTTAGATGAAAAGGTGACTTCACTAGCTTTATATAAAAAGAGTACAAAGTCTTAGACATTATTATCCAAATATTTCATGCTCTGTAAAAACATTAAAAAACTTATTTAATGATATAAAGTCAGTGCTGGAATAAATTCCATTATTTTCGAAAAATTGAATGTCAATCACTCCGCACATACATTATCATGCCACCAATGATGAATTAAAGGGTTTTGCCTATGGAGAAAAATTTAAAATCGCCAATCATGTACCAGTATTTATGATAAAGGGCATATTAAATTAATTTTAAACAGCCTGTCGCTTACTATTTTACACAAAGCCTCACTTATATAGAACTAAAAGAAAAAATAATAGATTTACTAAAACATATACAGAGCACACGACTCAAAGTCTTATGCACAGTATGCGGTCAAAGTACTGTAAATGTTAGGATAATTAACAGTTTAGTGGAAGATACTAAAGAAAAGTACTTAAAAATCTTAAAGAATGGAAACAAGAAATTTTTGAAATTAATAATCATAATAAATTATAATTAAATTTATACATATGAGGCGTATAGTTTCAAAAACCGCAAAGTCCATTTTTGTTGTGTTGCAACATTTTTATTCTAATGGCAACTTTATTTTAATTCACGCAATTTCAGCAAACCCAAACATATCATAACTGACAAAGTCCAATAGTAAATCAATTCGAAAGTTGAATGTTGGGAGCAAAAACAACAAAGTCCTTCGCAGTTAGTTTCAGAAACAGCTAAGTCCAATTTAGCCAATGGCATGCCGCCATTTTGATCACGTGTCACAACAAACAGTATGGCTGATACTAACATTCTCGCTCTCGTTACGTGGAGTAAAACTAAATAATTTAAGTGGTTAACGCTAAAGTTTCACAATAAATGTGCATATTTTCAAAGATGGACAAGATACCAACCGTTGTAGATAAAAACAAGGCTCGAAACGGCAGAGCAACCCGGAAAATGGAAGCAAACCAGCAAGTTGGAGAGGTCAGTGTATTGCGGATGGAATAGATTGATCCTTGTTAATTTTCTTTTTACCAATATTATGTTGTACTCTATGCTCTTTTTTTGTATTATCCCTGATAACGCACGGAACACCTTTCGTAATTAAGAAGTTACGTCATCAGTGTGGTTCAGCTAAATTTCATTTTAGATATAAATTACAAGGTTGTTTTCCATTTTTCAGATATTCTGCAAAAAATTACCTGAAAAACCTAAATGTACGCATAAAAAAAATTCAGTGTGATTCGCTAAAATGAACGATTTGAATTCATTTCATACTGCTTTTTATAAAATAAGGATAAACGGTCACAGGATGCCTTTATACTGAAACATATAAAAGGGGTCCTACTTACAGACATAGACCACGTAAGGCAACTCAAGGAAAAAGTAATAAGTACAAGATATTACATTTATAGTCGCTCGATAAAGAAAATGATAAGAGTTTGTCAGAAAACGTTCTTAGATGTACTTGGAATTAAAAGGTATCGTGTTGAAGGTATAGCAAAGAAATTTCTTAAAGAAGGACTTATTCAGAAGAAAGACGAGGAGGAGACCGTAAATCTCGTAAATATTTTGACAGAAAAACATCAGTTATGGCATTTGTAAAAACTTAAGTGTTCTGAGCCGCATTACTGCCGGGAAGTAGCAGCGTAAGACTTTATCTTCCTGCCGAACTAAATATAAACAACTTATATAAAATATATGATAATCAAGCGCCAGAACATTTAAAAGTTAAAAGTTATTTCAGGAATGTTTTTAACACCAATTTTAACTTGGGATTCAGTTCGCCGCACAGACGTGTGCTCTGTCTGTTTGCAATATGCAGAAAAATTAAGGCAGCTAGAGATAACAAAACTAAAAGTGATTTGATGATCCAATTAAGAGTTCACAAAAAACGCTCAAGCATTTTCAATTACTTGAAAGAAGATTCCCTAATGTTTTTATATTATCATACGACTGCCAAAAGAACATGCCATACCCAAATTCCCGATCAGAGCACATATTATTCTAGACAGATTTATCTATTCAATTTCACAATTGTAGCAGGCTCTTCAAAGTCACAGCTAAATAAAGACAGTACTTTTGCATATGTTTGGACTGAAGACCGATTTCGAAAGATTCTAACTTAATTGCATCTGCGATCTATCATCGATTAAATGCAACGACATTTCCTCTTCAAATTAATACGGTAAGATTAATGGCCGATGGGTGCGCCAGCCAAAACAAGAATACCACTGTTGTAGGTATGTGCCAAAAGTGGTTAACAGAAGCTCCTCAACATATAAAGAAGATGGAAATAATATTTCCTGTCGTGGGCCATTCTTTTCTTCCGCAGATCGTGTTTTCGGGAGAATAGAAGGAGTTTCGCAAGCGAGACACAATACTGGAGCCGACTGGTTACACGAATATTATAAAAGAATACTCCAGTCTAATTTCAGTAGGACAAGAATGTCCGGTCAAAGATTGGAAAGACGCTGCCAAAAAGGTTTTAAAACCCGTTGGAACGTGGCATGTGCCTTTTATGAAATGCAAGCGTTTTATATTGAAGCGTTCTAAAATAACGGCTGGAAATGTATTGGTAAAAGGTGAAATACATTATGTTGCTGACACCGGAGCATATAGAAATGTCTGTAAAAAAGGCAAATATTCGAACATGATCAATCCGCAAGATATACGATTAGGATCGGGAACCCTTAAAGCAACAAAAATTAGAGATGTCAACAAATTATTAAGTACTCACTTTGACGCTGACTGGAGGAGTTATGAGATGTTGTCTTTTTACGATAAATTGATACCAAATACGGTACCAGTCGATGACGTGGAAAATGAAGAGGATGAAAATAATGATGTTGATCCAGAAACTTCGTGCCAAGAACAAATAATTTTAAATGACCTAATGATTTAATTTTTACCAATAAAGTTTAAAAAAAATGTTACTATGAATTTCTTTATTTATCACTAAGTGTACCCATTACCAACAATTAATTATGTTCATAATAAATACTATTTTTATATAGTATATAAAATATATTATATTCATTGAGCACTTCAAAGTATCAAGTTAGGTTGAATGAAGAATATCTCAAAATTGTCATATCAAAAACAGCAATGTCCATGTTTATCAGATTCAAAACCAGCAATGTCCGAGCTTCAGTTTCAAATTCTGCTAAGTCCACCACTTTTTCGTCTTTTACAAATTACAGGAAGCATTCTTATACTGCAAATAGACGTTTATATGAATTTGAGATACTTATCCTAAACAAACCTGAAAAATGAAATCGGTAGGGTAATTTTAGAAAAAAATAACAATAAATTCTCTCCCTTGGCATTTAAAGGCTACTGGACTTAGCAGTTTTTGAAACTATACGCCTCATATATAAACATAAAATATACAATTGTATGATGTGCCACATTTGTTAAAAGGAATTAGAAATAATATTCTAACAAAAGAAGCCGAACAGAAGAAGCCTTCCAAGCGGGAAGGTATTAATTAACGGCCTATATCTAGACCTTTAGAAAGATCAATATATTGATTATCTAATCACGTACCGTAGAGGCGGGTTACATTGACCCTAGGGCATTACTTTGGCCCAAATCGAGAAAATGATTTAACTGCCCGCTGTGTCACGAACACACAATCGAACGTCGTAGTTCCTTTAGTAACTAATAGATGGCGATATAGACGCGTACTTGCGGAACTGTTTTACCAACTCGGTGCACGTCGCTATATGTTCGCGCTGTTTAAACTTTTGACAGTAAAACCGGCGTATTTTTCTGCTGCAAACTTTGGTGTCTGAAGCTGTATTTTGGTAAGTTTTCAAATTGGATTGTTATTTATTTTCTTAGGCATGTATGTAGGAGTATGGAAATTGTTTTTTAAAGACGATTTATTTATGTGATGGGATTTAATGACATATTTAGAAAATCGGTATACATTGACCACCTTTTCGGGTAACTTTGGACCTGCGGGCTAAAGTAACCCTGCAATGTTTATTAGTGGAGAACTTTACATTTTGATCAATTTGTTACAGAATTAAAACACAGAGCGATATTCCTGATGCCATCCGTGTACAGACGAAAGCCTGGCAGTCGTCGATATGTCGACTACACCCAGGCAGATTTAAAAAAATGTCTGGATGCAATCCAATCCAAAGTGCTCACACAAAGAGCGGCTGCAGAGTTATTTAATATTCCTCGCAGCACTTTGAAAAACAAATTAACCCGGAAACACCCTAACAAACCAGGTAAACCTACAATTTTTACTGAAGAGGAAGAAAAGGCGTTTGAAGCTCACATAACTGCGCTTTCGGAATATGGGTTTCCGCTGACAGCATTCGACCTAAAAATGATAATCAAAAATTACCTTGAATCCCAGGGAAGAGTTGTAAAAATTTTTAAGAACAACATTCCTGGTAAAGACTGGTTGGCTTCTTTTCTTTCACGACATCAATCTCTTTCACGGCGACTTGCTAACAATATCAAAAGAGTCCGAGCTCAAGTGTCGGAAGATGTCATTTCAATTTATAGAAAACATCGACAAAGAACTGAAAGCGTTCCACCCGAAAACATATTCAACTACGATGAAAGCAACCTTTGTGATGACCCAGGAAAAAGACTATATTATGCAGAAGAGGAACAAAATATCCGGAAACAATAGTAAACGCTACAAAAGTTAATTTTACTGTCATGTTCTGTGGCAACGCCGCTGAAACAGTTCCACCGTTCATCGTTTATAAGTCGGATCATCTCTGGTCGACTTGGACTGAAAATGGTCGAAGGCGCTCGATATAATAGGACAAAGAGCGGATGGATGGACAGCGCAACTTTGAAGACTGGTTTCTCAATCATCTTATGCCAGTTCTTAAGAAAATTGTAGAAAAGTAGTGATTGGAGACAACCTTGCTTCATATTAATAAAACAGTTTTGAACGAGTGTGAGAAGCACAATGTTAGTTTTATTTGTTTGCCACCCAACGCTACATATACTTCAGCCACTAGACGTCGCATATTTTGACCTTTGAAGTGCAAGTGGCGGCAGTATTGCTTCAATGGAAGAACAGTCAACTGGGTAGGAAACTGTCGACTACACCTAAGGATCAGTTTCCACGACTATTAAAAACGGCTGGATTCTTTGACCGAGACCAAGGCGAATTTGATTGCTGGTTTCAGAAAGACAGGCATATACCCATTGACAAGAGGAGCCTTTAGCTAGATTACCCAAACAAGATCGAATAATAAACGCAGGTCTTATAGGAACTCTTTTATGCATACATTGGTGCAGTACCGAGCTGAGGCGTGCCCAGAACAGAAAACAATTAGGAAAAAGAAACTTAATGTGCCACCTGGAAAATCAATCTGTGCCACTGACCTTGCAGAAGCAGGTCCATCGGGTTTACAGCAGGCTAAAACTATAAAGGAAAAGAAAGGGCAACAAAACGAAGACAACGTAACGTCTCTTCATCTTCAAGCTGCAGTGACAGGACCATCAGTCTAACTTCTTCCACTGAAGACCATAATGCCTTATGACTCTGAGGATGATGTTCTTCTGGCCAACTATGTGAGTCAGATTAGTGATACTGATGCACTACATTTCGACATTCGCCTGATCTTCAGCAGGAGAGTGAAGTAGAAGAGAGTGTGGCTCTCCTGTTCTTCAAGTAACAGATGTAGAGCAACAGCTGTTTGATGTTTTTAAAGACTTCACCCCTTCAATCTATTGAGGGTATACAGATCGTTGAAGAAAATGTAGTGAAAGAGAAAATGCAGGTAGTTGTTGAAGATTGTCAAGACAAAAACTTGCGGGTCTCGCCGCACGTCAAATCAAAAGTTACCGCAGGATACATTAGAGCCACTAGGTTTTCGAGGAGGTTCACTTGATCTAGATGTTGTTGTAGGCGACCATGTTTTAGTAACATGGAACTCACGCAAATACCAGGTAAAGTCTTAGCAGTTTCGAGGTAGGAGCCTTTATAACGTGCATGAAAAAGGTAAGACGTACTGGCGGTGGCCACGATAAAAGATGAACAACTTTATGGTTGGGACCACATATTGTGTAGATTGGACCTCAAAATTGGAGAAAAAGGTTGTTTCTCGGTTCCGGAAATGAACGTGTAATAAGAACTAAGAGAGAAACTAAGAGAAGAAAATTAGATTTCCTATGCTACTGGTAAACGTTGATTCTCATTTAAATAAGACTGAAATTATAATTTAATTAGACTGAGAAGTAAAATATACGTTTGCAAATGTTACCTAATTAATCTAAGATAATATTACCTATTGTTGTATTTCTGTAAGTTTGCTACTGAGTTGAGATATTGTTGAGAAATTTACTTACTGTAAATCTTTTGAAATATATAATATTGATTTTACATCGTGTTTTAATTTATTTCGAACTTTTTCTTACATTAAATCTCTTGGATATTCAATCTTTCCGCCCTGGATGGTTTCTTTGGCCAATAATAGCTGCAAGTGCGATTTTCAGCGATAAAGTTCATGGGGTTAAATTAACCCTTTCCTAAGAACAACTTTGGCCCAAACTTTAACTTAAAAAAAAAGTTACTGTTAGGTATCATATTTCTAAAATACACTTCATATCTTGTTGAGTACACCCTCAAGCTTCTTTATAGCATATAAGAATACTAAAAGGACAATACCAATACAAACCACAGATCAAATTCGTAAAATAACTGAAAAAAAAACAGCTAAAGTAACCCGCCTTTACGGTATATTATTCTATTTAATATAGTTATATTTTATAGACAGCCATTTTATATACACAATAGAGGAGGGTTATAAAAATATTTCTTATTTCGTATTGTCAAAGCTGTGTTTATGAATCATTTATTGTAAAAAAAATTATTGTCATATGTCTTATGAAAATTTATTCTTAAAGAAATTAATTTAATATTTTGTTGTATTAAAGCTGTGTTTATGAATCATTTATTGTAAAAAAATATTAGATTACCGTGTAGTGGCGGTGTAAGAATATCCATTACCCTATATGATCATCTCGTGGGTGTCATCGTAAGGCGACAAAGAGAAACACATCAGCAGATGGACAACAGCGTCTTCCTAATAACTGCAGTTGTCAACCCGCTTGCCAAGCGTGGTTACAGCTATGGATTGCCTCATAGCCGTTTAAGTTTACCGTTACGGTATTAGCTTAATATTTTGTAATGTTAAAGTTTGTTATGATTCATTTATGAAAATAAACTCATTCATTTATTAAAATAATACAATTTACTATTTTTGTATAGACATAGCTGTGTTATTAATCTATTAATGATATAAACATTAGAATAAAATATTAGTTTTATGTGTTGAATTGTCAAAACTAGGTTAAATCTATATCTACCCTTAAGTTCATAAAATATAGAATAATGTACCAATTATTTGTGTTTAATTTCATTCATGTTAAAAAAAATATCGTAGTTAATTCCTATTTACAAATTATGAATCACACTTTATGTATTAGGATTAATTATCAACAAACGACTGTTAAAATAAACATTTGGTGCTGTAAAGCACCCGAAACGTCGGGAATTAAAAAGTAAAATTAAACGCGATATAATCCGTATAAATTAGTTTCATTTTTAGTTTTATTTATTTTTAAAAAGCTTCAACACCGCTTCCAATACTTAACTACCTACAACATTATTTATTTGTGAAACCTTCACTTATCGGGACTCAATATTATATACACATCTAATAACAGTATTATCACAGATGCAGCGGAATATGTCTAACTAAAATGTTTCTCTATTGTCGATCTTGTCTTACAGGATATGTTCTAGTTGCACGTAGAATAGAATTGCCACAAGAAAAACATAATTTTCTATGACCAAAAGCAGGCAATCCTTCACTGATTGTGTTTGCTTGATCTTGAAGCAGTGTCAAACACTGTACAAAGCACACATTCTGAAGACAACTGCAATAAAAAAACATGAATGAAAGTGTTTTTACCCTTTGTGGCGTTATCTATCTTCTGTAACATATTCACAGAAGTTACACCTATATGTAATCAAGAGTAAAGCCTTTTTTGCCTCAAACAAGTTCGTTTTATGTTATTATTGTGCGAGTCTAAAATAAATATTTCTTTCATTCTATAAAAAATTTTTGTAAGATGGTAGGGTGGTGGAGATCTGACATTCTTAGGTATATATTCAAAGAGTAAAATAAGGTCTGCTTAACTGAGTAGGAGTTATCCACGACTGTAACAAGTTAATCATTGGAGTAGACGCTTGTTCTAATGAACGTGTAGGTAGGTGCTTGGGTATCAAAAATGAATAATTGATACATCGTTGGTTTCGCCGGGGGACTGACGGTATCAATTGGTCGACCCCACAACTCGACATATTTGCACAATTAAAGACACAGAAAAAAAAGTTTACAAAATACAAAAAAACGTGTACTTACGAGTATGTACGCACGTAGGAAGTTATACTCCTTTAGCGTAAAAAAACTAAAATAACTAAAAAATTATTTAAAATCCTGGTGACAATTAATTGACGGCCGCGGGTTCGATTCCCGTACGGAACCCGTATTTGTATGGCCTACAAATAATTGTTCTGGGTCTGGATGTTTGTACTTGTGAAATCTATCTATGTAAACTGCCCCCGCGATACTGGAGAAAATCCTAGTGTGGAGGTAACATTTAAAAAAAAATGTAATTTGTTTTTATTAAGATTTTTAAGCTTTATATATTGTTTCACAAAATAAACATACATCCATCACGTCTTTTTATGTGTAAATTTAACCTCTTATCTTTTTCAAGATATAAATAAATATATTAACGATTTTACATCTGTATGCTGAGAATGCAAAACTGCGATACAATCTCTACACTTAAGTTTATTTTACAAAATTCTTCCTCTCTATCCACCTTTAAAATATTGCAAAACAATTTTTTTTCTTATGTGCATGGAAAGAAGATCACTTAATGCTAATAAACTTTGAATTGGCAAAGAATTTGTATGATATAAATATAATATATGAGTTGAATTATTTTAGATCCTATACTTTCTTTTGAGCATGTCCATTTTTTAACTTATTTTAGTCTATTATTCTTATTATATTGTTTTTAACCTTTCCCTCTTTCTTGGTGTCACTTCAAAACCACTGATTGATGTAGTATAAGCAGATAAGCTAGGTACAGGTGCAATACCTCTGTACTGATATGTATTCAATTCAAACAAATTAAATAGACAAGGCAGAATTATTTCGCAAAACTTATGTAATGCAAGAGCAATCTAACATATAATCTAGTTTAACAATAATATATAGAAGAATAATTCAACTTCTATATAATTATTTTGTCTACAAAATTCTTAATGTATGCAGTAAGATATTAAGAACATCATTTTAATCACCCATTTTCAGCAGAATAGGTTACAGGTTTCATTATTTATTTCACTTTCTTTCAGAGAGGAATGTCAGATAATTTAAATTATCATACTGCCTTAGATCGACCGCTCTCATCGGTATATGATTTAAACACCCTATGTTATAAAAATCGTATGAAATACCTTTTACTAAATCGTTGTCATCCACCTCCAAATAATTGTTGCTCTTACAACCACTCTTACAAACACGTTTTGAACGCCCTTTTTTATTACACATTTGACAAAAATAATTGGCATATCGACATTTATCTTTGGTATGGTTCTTATATCCACAAACCAAGCAAGATACGTTTTTTCTGTAGTTTGAAGAACAGAATTTTCTTGCGCTCGTAAAGCGAAAACGGGGCTGCCGCTGATGATATGGCTAGTCCCTCATCTTGCAATGACCTTTCGACTGCAACTCGAGCATATCGTACCCTTTGTGCTAATTCCAACGCTTTGTTGAATGTCAAGCTATCGATGTTTTCACTAAAAAACTTCTCTTTTTCCTCGGCATTCGCCTATTGTGGCACAAGCTTGTCTCTTAATGCCGTCTCGAGTTCTATTTTAAAGCCACAAAACTGTGCGAGATGACGAACCCGGGCCACCTATTCAGTTAAGTCTTCGCCTGGTCTTTGTTCCGCTTTATAAAAAACATATCTTTCCGCAAACATACATTTCTTTGAGGAAAACTGGTTGTCAATATTTTCAATAAGAGTCTTATAAGCTAAGTTTTATAATTTTAACGGAATGTATCTTCTGCTAAAGATGTGAGCAAAAAAGCTCTTCTCATAACTCCCACTTTGTCAGTGTCGTCATGATAATCATTTGCCATACAGAACTGGACAAATCCACTCTTAAAAATATCCCATTCTTGCATGTGGTGATCAAATGTGAGGTTGTTGCTTGTTGCCGAAAAACACATTTCCTTTATTTGATATTATTTATTTGTAACTAATTAAATTTATTGCACGCAATAATGCGTGAATAAGGTCCTCGTCGCCAAATATTGTGTATTTATGGGAATTTCACCACTAAAACACAAATGAAATGTATACTTTTTATTGAATGACAACACAACTGTCAGATCTTAGTTTTTTCATAAGCCTACAATATGGTTTACATACTCTACAATAATGTAAATAAAACACGTGTTGTAGATTCATATATATTTGAATAACTACCTTAAATATAGTTATCAGTTCCCACAAAAACTTGAGAGACAATTACCCACTGAAGTTGTCGCTTTTAGGTGTCAGTGTGCGCGCGCATCGTAACAACTTCATGGTGTCGTTTTTAGGTGTCGGTGTGCGCGTTTATCGTAAAAATTCACTCTCATCATCTTTCCCAAACGCCACAAAATTCAATAATTAACTAATCTCAACTATCAAACACAGACGGTCGTATTTGCTAGCGCAAACGCAAAGATAGTGTTAGTTAATGCGTCAGTACAAATGTCAGACTCAGATAACTATAAACTATAAACTAGGCATGTCGATCTGAAATCGATTAATCGATCCAAAAACCTCGCGCATCGTACTGATTCAAGAACTAGCGATAAAGTACCTAAACTGGCTGGATTATATTAGTTTTTTAATTTTTTTGCTGTAGTCGGACGCAAAAACAACCGGTCGTTTTTGGTGGATAATTTGAACACATAAAATAAATATTTATTAACGCATCCAAAGACGTCGTTACTTACTAATAAAAAAAAGTTATTTCTAATGTAACCCGTGGATTCCAGCGTCTAACCTTATCTTTGCTGTAAATTTACTTTATCTATCAAAGGATTTTTGTCGGGAACTTGACCGGCTGATTGCTCTTTTTTTTATAGGATAAGGGTGACAAACGAGCACACATTCCACCTGGTGGTAAGTGGTTGCTGCGGCCCATAGACATCTACATCTGTACTCAATTACAAATCAAAATGCAGATGCGTTGTCACCCGTGAGGACTAAGATGGATTGCCTCATTTCCAGTAAAAAGGGTCTCCGGTTCTCTACACTCACCATACGAAAGACAGCAGCGTTAAACTGCTATTTTACGCTGGTTTTCTGTGAGAGCGTGGTCCTTCCCCGGTCGAGCCGACCCATTCATGCTACAACTATACTACTAATATAGCTGCAGCATGGCTCTACCACGTGAAAACGTGGTAGAAAACGTGTTCCTGTATTATTGTTCAAATAATGGTTTGAAGTGGATTTTGTTATGTTAAAGTGGTTCGAATTTGCATATTAAATGTCTGCGCATGTGAACTATTAGCGATAACGGTGCAACAAGTGTTTCGATGGTGATGTGAATCTCAAAATAAGGCGTCTGTCTGCTTAGGCACCTTGAGATACTATTGCCAACTGTCTGCTGGCTCAAGTTGCCGTCAAAATCTCCTAATTACTAGCAGTAAGCAGAGTACTATAAAGGATTATTATCACTTGATACTAAGATAAATGAAGACATAGCTTAAAGGATCCAAGCCAAAAATATAAATAAAAAAAAAAATATTTATTAAAAATATATTGTGAGTAAATATTATATGTTGAAGTTTATAGTAACGAAATATATGAAGTTTATAGTAAACATTACCTATTGTGTTCGTGTAGCATTCATTCATTTCAATTTGATAAATAGTGAGTGATGAGATTGAAACCGATTTATCGAGAATTATACTTTGCAGTTTGCACTATTGAAATTCCCAGTAGTAGCACGGAGTCTGGATTTGTGCCCGGTGTATGGCAAAAGGCTCAACCCCTATTACATGAGACATATAACATAACTGAGGACTAGTGGGAGTACTACGTATCTCTGCCTACTCCTTCGGAGAAATACAGGTGTGATGTTATGTTTATTAATTTAATGGTATTTCTATCCAATTAGTTGTATTTAATAAATTATCATCAATAATGTTCTGTGTCTATATTAGGCACCCCTCATGTCTCATGACGCCCGCAGGGGGTAGACAGCTTATGCATGCCCGTGTGTCAGCCGACCTCGTGTGCCCATTTGGCAATTAAACACGCCTTGTCTTTAATCTATGTTGTTCAAAGATAAAACGCTGTTTTAATCTTCGAAGACCATAGATTAAAGACAAGGCCGTAATGTAACGTTTTCGAATTGAACATTTTCGATTGTTTTAACATATTTTTGTTTTGCCGCGTAAAAGGAGGTAAATATTAAAAAGTTTGTTGTGTGAAAAAAATGTATTGAGCGAGTGTGATTTTTTAATCTCTTTTGATATAACGTTGTATTGTTATGTAAATAAAACAAATACTTTTTAAATAATGGCTTAATTTCATAATCCTTACACTTTATGTACAAGAAACCGGCAAAATTACGTCACGCAATTTTGAAATGAGATTGATAATATTATAAAAATAGAATTAAATATCTTAATTCATAACTAATCGTTCAGTATTAAGTTTTATATATAGCTGGCATACAAAATTAAAAAGATGTCATTGTTTACATTAGCGCCTACCGGTATCGCGCGATCTCCCGAACGACCTTGACACTTGAAGCGTAAAAATATAAAATGGTCGGGCACATAAGGGGTTAGGCATGTTGGAAAATGTCATGATTAATCGAAAATCGATCTTTTAATACTCGATTTAATCGAAAATCGATTCTGATATGTTTGAATTGAATCGAATCGGAGATCGATTATTATTTAAGTGAATCGACATGCCTACTTTAAACGTCATTTATGGGGAGTAAAACCATAGACATAGAGCATGGACTGAGCCCACCCTAACCAAATGTCAAATAAAATTGACTATACCCAATATTCATACTTTTAAACTTAAAAATAAATTCCCTATTCAAAAATTAATCCCCCGACGCGTAATGTCGTAAAAAATTATGAAACTAATTATTATAAAATTTTAGTCTTGAAGCGCGAGAATTTTTGTTACCACTTTTGGGCATTCTCCTACGGCCTTATATTGCAAAAAAAATTATTATTGACGGCATAAGTGACTACGAATCCAACAAATTACTATTTTACGGTGTGAAAACTTATCCAGTGCTTAAAAAATATTAGCCTTATATGACACGTTTAGAGAAATAAAAAAAAACATTACACGAAGCGTGCGAAACACAGCAGCGTTAAGCTGCTATTTTACGTTGGTATTCTGTGAGAGCGTGGTCCTTCCCCGGTCGAGCCGACTCATTCGTGCTACAACTATACTACTAATATAGCTGCAGCATGGCTCTACCACGTAAAAAATCTACCACGTAAAAAAAGATAAATATTTATTTATCTTTTAGCCCTTTCAATGGTATTACTGTATAAAACGTTACTACTCTACCATGTATAAAACGTAAGCGAACACTATTGAGACACTTCTGTAGAAGTAAGAAGCCCTTTCATTTTTGTTTACTAGAAATTTTACCGGCCTTCAGGGCAAGGAAAATTTTGAAATGAGCTGAAAGGAAGTTGCCGACGACGCTCAACCAGCTTCCCAATGGATCCGTCAAGACTACATAGTAGTGGACAACAGTTAAGTTTCTATCAAAGGATTTTCCAGGTTTACTACTAATAGCTTATACATAAATCAGCCAGCACATCATGCAGCGCCAGTGTAACTAATATTTACTTGAATACATAATTAATTATTATATAGGTATGGAGAGACTTTAAAAGCCGTGCCTGCACTTAAGCAGCAAAGTTAAGAAAGGAAAGGATACGGACCGGCAATCGAAGCATCACCACTGCTGCCCTGATTGAGGCGGAAAAATAAATTGTGTCGCTCATAGGTGTAGACTGCCCTGACTCAGTGTCAAAAAAGATGTGAGTTCAAATCAGGGTGTGTAGTAGACTCATAATAATTACTTATATACAAATTCATATATCTAATCAAACTTCACAACCTTATTTTTTGGTTTTAATGCAATTTACAATAATAAATAATTTTTACTAATAAATGCAACACGGGATGGAAGCTAGGATGGAAACAATAGAAGTCATTTCCTTATCTCAATGTAAGTTATTAAAATATATTTAAAATATAGTGTAAATTCTGTTGCATTTTAAATGTACTTACCTACAATGTATTAAAACACAAGTTTTAATTACAGGTAATGAATATAAGTCGCTTGAGACAGGGACAAAGTAAGAGAAAGAGACAGCAAACATCGGCAGCACCACAAATTAGTAAGTTTGTGTTATTTTTATTACACTTACATCCATACATCTCTTCATGGTTTTATTTCACTAAGACATTTCATGTTTTTTCAGCAGAGCAACTGCTTCCAACTTTCACCACCACCTACTGAACAACATGTTCAAGAAATAACAATGCAGTCACCAGCGCCACAAATATGTAAGTTTTTTTTTTTAAATTTATTTATTAATGAATTTATGATACAGTGGTGTTACTTAATTCTAAACTCACCAAACTTTTACGTTTGATGGCAAGAGGCGCTCTTTTACATAACAATGAACCACCTTATGTACTACTTATATTGAACACAATAATACACAATTATATAATATAATAATATCCAGGGTGTCCGGTGACTATTTTCACATTTCAAAGTGTTGTAACTTAAGAACGCAAACAGCTGGAGGGGCGTGGGGTGCGGGGTTAGATTCGTCAGCGTCGTGAGTTTTTTAGTCGCCATGCCGCGTTTTCGTGATGGAGGCATATTTAACAAGCAATTTTTCGCTGATTGCGGCGCAGCGGAAATTCCGTAATCATTTTAATCTTCCACGAATAAGTGATGTTCCTTCAAAAAACTTTAATTCGTTATTGGGTAGCAAGATTTCGTGCTTTAGGCTCAGCTGTAAACATGCGTCGCCAAGGTCCAATTGCATCTGTATCGACTGCAGAAACCATCCAACGTGTGAGTGAGCAGCTTTAGGTATTGCTAGATCAACATTGCACGAAATAATAAAAAAAAAAGCTCAAGTTTCATCCGTATAAAATTCAAATAACCCAAAAACTTAACGAAAATGATTACCAAGCAAGGTTATCTTATGCCGAACGAATGTTAACAACTTTTTGTACGGAAACACGACTGCTGAACGTTTTTTACAGTGACGAAGCCCATTTTCATTTAGGCGGTTATGTAAACAAACAAAATTACCGTTACTGGAGTTCTGAGAATCCAAAAGAATTGCATCAAGAACCATTGCATACAGATAAGGTAACAGTTTGGTGCGCTATATCAGGGAAAGGAATTCTTGGTCCTTATTTTTTTGAAGACAGTCGTGGTCGGGCAATATCCGTTAATTCAGAAAGATATTGTGAGATGGTCAACGGTTTTTTGAGAGACGAACTACGCAACAGTTCTATTGCTAACAGAAACAGCTGGTTTCAACAAGATGGCGCCACCGCTCATACCGCACACATCTCCATGAATGTTGTAAGGAAATTGTTCCCAGGAAAAATCATCTCTCGGTACGGTGACATCCCCTGGCCAGCACGATCTCCCGACCTGAGTCCATGTGACTTTTTTTTATGCCACCACTGCTCAACTGAAAGAAAATATCCGGACCGAAGTTTTGAATATTTCTAGCGATCTCTGTAAACGTGTTTTCGAAAATATGCGTGTGAGATGGGAAGAGTGTTTGCGCCAAGAAGGTCGACATTTAGAAAACGTTATTTAAAAAAAATGAAACTCACATTAATGTTCTTTCTATGAGAATAAAAATAATTTAGAAACCTTTTGTATTTATTTTTATATCATCCTTTGAAATGTGAAAATAGCCACCGGACACCCGGTATAAACCTATGACATCTTGTTGTTATGTTAACTATATAACCTTATATACATGTAACTTTAATTACATTAATTAAATATCTACTACTTATATATTATATTGTAATATTTTAATCTATATAGTTCTATTAGCAACCCTGTATAATGTTTCTTTAATTTTTTCTTATGTGATCCTTTACTAATTTTTACTTTTTTCTTAGTAGATCTATTTTTTTAAACACTTTAGCTACCAAATACTTAGATGTTCTCTTACCATAATAGTTTGTTATTTTTGGTAGAACCAGTTTGTTTTCTCTAACCCTATGAGTGTTGTACTTGTTTTTAACATTAACTTTATATTCCTCATTATGATAATATTCCAGACCTACCAAATAATCTACTTTTTATCTATGGGTATTATTTTACAAATGGAAAACAACTTATCATAGTCTTTGTTGCAATTATCTTTAACATTTTTACTAACTAGAAACTTCATCAGTCTTATATGTATGTCTTTGATATCTCTTAGATATGTAATAAAGGTTCGCCCGTATACAAGGAGTCCATAACTCATTAGCGAGTCGGCAAGTGCAAAATATACTATTCTTAACGTTTGTTTGTTTAATACATTTTTTAATTGGTAAAACTTACTTAGCACCGATCCTAGCCTATTGCAAATGTCTTTTACATGTATTTTCCAGTTAAAATTCTTATTTATTGTTAGACCTAAATATTTAAATTTATCTACATAATCCAATCTTTTACATTTACAGTTAAATTTATTTCTATGCATACAGTCGTATGTATGTCCTATCACTGTTAGATATACATTTTATACAGATTTAGCATTTTGATTATATGGCGAGTGTATATGCATACATTTAGTTTTTGCAAGATTTAAAATAATGCCATTGTCGTATGCCCATTTGCTAATGTTTTCAAAATCACCTTGTATGCACTTTTGTACATCAGTTATATCTTTGGATGCATAAACAAGACACATATCATCAGCATACATGAACACCTTACAATTATGCACGACATTTGACACAGTGTTCACATGCATTATATATCCTACAGGGCCGTACACCGATCCAGTAGGCACACCCGAATGGACATCCGCGTCTTTCCCAACTACTTGGGAGATAATTGTGCTTATTTTTCTATTAGTGAGGTAGTTTTTAAACCAATTATTTGTGGGACTGCGTATTCCGCATTCGTCCATTGTCTGTAATAAGATCACGTGGTCTAAAGTGTCAAACGCTTTTCTTAAATCAATGAAAAGTGCTATAATTTGTTTACCAGAATCTAAGCAGTCATTAATATAATCTGAAAATCTTATCAAAGCAGAGACCGTGTTGCGCCCTTTCCAAAAACCGTGCTGTGAGTCACACAGTATGTTATAATGTTCTAAGAACGCGCTCATCTGTCCTACAATATTTATTTCGATTATTTTATCTATAACAGATAATATTGCGATGGGCGTATAATTAACATATTCTAAATGACTTCCTGATTTGTATATAGGACGTATAATTGCTTTTTTTAACTGGTCAGGATAAATACCATTAGATAAGGACATATTTATTAGTAAAGCTATAACAGGACTTATTTCTTTACGTAAATATATAATGTCTTGCGCCCGTATTCCATCCGAACCGGGTGCTTTCTCACAGGACAATGTTCTTATAACCTTTTCTACATCTGACGAAGTCACCTTACTGTATCTATAGCTTACCTCGCTCGGTTTTACATATTTATTTCTATCTAAAAACTTCAAGTTATATACATGTTTAATTACCTTTATTTCCTCCGTAAATGTTGTAGAAATTTTTTTACAAATCTATTTTATACTATCTGTTTTTCCTAAGTACCTTAAAATAACATCATCTAAGCTAGTTTTGTTTCGACCCAACCATAAGTTTATATTTGTCCATATTTTCCTAAAATCTCCATTACACTTTACAATTTGTTCCTGTCTATATTTATTTTTTGCCATATTTATTGATTTATTTACTTTATTTCTAAATTTTGTATAGACTAATCGCCTGTTCATATTCTTTGGATCCGTTTTCCAAACTCTAAATAAATAATCCCTTCTCAGTAACATTGTATATAAATATTTATCTATCCATGGACGTCTTATTACTTTCTTTCTATCTATCTTAATTTTAATTGTACTTTCCTTGTAAATGTTATCAAATACACTACACATCGTCTGATACAATAATAACGGACACGTTATTGTAATTAACTGGGCCCAATTATATTCATCCAGCTTTTGTTTAACAGTTTTGTCACTTAACACTTCAAGCATACTATTGTTATTTATATTGCCACTCACACATTGATTTTCGTTTCCACTAACACATAAATTCAACATTAATGCTATTCCATGATGATCGGCGATGTGACTCAAGCACATACGCGCACGCGTCATGCTAGCTCCGTCCCGCTCGCACCCAGATATGATCCAAGCACGATGCCTCTAGCCGGCCCTCCGCGATCGCTTCGCACGTTGTCTCTTCGCTCGGTATTACACATAGCAGACCGCATTCACACAGGGCGTTTTTGTACCTTGTTACAGTAGGATTAACCGTGTCATTTAATATGTTTCTATTGGTGTCCCCAATCACTATTACATTGTCAGATGCTGGTACGGATTTAACTAGTGTCTCTAATTGCTGGATAAATATCAGTTTATTATTGGTAGGTGGTCTATATATCGCGATTACATGTGTTTTAGTTTTCCCGTGCTTCAATTGACCATGAAGTGTTTCCACTGCTTCTGTGTTTACCATTTTAGCTTCAAAATTCAATCCATCCTTAGCGTATATTAATATTCCTCCTCCTCTTCTCGTTTCTCTAGTATGTATAAATGTATTATATCCCACTATTTGGTACAATGGAAGTTCTTCCTTCTTAATACTAAATAATAATATAGAATTTATTTCGCTTAATATTAATATATCTATGTTATACTTATTTTTATCAAGTAGTATTAATAACTCGTTAAAGTGTTTCCGAAGAGATCTTATGTTCAGATGTAATATGTGGGTATTCCATATATTTTGGGATAGAGCCATGATATCATAGTATCTTTTAAAATTGAATTTAAAATTACCGGAGAAGCTATCTATACAATCGAATGTTACTGTTCGATATCGCGTCGTGTGTACTCGCCGCGTTATGTACGCGTGTTTATTTACATTCATCGAACTTTTTCAAATCTTCCTTCGATCTAATATTGTAAATCTTTTTTCCTTCACTATTCTTTTTGACCAGGATACTACCATTCTGCACCCAAATATATTGAAAAAATTTCGGCTTAAGTTTATTTCTTACAGTCCAAAGAAGCCGTCGTTAATATTTTGGTAAATCTTCGTTAATGTATATTCGCTTTTCACTGCCATTATCATAGACTTTATTATTCGTTATTTTGGTTTCCTTCTTTACAAGCATCCAGCTGTTGCGAGCAGATTTAGACCGAAGCGTGACCAACACAGTCTTGGGCTTTGTGTCATCTGGTTTTCATGGCATACCCTCTGTGCATCTTGAATTTTATTTGGGTCTAGATTTAGTTTCTGTGCCATTTTTTGGACTACTAATATAGTATTTTCGTTTTCATGTTTCTCTAATCCGTGACTTTAATTTTTTTTCTCTTTATCTTTATTTCCAACTCCTGTACCCGTTCTTCTAATGCCTTGTTACATTTCTCCAAATATACATTTTTTTGTTCTAATGCTTTAATTTTCTTTTGAGATTCTTCTTTAAAATCAAGTAATGTCTGATACATATCAGCATAGAATTCAACACCGTTGGTAAGTTCTTCTATTTTCTTCTCCACGCTATAAATCACCGCTAACTTTTTATTTACCTCAGCCAAAACGTAATCTCCAGACTCTTCACTAGGGTTTAATGTGATTTTCGTATGATCTACGGACTGATTAGGGCTGCTTTTCTTTGTCTGGCAGTCGTCGCAGAGCGTACTGCTTAGGAACTTTTTATTTACACATTTTTATGGTAAATATTTTCACATGCTCCCTTACATCTCACTATATCCTCTTTAGCCAAAGACAGAAACAGTTTGCATTTCTTACATTGCACCATTTTCACTTATGCTTAGTTAATTATTTGCGATATTGGTATTTGGTCACTGCTAACGCACTTAAATCGATACACACAACCGTGCGTTGAGCGCGCGCGCACGGTATTGTTGAAGTTTGAGCTTTGTTATTCATATAATTCCTACTTACATTCATTATATATTTCTGTGCTCCTCTGTTTCATTCACTATTTCCGAGATACAAATTATCCTGTGTTACTCCAGCATATGGTCTATCTACATATTATGTGCCAAATTTCATATAAATCTGCCATTGCATTTTGCACATTGCACATTTGGACATGCATCAGGTACATTTTAGCGTGAAGAGATAAGTATAATATTTGATAAATAGGTTTATAATTTGATCATACTGTTACGGTTTCCCAATGCTAGGGAAAACCCTTAATCATGGATAATAATTGATTACATAGATTTCCTCTAAATAGTTTTGTCATCATTTAAAGGCACCTCTGCTTCCCGCTCCCGGGAACGAGTCAGTCTCTGCCCGACCGCTGAATCCCTAACACCTCTGTATAATCGCGTGTCTGCCAGTTTCGACTCCGGGCCAATTAAAATTTGTAACCAATTCTATTTCTAAATAATACTATTTCCGTTGTGTAATAAAAGTGTTTTTTTTAAAACCTAGTTTACGAGGTCCCGTATAACAATACGTAACACATAATATGCAAGACAGAAAATAAATAAGGGTTTGAAATTGACAAAGATGATTTGCGCCGATTTCTAAGGGTGGTAGTACCATCACCATATCATAAGCTATCTATAGAACGCCTGTATTGAAGCTATGACAAATCTTGGAATATCTGTTGTGGCAAATCCTATCTCGCAAAATCAATTTCTGGATATGAAAAGAAATCTTCATATCATAAGATGCAAAAATTCTGTCAATTTGGCATTTTCCATGAAGAATATCTATAGAGGAGTCTATAAAAAGTATTATGGCTACCATCCATCAAACCAGTTCAAAAAAGGATCAGATTTGGTTATAAAAACTGAGTGGCTGCCAATTCAGATGGGTACAGCTAATTTTTTAATTCATACTGTGGGAAAACAACTGAAAGTGGAAAGGCACCTCTTAGTACCAAGATGATGAAATCGCTGCTGACAAAAAAAAAGACAGACGAGAAAACAGTGTATTTCGACAACGTGTTTTATAATTGTGATTTGTTGAGAGACTTGGAGTCTAGATATAAAGATACTGGGACAACACTTGATATTTTTGACAAAAAGTCACCTTTAAGCCCTGTATAGAGCGTGCCACCAAAGATGAGACTTGACACACCACGTGGTTTGACTTGCGCATTACACGATTTATAGGTCTCTTTAGCGGTATGAGGTCCGAGGTGGAAAGGGACCGGGCGTCATAGGGGCGGCGGAAAGTGCGCGGGAGGCGCGGTACGGCGCTGCGCATTCGCGTTAATTGCCTCTCGTTCCCCTCGCCCCGTGCACGCGCCGCTTGACCCTGCAATACAGACTAGCGCAACCGTGTTTATTTTCTACTTTGTTTATAGTAGTGCTTGTGTTATTATAGGAGTGCAACTTTGTGAAATCTTAATTATGCTTCGAGGTAAAACATTAAAAAAAACTATATGTCAAAAAAAGCAAATGAAGGTGTACAAAATTTGAAGCAGGTACAAATGCATACAGCGGCCGCAACTAAAACATGTTTAATAAGAGTAAAAATAATTGTAGTAGCTCCGAGTTTCTACCAATTTTCCGAACTCCCGGAAAAAAAGGTCGAGGCCCAAAATTTTAACCGAGATAGATAAGTTTGACAAAGGAGTAATAAAAAGATGTATCCACAACTTTCATGTTACGAATAAGGAACTGCCGACACTTAATAAAATTTTAGCAAAGTTTTTGCATTTTGAAAGACCTTGGTTTTTGATGGAGGAGGACAGAAACTAATAGAAAAATTCTTATTGAAAAATCCAACATTAGACTGAAAAGAATTCAATACCTGCAAAATGTCAGAAAAAATTGCTTTTATTTTAAATAGTTCAAATATATTATAGTTTTCTTGTAGATAACTTTCTTGTTGTAATCTTTCGTCTAACTGTGCTTCTTATTGTGCTGTAACTATATAACTTAATTTAACTTAATTTTAATACATGTGTGTGTATTCTGTCGGAATATAGTGATAATTAGAGGACACTTGGACGTTTTATTTAACACCCAATAAAATAGAACCTAGTCCACTTGCGCGTTGTATGATCGTAGATGCTAGGTTGAACCCATTTATGTGAGCAACTTCGTAGAGATATTCTCTCTCGTCATTCTGATTAACACGAGGGTTTGAAGGCCCGGAGTTCCCTGCGTGCGGGGCGCGAATTGTAACAGCGGGTAAGTTGCACAAAACAGATAACACAAGCCGGCCAGTATAAAAATATACTATTTTTATACTGGCCTTACTTTTGCGAGGCTTCTGTGAAGTAGAGTTGGGTCAGCTTATTACTAGCGACCATAATAAGTAGCGCAAACGCTACTAACAATAAGAAGGTTACAACCAAGACCGACACAAGGATGGACAACAACAATGCCCTCAGCCCAGAGAAAATATACAGTACCAAAAAGTACACATACCATGAGTCAAATGGTGACGTCGTACGCTTTAAGGGTGCAACCCTAGTCGCAGAATTAGTGTGATACACGGACCGCCGAAACAAAATATCGTAGTCAAGTTCAACAATGGAACTACTAAAAGAAATAAACTTAACATTAGAATGTATGAGTATATCCACCAATAGATGTTAAAAGTTGATAAGGACTGGGTATACAGTCAAGCCCAGCATTTCCAAAGCAGTAACAAGTTTCCTTCCTTTAATTTGTTTTTACTCTATATATTTTGATAACTCGCATAGTAGCTCTTCAAATGATGATACACTCATTCTAAATTAGGCGAAAAATTTTTTTCGTCTATCTTTAATGCTTCGTATTTTCGAGAAAAGTACTCGCCATCGGGATTCATAGCCTTATTAAATGGATGTATCCAGTATCTTCTTTGTCGTTTATTTGAAATAGAGTAATATATTCTTAATAACAAATAAGCAATAAGTTTATTACAAATCCATAGCAGAGAGACGTCTATCCACACTCAAAAATCACGAGGAACTAGTTACCCTGCAGTAACGCTTTTTTCGCGACGCCGCAACGCAATCTGCCGATTTTAGCGTTGGGTTGGGGATCTAACAATATTCTCAGATATATGCATATCAAAGTATTTAAAAATGAAAATTAATCATCAACGCTAGACAGGGACGTAACAAAATGTAAAGTAAAACGGACCAATGTATTAAGCTACAAAAACGGAGAAAAGCTTGTATTGAAATGCTGAAGCACAGTGATACGGAGGACGATGTCGATAATTATACGAAGCGGCGACGTCCACAAAACAAATCTTTAAATCTGATTTAAATGGTACATGATATTGTGAGAACTACAAATTAAATTCAGGTCATGACTTTAGCAGCCAATAAAGAATGTGTTCCAAAATGTATGATTTACCAAAAATTAAATTATTTTTTAAGATTTAGTCTATTTCTTTGGAACTTGTTATAAACTCTTGTCAAGTCTTGTTCAGTAAAATTTTACAGGCTCTTTTTTGTTTCAGATGAGCAATGTTGTATTGACTAACCATAACACAGACAGCGTCATCGTCCGCGACTTACCGATAGAATCAAACTATAACGTAGTTTATACCGAGGAGATTCAAGCAAATTGAACACATACATCTCAAGTCTTATCGAATGATACTACGCCTTTAGTGCAGGATTGAGTAAACTTTGGCATCAGTAAAATGTTTGAGAACCAAAAACAAATATTGGACAACTAAGCAACTATTGTAAGCCAATTTCTTCAAAATCGACAGCAGCAACTGAATAATAACTCTACAATTATCGCTCAGATTCAATCTCTAAACAACGTGCAAAATAGTTTGATTCAAAAGTTCTGCTTTGTCTATGCAACTGGAAGACGCAGTTTCTTAAATAACTTCATCATATATTCAAAATGTGCTAACTTTGAGCAGCAGCTAAGGCCATGTTGACAATATTCCAATATATGAAAAGCCAGTTGACATTTGACAAGCGCTCAGGATTTAGATGAACTCGGAAAACAGTTATCGAACCTAAACAACAGAGACCGTTTGAAAAATAGATATTCTATACTTTGTTATGGTGCTAAAGCTATAGATTGTGCTTATATGCTTGTTGATATTATTTTTGTAAGGAAATTTATTTAAGAGTGCTCATAGAGTGGGGGTAGCAGAGGTGAAGATTTGAAAATTCCTTAAAAAGGTTATAAACATGTTTTGTAAATTTTCTGGAATACTGCATATTCTGTAGAATACAACATGCTTACAGAATATACAGTATTACTCATACACTGCCTTATATCTGGCTATCTATTGTGGAAGGAGGAGTTTTACAAGCAAGTAGATGGTGTGGCGATGGGCTCACCTGTATCTCCCATAGTCACCGACATATTCATGGAGGACTTTGAGGAGAAAGCCCTTCTTACTGCTCCTGTATATCCAAGATACTACAAGCGGTATGTAGACGACACTTTCACAATTTTACCATCTGACAAAGTAACTGCATTTTTAGACCACCTTAATTCCATAAATTATAAAATACAATTTACAATGGAGTTAGAGGCAAACAATCCTTTAGCTTTCCTAGATGTTTTAGTCATCCGAAATCCTGATAACACTATTGGTCACACTGTATATAGGAAAAAGACCCATACCAACCGATATTTAAATGGTGAATTGCACCATCATCCATTACAGTTAGCTACCGTGGGAAAATCTTTGTTTCAGAGAGCACGAGGGATCTGTGACAGAAAACATGTGGCCGCTAAGCTTTAGCACGTCGAGCAAGTATTGCAAGACAATAGTAGGCGGGTCCCGCGCCTACGTCACAGCGACCGAGTGAAGCCGGCCACAGTCGAGCGTGTGCCTGCTGTACTACCCTATGTCAGAGGAGTCACAGACAAGGTTGGCTACGTCTTGAAGCGAACTTTTTTTAAAACATACTTCAAGCCGCCGAAGAAGATTATTCAATTTTTACCATCCGTCAAGTGTAATATCCCTTTACAAGATGCAGGAGTGTACAAGCTTGATTGTGAATGTGGTCTCTCTTACATAGGACAAACAAAAAGATCCATTAAAACCCCGCGTGAAATAACATATAGCTAACGTGAGGCACCGACGCTCTGGGAAGTCTGCAGTCTGTGAACATGTTCAAGATCGTCCCCGCCATTACATCAGATTTGATAGACCACAAATCCTCGCAAAAGAACACCGATTCTAACCAAGGATGATACGCGAGGCTATTGAAATTAAAAATATCCTAATTTAAATAGAGAAGATGCTCAGGTGCTTGGGATCCTATAATTAACAAAATTAAATCCAAACCCAAGCATACCACTGCAAGACTTCAAGATAATGTAAGCTTATTCTGCGTAGATCGAATCAAAAATTAATATTCAAAAACTGAAGGTAGCCGGGCTAATGCGACATCGGGACATCGCCCCCCCCCCCCCCCGTGACCATGGGTTGCTATAAAGCGCCCGAAACGTCAGGAATTAAAATAAGTAAATTAAACGCGATAAAATCCGTAAAAATTGAATCGTGAAAAATTGTTTTATTCAATAATGAATTATTTTTCAAAACGATTTTGAAAAATGCCAAAAAAAGGAGAATTGCAAAACTTGAAAAAGCTTCAACGTCAAGACAGCGTTCTGTTAGGAGTGCCACTCTGAAGGTGTTTTAAAAAAAAAAACTTTTTACACCCAAACACGGAAGTTCTTTTGGTTTATTTTCCTAATATTAAAATAATACAAAAATTTACAAAAGCCGCGAACGACGTGTGCAATATGCACTTAATATGGGTTGGAGCTGCACTGCCTCGATTACCTCAAACACTACTCGAGTAAAATAATCGAGTCAGCCCTTTTAACTAACTAGGGTTGGACATAACATCTCCCCCTTTGACGGAGGTCATCCTCAATTTTAATAAGGGATGAGCAGAGTATTACAAATAATACAGCGAAAATTAGAAATAATTTGAATACAAAAATAATTATTAAAATAGTCATGTAGTATTGGTAACTTAATTATTATTATAAAATCATATTGAATTGATTCAAGGAAAATTAAACTATCTTCACAAAAATTAAAACTTATTTATTGACAATAAAATAGAAAAAGATTCAGTAAATAACGAAATAGTAAATGATTCAGTTTTGTATTAATGTTAAGATTTATTTATTTTATTTTTATTTCAAATAGAAATATTTAATAATCTTAATATCTAAGACACAATGTAAAAACAAAAATAAACTTAAATTCTAATGTAACATAAGACGTTATGATATAAGTATACTCAATTAATATAGTATTTAATTATGACATAAGTTTCGATTTGATAAGATAAATTTACCAAATGTTCTTTTCATTTGATTTTGCATTGGCATATTGTGTAAGGATATAGAATCTTTTATATTTTCGTCTGATGATGAGACTTCAGTTAACTCAATAGAGTTACTAACTTTCGATTCGTGTTTAATAGTCCGCCGTTTATAGCACTGATTAAATGTTTGTATGCAGCAGCAAGAATTATAATTTCTCTTTATAAAACAACAAAACATTTTTATAGAAAACATATAAAATAATGCAAATAATCAAGAAATATGTAAATGCTATTCATCATTTACATATTTCTTTTACCATATTACCATATTTGTTAATATGAGATTGTGCTTGAACTTTATTGATCTCATTTTCTAAGTTATTAAAGGAATGATAAAAATATTTCATAGTTTCTATGTCTCGGCTGGTTAAAGATATAGTAGATAAGTATGGAATCGATTTATTTAGAAATTCTTTATTACAACAACCGTCTTCAGTAATATTAAAATTTAAATTCATTTTATTTTCGATTTTAATAGATTTAGTTGTAGATGATAACAATTGAATTGTCTTAGAAAAACCAATACATCTTTACTTTAAACTCAGGATACCTGTTCCTAAAATATTAAAATCTTGTATTATAAATTTTACATTATATAGTTAATTAAAATTTTCAGATTGTACATAGATAAACTTATTATTATTTATTTAATACCACACATCGATTTGTACATATAAAAAATTTGAGTTACATTGAGATGTTAAAAATAACGTTACTTCGGTTAACAATTTTGTTTCACAACATGGGTTCTTTAGAAAATATAGAAATTAAATGACATATCGTCGGTTAAAAGGTAAAACTCATTAAATGCTATAATTGACTAATGAAGATAATTAAGGATTAGTATTTTTTTAGTGCCAAAAATTATTTAAGTGATATTATATATTGAAATTTTCTGTGAACATGTAATTGTAAGTAGTTTAACATAATGAATTATAATTATTGCAAAAACCATATTAACCTCATTAAACGCAAATTGTAACAAAAATCAGAAAATAGTAATGAAACCCTGAGTTCGTTCATAAGAGATGCCTATAATCTCGGCTATCTCTCTAATTTTAATCTGCGGTCTCCCATTATTAAATCAAGTACTTTTTAATATTTTCGTCAGTAGTTGACGTCGAAGGCCTTCAGAGCGGGGTTCATCTTTCACACTCTCTACCACGCTTAAATTCTGCTATCCATTTTTGACGGATGAATATGACAGAGCACAATCGCCTAATGTACTGACCATGTCATCATGGATGGCTTTGATGATAGCCTTCTTATGGAGGTACTAATGACGGCACGCTGCTCGATTTGCTCCATTCGCGGAAATTATGTCCGATTACTTTGTTAATGAATTTATAAAATCACAACTAATTATCGCACACGTTTCGAACTTCACACAATGAACTAGTCTGAACTGAACTAAATAATGTGGGTAGATTTGATTTTTAGAATTGAATGGATCTGTGTTAGGCCGAGTAATTTTCAATCCACCCTCGTACGTAGATCATATCTAAAACATCGTTAATCAATACAAAGTAATTAAATCACTTATAAATAATTTGAATATCCACATCCACACGTCGATTTCCTGAAAACTACAATTTAAAATCTGACGAAGAAATGTGACTCAATTCACTTACGTGACTTAAGAATATTCAACATAGTGCCATCAGGAAGTCACCTACCTTACAGCATCACCTGCTAAGCAAATAAAAGCACGTCTTTAAAGACATGACTCAATACACTTACATACATCTTACATGACGTAAGAATATTTAACATAGTATAAAACCCTGGGTCTATTTGTTAAGATAGCCCAGTAGTAGTTAAGTTAGTTTGTAAGTTAGGTAGTCTAGTATTCCTGTGTACTCAAATTGTCACAGTAGTTGCGTGAAATTGTAAGTTGTAAAATAAAAGTACATAATATAGAAAAAAGTCTTCGTCTCCTTCCACTTCAACTCTCCCTAAGCTGCCGCAAACATAAGTTGCGCGCGAGCTTGAGCTACTGATACATAATGATATAAAGATATAAAAGAGTGACACATATCCCAGTGACCGAAAGATACATTTCAATTTTATCTTTTTAGTGACATATGTTGCCCATGTTTAGTTTCGATCGTGAGTCGTTACTAATATTATACAAAGGTACTCTGTGGTGACTCTTGGCGGTTTATTGGTCTGGTCCAACGCAACACACATTTTGTTCGTGTGGAGAGCAGTCTGCCGACCATAATTATTATTATTTCGTGTCCGCGCGGTACGATGGCGTTCACCACAGAACAGATAAAAGAGGTTAGAAAGGAAATAGTTCCTGATTTGTATTAGAACGAGTGTCGCCGCTTGTTTCCCACTCTTTAACTCCACTACAAGCAAGTGACCAATACGTACGCGCATTACGCACACAAATAAACTACACGCGCTTAGATCGCGAGTTTGCTATTGGTTGTCACACTAATGAAAACACTGCGCTTGACGTATACGCACACACGCGCAAAAGCAATTAATTTCTCATACATGTTACGGCAACCAAAAGGTCGATTATTTATATCGATAAAAATACTGTTATTTTTAAGTTTTACAATTTTTCGCTATTAAATCGTGAAGGAGGAAAATTAGTGTAGACTTCTAAATACATATAAATAATAATGTCAATTTAAAGGGAACTTCCGATATAGCCGCGAAATTCAATTTTTTTTTTAGTTTTTTGCTAATTGAAGCTCTGTTTTACGTCATTCATGGTTAGAAAGACATGGTGTCTACTACCTAATTACGTAACACATTTTCGTAAAACATTAGTTGCGTTATTTACGTTGTTGAGCAGATTTTTTTTTCGAACTTATGAAGCAATGGATTAGCAATCTGTTTTAAAACTATTCAGATTCTGATTGATCGTGTATTACGCAATTAAGGTAATGGGCTATAGCTAATAAGTAAGTAAATAAATGACACAAGAAAAAATACAAGTATATTTTAATACTGAACAATAATTTAAACACATCAATCATCAATTAATTTCAATGCAGATAGCACTAATTGTTGCGAACAAATTGTGCTACATTTAGTAGGTATCCATTCATTTCGACCAGTTGCTTCTATCCACAGTTTTCTTGTATCAGGATCTGTTGGAAACCTAAAAATAAAATTTAAAATGTATGTTTTAATTATTTGTCTAAATTAATAACCCTCAATAAACAATAATTGGTGGTAATAAACAAAGTTATTTTAATTATAATATTATTGATAATAATAATTTATATCAAACACACATAATATCGACATTGTTTACAACTTGGTAGATCACTATCGATACGCATGTATTTCGCCGAATTTCAGCTTTGGCTTGGCGCACGCGACGTTCGCAGTAAACGCAATACATTGCGCGATCACTCCCCTAGTTCAAGATGGTACCCATGCATTGCAAGTAATGTATAATTTTGCATCTATTTGTGACTGTATCGTTTTTGTCTACAAACTACATAATACTACTGTAATAATTAAAAATATCACTTGTATTTTAAGGTTTTTGGACTTACCGGTGAAAAGAAATCCCTTCCCGGGCTACACTACACACCTGACTTCTTTTTCGACACGTTATAATAGCGCAAGACGGCATAATTCTTTTTTTTCGCGGAGCTTCGCACGTTGTCACAATATGAGCGGGACTGTTAACTGGTGAACCAAATTTCGGTTGACTTATGAGCGTTTGCTCATAAGTGCGGCGCGCCTGCCACGCCCACAAGGCCCTTCTAACCTCTTTTATCTGTTCTGTGGCGTTCACGTCGAACCTCGGTATACTCCAAACCAATTATCCCATGTGTTGCGTTGGACCGGACCAACAACAAAACAAGCTGCCATTAGTTACGATCGAAACGTCGTGGAGGCAGGTTCTGCGTGCACGCATTTTTGAAACATGGCATGGAGGCACTTTTTTTTTTTTTTTTTATAGAATAAGGGTGACAAACGAGCATACAGTCCACCTGATGGTAAGTGGTTGCTGTGGCCCATAGACATCTACATCTATCTTCGTTTCCAATTTAAATGTAGATGCGTTGTCAGCCGTGAGGACTAAGATAGAATGCCTCTTTTCCAGTAAAAGGGTCTCCGGTTCTCTACACTCACCATACGAAACACAGCAGCATTAGGCTGCTATTTTACGCTGGTATTCTGTGAGAGCACTTAACGGAGCGCGAAGTTCTAGCCGAAGTTTTGGCGCTTTATAAAGACTTCCCATGCTTGTGGGATCCATCACATGATTTATATTGTAACAGAGATGCTCGTAATCAAACCTTAGAAATTCTTCGGGATTGTTATGCAAAATATGAAGGAAATATTACCTTGATTGAGATGAAAAAGAAAATTGAGAATATGCGAGCCGCATACAGACGAGAGAAGAAAAAGGTAATTTTTTTTAAATGTATATTTCATGTTTTGGTATATATGTCGGTACGAATCATATCGTGTGTTTATTGTTGAAATTTCAAATTTGTGTTCTTTTTTTGAGACATGTAATAACAATTGTAAGAGGCAATTGACTAAAACATAAACTACTTAAAATATTAAATTTAAACTTCTTTAAAACCGTTATCTAAAAATAAACTACTGTAAAACCATCCGTGTTATTAAAAACAAATGATACAGACGCCTGACAAATTAAACGTCAATACTTGCCAGTAAATTTTTTATATGTAATAAGAATTAAAAATAATTTAATGTAAGTTATTGTTCCTAAAAATAGATCTACATAGCTAAACTATGTAGATCTATTTTTAGGAACATATGATTTTTTTTACTATCTGTACTTTTATATTTATAAATTATGTTAGTTTTATAATAGGACAGTTATTCTTTAGTATTAGTAATCTAGTTAAATTAATGACAAATGACAATGCCCGAATCTATAGAACTTTGCCCTACCTAAAAATGTGGTGTAAAAAATAAATGAATGCCGTATGCGTCATTTTAGCTTTATTACCTTATCCAAATTATATAAGTAAAAGTTTCTAGAACTTCGATTTTTTAAATTGAATTAGTATATTTACCTTATGTTTTATAATAGCATCCGTTGCAGTTCATTGTAATTGCAGAATATAAATTGTTAGGCGCTACTAAAATATGTTTAATAAGCATTTGAGCAGCCGGAATAAACTTCTGTTGCGTTTGGATATAATAATTATATGATCACCGATATTTGAGAAGGGGCACTTTCAGCGTGCTTAATTATTAATTCGTATAAAATAACACAGATGTTATTTGAAAGAAGAAAACTGGAAAAGATGAAATATAAACAGTTGCATTTTTTTTATTAATATTTTACTGCAAGTTGTATAAAATAATGGTTTATTACAAAAAAATCCAATAAACATAAGATTATACTATAGTATACACTATATTTATATTATAGTATACATACGTTTACCTTTTGTAGGGTTTACACATGTACACTATTATAATTACATAAAATTTACATTATTGAAATGAAGAAACAAAAAATATAGGTCATACATATTAGATCGTACTTACCTAGTGGCGAAGGAAAATATGGTGAGGATACCTGAATGTCGTGTATATACATCACATGAAATGCAGGCTGTGACATATTTTTTTATGATTTTTTAAAACAACGTTAGCCCCACACTATTATAATTTAAAGAAATCAGAAAGGTTGAGTATAGCCAGTCAACGAGGAATCACCAGCTGTGAACCATTATTAATTGAAAATTTTTCGTATTGGGTAATTTCATCCTTCAAAATGTATGCGTCATCGTCTAGGCCACAACGGGTTCACTAATAGGGGGATAGGTAGGTTTACCATAGGTTGTAGGTACCGTGAAATTACTAAAGTAATAAAATTAAAATTGCTTTATTTATTAATTTTTAGCATAGTTACATTAGAAAATAAGTAATTAGTGTGCAATTATAACTTATGTAATTTTAGTACATGAGTACATCTATGTATTTAACTTTCTTGTAATTAAGATTTGTATTATTATTTCAGGTAGAGAAGAGTAAATCTAGTGGTTCCGGTACAGAGGACATATATACACCCGCCCTGTGGTATTATCAATATTTCACGTTTTTGCATGAAAAGCAGATTCCGGCGGTACAGGCTGTAGACAATTTTGAAGAAGACAGCGACAGCGAGAGAAATGTAGAGGAAAGTAACCAAATATGGAATAGTATCCTAAAATGGAATACCGCCATTTCTCGGAAACGAATACTCCTAGTTGCAAAAGACAGTGATTTCCTGTCTCTTTCCATCATTATACTTGCGTACAGTATTCGACTTGTCAGTCGGGCGAATGTTGTGGCCGCAGTGAGAGTGTTTTGTTTTGGCGCTGTGAGAAAAGTAAGGTACGTAAAAACTAAGTATTTCTCAAAACATAATTGGAAATAATATTGTATATTATGAGTATGCATTGATTACATGTTTGTTTGATTGTTTTGGAGGTTTTTTCTTGTCTGATCTTGATGAGTAAAAAAATCTGATATACGAGGGGTGATCCAAAAGTAATGATAATCGGTTACTTCAGGTCCGCATAAAAATCCAAAAAAAATATTTTTTGCTTGCTTATATACTCACTACGTCAGTCTAAAAAAATCATATAAATAGATCACGATTTTCGAGAGATACATTCATTTGAATACGAACTGTCAAAGAGATAACATCAACATGGAGAAAACGAAATTAGAGCTGTCATCAAGTACCTCTGTTTGAAAAAATGTCTTCAAAGACATACACAGTGACTTAGTGGAAACATTGGGGACTCTGCTCCTCCATATTTTACAGTTGCACGCTGGGCCAATGAGTTTAAACTGGGCAGAACATCCACTGAAGATGAACATCGCGAAGGACGCCCATCCACGTCCTCACTGAAGACAACGTGAAAAAGTCGAAGATGTTGTGTTGGCAGATCGAAGAGTGACCATCAGGCATGTAGCTGAGGTCACAGGGATCTCATATGGCAGCGTTCAAAGAATCCTTGCGAACGAGTTGCATATGAAAAGGTCTCTGCGCGTTGGGTACCCAGAATGTTAACCGACTAGCAAAAGAAAAATCGAGTTGACATTTCGAGGTCAATCTCGAAAAGTTCCAAACAGATCAAGAAAATTTTTTGTTCCGTTTTGTGACTATGGACGAGACCTGGATCCACCATTTTGATCCTGAAACGAAACAACAATCGATGACTTGGAAGCGAGCCTCTCACCGACGCCAAAGAAATTCAAAGTTTCAAGTTCGGCGGGAAGGTTATAGCATCTGTTTTTGGGACGCTCAAGGCATAATTATGGTGGAATATTTGGAAAAGGAGCCACTATTACGGGCTCTTACTACGCAGACCAAATAAGAAGATTACGGGAGGCCATTAAGGACAAAAGACGCGGCAAACCGCGAGCTGGAGTGCTGTTTCACCAAGACAACGCACCGGCTCACAAAGCCGCAGTTGCGATGGCTGCCATTCAAGAAACGGATTCGAACTGATCGAACACCCTCCTATTCGCCAGATCTAGCTCTAGTGATTTCTACCTCTTTCCTCAGCTCAAGGCACGCCTCCGAGGCAAGAAATTCGAAGACGATAGCGAAGTAATGGCCGCTGTTGAAGCGTTTTGGGAGGTCAAGACAAAATTTTTTCAAAGGGAATCCTGGGTTTAGAGAAAAGATGGACTAAATGTATTGATTTGTTAGGAGACTATGTAGAAAAATAAATTATTATTTTAACTTTAATTACCGTGTTTTATTTTCATTATCATTACTTTTGGATCACCCATCGTACGTTTTGATTACTTTGAAATTTCCGAATATGGACAGTCCGTGGAGTCTAAATATGGACTATTCCAAATTTGGATACCACAATATCATCTGGCTAGATTTCAAATTTAATATTTTGGTTTTAGAATGACGTCTTCAAGTTCAAAAGGAAAACGAAAAGAATGGAACACAGATCACATGACAGAAGCTATAAGAATGGTTAGAGAGAAAAAAATGGGTTATTTTAAAGCAGCAAAACACTTTGATGTACCAAGAACCACTTTGTTTCGATTGTGTCAGAAAAATGAGCTATCTCCAGAAGAAGCTGCAGCCACTAAATTAGGAAGAAAATCTGTTTTAGGTGATCAGCTCGAAAATCTACTAGTAGAATATATTTTAAAGATGGAGAGCAAGTTTCATGGTTTTACGAGGAATGATGTTCGTAGAATGGCGTATATGTTGGCCAAACGCAATCATTTGGAGAATCCGTTTGGTGAGTCCGGAATGGCTGGAAAAAAATGGCTAAAGCTATTTTTAAACCGTCATAAGCAAAAACTTTCGATGAGAAGACCCACTGGCACGTCTTTTGCAAGAGCTTTTGGTTTCAGTAAAGAAAAAGTAGACGCTTTTTTTGATCTTCTTGAAGAAGTCTACACTAAGGGTAACTATACTCCGAATCGCATATATAACGTCGACGAATCTGGGCTTACAGTGGTTCAAACCAAGATACCCCAAGTTATCGGTCACAAAGGAAAACGACAAATAGCTTCACTTACTTCAGCTGAAAGAGGGTCATTAATGACAATAGTTATTGCTATGAACGTTCTGGCCATTTTGTGCCTCCTTACATCATTTTCCCAGGAAAATACGAGCGAACAGCTAATGAGAGGCAGTCCTCCAGGTGCGGTAGGCGTTGCATCCATCAGGATGGATCCAAATGCAAATATTTAGAGATTGGTTTATTAAGCATTTCATCACACAACACACCAACCCGACACCAGAATCGAAAGTTTTGTTGATCGTAGATGGACATTATTCTCACACACGAAACATTGACGTTATTGATATTGCAAGGGAGAACAATGTTGAAATTGTTTCCATACCTCCACACAAAACCCACAAACTGCAACCTTTGGATAAAACTTTTATGGGACCACTAAAAACCTATTATAGCGAAGAAATACGAATGTGGATAAGAAACCATAACAGGCCACTAAGTCCTTATGACATTGTTGAACTATTTGGCAGATCTTACTTGAAAGTGCAAACAGGGGAAATTGCAGCGAATGGCTTTCGCGTTACAGGCCTTTGGCCATTGAATAAAAACATATTCAGCGAGATCGACTACCTTGCTGCCCAACAAGATGCAGTAAAAGATGGTTGCACAATCAATGCCACTCCAACAAAATCAAGCTCCCAGTCGAAAGAATCATCAACAAACGATGCAAGACCACCTGATAATAGTTTGATTTTAACTGAAACTTCTGTCACACCAAGACAAGACACAGAATTCGATCCAGAACCCTCAACTTCCAGGCTTTCTCGCAGTACCCTAAATCTGGTGTCGCCCTATGACATCAGCCCAGTGCTAGATAAAAAAATAAAGATTTCTAATAGAGGAAGAAAAACAACTATTGCTGAAATAATAACATCTTCTCCATATAAAAATCAACTCATTGACAGTAATAAAAAGAAAAAAGAAAAAGAGAATAAATTATCAAAGCCAAAAAATAAAAAACAGAAAGAAAAGAAAACTAAAGGAAAACAGCAAAAAGAGAAAACCAAGTCTCAAAATAGTCCCATTGATTCAGACGATGAAGAAGAAATACATTTTGACACAGACAGTGAGCCTGATGCCGTCATAGGACTGGAAGCTCCTGACTCAGAAGATGCAGAGTGTATGTTCTGTAATAGCTTGTTTTCTCAAGATACTAGAGGAGAGACATGGATCAAATGCCTCATGTGCGGGCTCTGGGCACATGGTGATTGCGCAGGTGCAGAGTTCGATACATGGATCTGTGATTTTTGCAAGTAATTTAAGTACATTTTTAAAATTGACCAAAGTTCCTGTAGTACCTCATAAAAGTAAAGGTTTATTATTCATAGTTTTATAGTAATCCATATTTGGGTACCTATTCCATAATTAGGTGCCTTTATGTTGATTTAGTTTTTGAGAAAATTTTATATTTTAAATTAATATATGTAAAACAAAACTGTCAATAAGTTAAGCGCAACTGTATGACTGATAATAAATAAGAATAAAAGTTTTTGATTTAGAATATCTTTTTTTTTATAACACAAAAACAAAATGGTATTCCATATTTGGTAACTTTCCTCTAAGATTTTAAATATTTAATACATTTATCATACTTTCTTGAAAATCAATACGACCTTCGCCATTAAAATATTCGGTAAATATTTGCCGAACTTGCCTCCCATCTTCTGTGCACTCCCTTTCACTACGTAGACCTATAGAGTTATCAGTTTGTCGCCATTCCCCTGGTCGGAAGGTGTGTTGTTCGATATCTTCAAAATCAACACAATTACTAGTCATATAAAGGCGACTCTTTTCTTTTAGAAAATTGTGTAGGGCACACGAAGCCATCACAATTTTTTGAACATTATGTACGTTGATTGTAATTGGTTTTTTAAATACTCTAAACCGTTCAGCTAAAATACCAAACGCATTTTCAACGATTCTCCTGGCCCGAGAAAGTCTGTAATTAAAAATTCTCTTACCGGCGGCTTTAAAAGATGTTCATTCATCGCAAATGCACTATCTCCAATAAAACAATATGGAGCCATGGTATTCGAACTTAGTTTATCATAAAATCTTGTATGTTTAAGTACTTTACCATCGGAAATACTACCATTTGTGCCGGCATGTACATAGATGAATTCGTGATTGGCATTTACAATCCGAGCAAAACTATGCTGAAAGTCCCTTTGTAGTTATAATACAAAGATCCGCTACCTGGTGGTTTCTCAACAGTTATGTGTTTACCGTCAATGGCACCCAAACAATGATCAAATTGCCATTTGATTTCAAATAATCTCGCTGTATCCAACCATTCATCTTCTGTTGCAGGAACCTGAAAGAATAAAAAGAAAACAATCATATAAGGAGCAAGCAAATAAACTGTTTCAGAAACAAGTGAATTTGGTTGATGCAGCAAGGTCGTTACTTCATGACTCTGGTGAAGAAAGTTCGGCGGACACTTTTGGGCGTTCAGTAAGCTCTCAGCTTAAAGAGATCCCAAACAAATTATAACGCTGTTTAGCAGAAAAATTAATAGGGGAAATACTATTTTACGCTAAATTAAATAAAATAAATATTAATTCCTGTATAAATTTGAATACACATCCAAGCCATTTTCATACGCAATATCCATATTCACTACCTGTATTTCACTTACTTTCATACTCGCCGTCACCTCACCACAAAGATCTGTCTTTAACCCTAGAAAGATAAACTACGCTTCAGAGGCGCCCGCGTCGGTTTGACATCGCTGTCTCTTTCTAATGAGCGCGCGTATCTACCTGTCCTTATAAGTTAGCTCAGTGGTCGGTGCACAGAGTCGCGGGACGGCCGTTTTTACGCGGTAAGTACCATAGTTTTGCAGTTATGACTAAGTGTTGCGCTCCAAAGGCGCATGGTTATCTTTTGTGTGACTTTTAGTGAAAGTATGAATTTGTTTATACTTACATAAAATGTTTATTATAACTGTTTATTTCTTTGTTTTAGCATAAAATCTTTTCGCCTTCATCATGACGAGCCGGAGAACACTATCTGATGATGCAATATCTAGGTTTATCGCTGAAGAGGAAGAGAGCGAGCATGAACGAGAGCAAGGAAGTGACAGTGAGATAGAAGATAATTTGAGTGAAGATGACATACAGAGTGATTTCGAAGACGAGTTTATAGATGATGAGGTGCCACAACAATTGAATGATACACAAAATGAAGACGATATAAGTCCGCCTGTATCTTCAGAGCTCACTGGAACTTGTGAATCATCCCGTCGTGACCACCGCATAATTGTTCCTGATCGTCGTGTGCTTAGGGGTAAGAACCAACATTGCTGGTCGACAATAAAAGGACAAAGTCGCAGAAGGACATCTGCCATAAATATTATTCGCACAAGTAGAGGTCCAACGCGCATGTGTCGAAATATATGTGACCCAATCTTATTTTTTAATTTGTTTGTTACCGACGAAATAGTGGATGAGGTCGTCCGTTGGACGAATGTTGAGATCTCTGTGAAACGTCAAGATAACATGATCAAAGCCACTTTCAGAGATACGTCTGTGACAGAAGTCCAAGCTTTGTTTGCGATACTGACTTTGAGTGCAGCAATGAAAGACAATCACTTGTCTACTGATGAGCTGTTCGATAGTAGTTTTTCAGGTACACGGTACGTGGCAGTGATGAGTAGGGAACGTTTTGATTTCCTGCATAGATGTCTACGATTTGATGACAAGTCTATACGACCCTCTTTACGTCATGAAGATCCATTCATACACATTAGAAAAATATGGGAATTATTTGTAACTCAGTGTAAACTGAATTATACACCAGGAGAGCATGTCACAATAGATGAGCAATTATTAGGGTTTCGAGGACGGTGCCCGTTCCGCATGTATATCCCCAATAAACCCAGTAAATATGGAATTAAAATCCCTATGAAGGGGTTTACACGGGTGACTAAAGCCGCACGATTTTTGCCGCGCGGCGTAAATCGACCATCTAAATGGCAATTCGGCTAAGTTGCAAGTGACTAAAGCCGCAAGCCCCAAAGTTGGGTAGCATCCGACTTTGGCCGCGCGGCAACCGGCCGCATGCGACTGGTGACTAAAATCGACCGTGTAAACGATCAGTTGCAGGCGATCGCCCGCCGCATGAAGGTGTTTCGCGCACGCACGTGTATTTATTTACTACAGCGGTTCTGTGTACATGTATCGTAACAACCATGAATAAAAATAACACCATACAGTTTTTGGAATGCTATGAAATGCATCCATGCTTATGGAACCCAAGAGAACAAGATTACAGGAACAATAATGTACGTTTAGCGGCTCTTAAATCTATTATTCAAGAAATGCGTTTGTCCATAACAGTTGAAGAGCTTAAATTGAAGATAAAAAATATACGAACCACGTATAATAGAGAGGCCAGTAAGGTAGCAAAGTCAAAGAAGAGTGGCGCGGGAAAGGATGATATATACAGACCTCAATTAATTTGGTTTTCTGTAGCTGACCGCTTTTTAAAGCCAGTGATAGAAGGAAGAAACAGTAAAGATAACATGGTAAGTCTTATTTATTATTATTTATTAAAAAGTTATTCTTGTTCGCATATTATAAATTATAATAGGTAAATCGTGAACAGAGCCATTTTATAATATTACTTAAATAAACATACAATATTTACGCAATCATTCTATCTTGCCATGAAACTTTTCCTGGTCCGACAAAATAGTCAGCATATCTATCGCGCAGATCTTTTGCATTTCGTGAATAGTTGTTAGAAGATAGCGGTGTCATTAATTCGTCTACTCCTGCCGTAGGAATGCTTCTCCAACTTCCGTTTCTGATTGTCCCTGAACTGAAGTCTTCCGTCTACTAATTCGGGAGTATTCATGTATGAGATTAGTCCGAAGCCAGTTATGCAGCGCACAGGTCGCTTTAATAATAGAATCAGTTTTATCCAATGAAACAGATATAGGTTTTCTGTATACTCTGAATCGTGAAGCCATTATGCCAAAGGCATTCTCTACGATTCGGCGCTCTTGATAGTCTGTAATTAAAGATTTTTGTTTGTGTTCCAAACCTTGTCTTGAATACGGTTTCATTAAATAGGTTGCCAAAGGGAAAGCATCATCACCAACGAAAACTGCCTGTTTTTTTCCAAATATGCGAATCATTCATGCGTCCATTAGTTCCGAAATCTATATATATAAAACGGTAATGTGCATCCACTATAGCAAACAACACCACACTATAAGTGCCTTTGTAATTATAATAGTCTGATGCTCCGTGTGGTGGATTTTCGATTAATACGTGTTTCCCGTCAATAGCCCCACAGCAAAAAGGAAATTGCCAGCGATCTAAAAAATCCTTTTGTATTTTCTTCCATTGATCTGTGGTGGATGGCACCTAAAAGAAATAAACTTATATTAGTGTATGATTACAGGCAAAAGATTCAGCGGTGAACACAAACAGCGACGCGTCTTCATATTTTGATGAATTGGAACAAGAAGATAATATTGCGCCTTACAAAAGAAAAAATTGTCTCCAAAGAAAAAGGCGGAGCGCTCTAATGGACGCACCTAAAATGGACCCACCTGTTTTACAAGCAGTCAATAGATTAGAAACTTTGGCTCAAACTATCCGTCAAGATGAATTTGATACATTCGGAGTACATGTGGCAAGCCAATTACGTAGTTTGCCATTAAGAAATGCTATTGTTTGTCAAAATTTCATCAATAATTATTTGTCACAAGAAAGACTGAAAACCTTAAATACACAACATTTTCCAATTGCTAGACCTACGAGTTCACTCTCAGAGTATACACGCTATACTTCGACTCCAGAAGCCGAAGCTACTACTTCCCGAAACCAAGCTTTTCAAAACCAGCGTAAAACTTCGACCCCGAAGCTTCCACTTCTAGAAGGCATCTCGATTATGAAGAAGACTATTTTGCCAGCTGTTTACTTACACAAGAAAATACTGGGCAACAATACGGAGTGAACGACGATATTCTATCTCAAGCTGTTAGGTCATGCTTAGATGAAAACACAATGGAAAATTTATAAATAAATCGTTTATAATTAATTACTAGTTTCACTTACCATAATGAACTCCTGTAAAACATTGTATATAGCATCCAAAACATCCTTCAAAAACAAGGAAATTGTGCATTCTGGAACTCTAAATGACTCTGCAAGACTTGAATAGTTATCACCGGTAGCCAAGAACTTCAGGGTTATTTCTAATTTAATTTTCGGAGAAAGTGCTACTCGCATATTGGTATCGCATTTTTGTATAAGCGGAGTAACCTTATGTAGTAAAGTATTAAACTGATCAGTAGTCATTCTTAATCGTTTTTTAAAATAATCAGGATCTTCTAAACTCCACTCAACCAATAAAGTATCCGAAGCACCCAAGTCCTTACGTCGAAATCCATCCACGTACCCAAACATTACGTTTTCTTCTTTCCTTTTGTTTTTTCTTCACTCTTTGTTCTTTAAGCAATTGTTGAATAATTGAATAATTAATTATTTCAATTCCGGCACAAACGGCTATTCTGCTCAACATTTTCGATGGAAATGACAGAGCCGCATGCGATTTTAGTAACCAGTGTAAATGGGCTAGCGATGCGGCTTGGTGAGGCAATTAGTGAAGCGACTCGCCGCACGGCGAAAATCGACCCGTGTAAACCCTGCTTATGCTGTGTGACAGCGGAACGAAGTACATGCTAAATGCAATGCCGTATATTGGCAGAGCTACGAACACTAATGGGTTGCCACAAGGAGAATTTTATGTAAAGGAGTTGTCTCGGCCCTTGCCTGGCACAATCCGAAATATAACTTGTGACAATTGGTTCACTTCGGTTCCTCTCGCGAAATCCCTACTTCAGGAACCGTACAAACTAACCCTCGTTGGCAGTATACGATCCAATAAACGAGAAATCCCCGAAGAACTGAAAAACACTCGGTCTCGTTCGGTAGGCATCAATCTTCTGCTACGATGGATGTTTGACCCTAGTCTCGTACAAACCGAAGCCCTCTAAGATGGTTTACCTGCTATCATCGTGTGATGAAGACGGTGTCATCAACCCAATAACTGGTAAGCCTGAAATTATAATGTATTATAATCAGACCAAAGGCGGGGTGGACACTTTCGATCAAATGTGTTCCTCAATGTCATGTTCGAGGAAAACCAATAGATGGCTAATGTCTATGTTTTATGGCATTTTGAACATAGCATTCGTCAATTCTTATGTTATATATTGTCACAACATTCTTGCGAAAAATGAAAAGCCTCTAAATAGAAGGGTTTATATGAAAAAGTTAAGCGCCCAGTTATCTGAATCGTGGATGAAGGAAAGACTGGAAGCTCCTACTTCAAAGCATGTGAGAGATAATATCGCAAATATTCTTCCGAAACAGGTTGTGCAGAACGATACAGATAATGAAGAAGAACCTCCAGCCAAGAAAAGGCGGTACTGCACCTTTTGCACTAATAAAAAAAGAGAATGTCTAAGATGACTTGCGTCAAATGCAGGAAAACAGTTTGCGGCGAACACAAAAATGATGTTTGTTTTGAATGCCTATCAAACCAAATTTGAGCCAAACGATTATAGTTTTGACTGATTTTTTTTTAGTTGATTAGTTAGTAAGAAATAATATAATTCGTTTTTAAGAAAAAATTTATTATTTTTTGATACTATGTTCCTGTAAACAGAAGACTGCTAATTTTGTTGATTTTTTCTAGAGGTTTTTTGATTTAAGTTTAATGTTTAAAATATATAACATATTTCACTAAAAAAAGTTTTTTATTATTAGTTCATTAACCACATTTCAAAACAATCAAGTAAATAAACACAATAAATAGGTATTTCATTAAAAAAAAATATTAATATATCGTGCGCCTCCGAAGCGCATGGTTATCTTTTGTGACAGTCAAAATATGGTTATCTTTCTAGGGTTAAACTTGCCGTCACCTCAACACCAATTACAATCGCCACAATCATTCTCACACTCGCTAACACCTCGCCACTGGGTCCAATCCCCACATACTGTTTCACACTCGCCGTCACCTCACCACCAATTCAAATCACCACAATCATTCTCACACTCGCTAACACCTCGCCACCGGATCCAATCCCCACATACTGTTTCACACTCGCCGTCACCTCACCACCAAGGCCAATCGCCACAACCACTGTCACATTTGCCAACACCTCGCCACCGAATCCAATCCCCACATACTGTGTGTCACTCACTGTCACCTCACCAACAATATCAATCGCCACAACTACTATCAAATTCGCCAACACCTCGCCACCGAGTCCAATCCCCACATACTCTATGTCACTCACCGTCACCTCACCATCAAGACCAATCGCCACAACCACTATCACATTCGCCAACACCTCACCACCCAGTCCAATCCCCACATACTGTGTCACACTCACCGTCACCTTACCACCAAGGCCAATCGCAACAACCACTCTTACACTCGCTGACACAACGCCATCAAATACAATCCCAACATACATTGTCATATTCGCCGTCACCTCACCACCAAGAACAATCATCACACTCACCCAGCCAAATGCCATCTACAGAGCAAAAACGATACTCACTCGAGTCATCATTGTCTCAGATTCAGTCCCATGCTCGAAGTGTATTGAGCAATGATGTTATTAAAAATGATGTGGTAACAGGAAAACTTAAAAAAATTTTGATTTTTAAAAGACAGTAGTAATGGTAAATTTATTAATTAAGTAAATAAGTATTTTTATTAGTTAAGTAAACTTTGTTATGAATAAAGAATTATTGTCAATTATTATTTCCTTTTTTATTTCTCCCCTACCAATTTACAAGTACATGACAATCATCATCAACAGCCTGTAAGTGCCAACTGCAGAACCAAAGGAGTATTTTTACATTACGGAAATTGTAGTTAGGTACATACTGTCTACGCAAACGCCTGTTGTTTTTTGTTACGCACGAAGTTGCGTTACATACGTTTTACTTTTTTTTTTTTGTTGTTTTTAAGTTGTAACCACCGCCAATTTTTCAATTCATCTTTGTCAATTGCGAAGTACACGGCGATAATATCTGCATCAAGAAGTTTTATTTTCTCCTCGAATTAAAAAGTATTCATGGTCAGCTTCGAGCCCGATTCTAGCGGCTATTGAGGATTTTCATCGAGAAATTATAATCTACTGAATATCTACGTAATTAGAGATTTACAACAAGTATATACAACTTGGAACGTCCGGGGTCACCTTGAAGACGGAGACAAAGAAATTTTGAAGAAAACAAAAGGAAATAACCAGTGCAGTGTTTTTATTTTTTATTTTCGTTATATTTAGTGATAATTTCTCAATAATTGTTCAATTTCCAGATATTATTATAATTTTCGCCTGTATCTCAAAATGACCGATGAAAGGGAATTAATTAAAAAAAGGGCAAGTTTCAAAGGTCGATTAACGGCATTCAATAATTATCTCAGTGAATTAAAGGATACATTGAGCTCGTCTCAGGTTAGCGAACTGCAATTGCGCGTAAGTAAAATTGAATTATTATACGAACAGTACGATGAGGTTCAATTGAAATTGGAGTGTATAGTGGACGATATCAATAGTCAAATAAACGAGCGGAATGATTTCGAATCGACGTATTATAAAATTCTTTCGAAAGCTCACGAACTTATTCGACAAAATAAAAATAATCTTGAATGTTTAGGCAGTGAAAAAGATTTTTCACGTATTAACAATAATAAGCTTATTAAATTGCCTACTATTCAGCTTCCGAAATTTAGCGGGTCGTATGACAACTGGCTTGAGTTTCACGATACTTTTCTAGCTTAATACACTCAAATGATGATATCGATGATATCAAAGTTTCATTATCTTCGCGTCGCTCGAAGGGACAGCCGCCGTCGTAATACAATCTATTGAATTTTCGGCGAGTAATTATTCGGTGGCTTGAATTTATTATGTGGACGTTTTAATAATAAACGTATTTTAATTCAAAACCATGTAACGGCATTATTTAACATTGAGGTAATTACTAAGGAATCGTCATTCATTTTAAAGCGCATGATAGACTCCGTGAGTAAAAATCTACGTGCACTTGAGTCATTAGGTGAGCCCATAAATCACTGGAACACCTTACTCATCCACATTATTACTCACAAATTAGATAGTAAGACATACCGGGAATGGGAAGAGTACAAAGGTCACTTAGATAATAACAAAATTATTTCATTTGCGTCATTTTTATCATTTATACAAAATCGTGCAGATCTATTAGAAACTTTGGAACTGTCTCGCAATCCTCAAATTAACCAAAATAAAAATAAAATTAAAAGCATGGTGTCAGTCACTAAGACCCAAAATCGGTTAAATGAGAAAAACGAGATGTCTCAATTCAAACTTTGCCCTAACTGTAAGGTTGAGCACAGTCTAAATAATTGTTCAAAATTTCTAGGGCTTTTTCTGAACAACGATTAGAATTATTACCGCAGTTTAAGGTTTGTTATAATTGTTTACGTTTTGGTCATTTTAAACCGTAAGTCGAGGCTGTAAAGTGTGTAAAGAAAGCACAATACTTTGATTCACGTTTCAGATATGAAGCTCAAGACAACTCCCAATTTATCTTCGCCCTGAAGACGGTCCACTTTCTCCCTGGTACATCGTGCGAAGATGAGCATATCGGTAATAATAATATCACTTTGTCTGCGCAAGTATCGACCTACCTACGAAATAAAAATCAGGTACTTTTAGCCACTTCCCTTATAAAAATATACGGTCACAATAATAAGGAATACTTAGCTCGCGCTATTCTAGACAGCGGTAGCACTTTTGTCTAATTACGGAAAGATTGAGCAAATTATTAGAGTTACCGATAGTTAATGTTAACGAATCTTTATTAGGAATTAATAACTCTAAGTCTCACATAGGCAAAATGTGTTGCGTGCCTATAAAGTCTTTGAACGAAAACTTTAATACTAATCTTTTCTGTTTCGTTTTGCCTCATATAACGGATGAAGTACCGAGTCAGGAAATACCTTTAAACGACATTAACATACCTAGTAACCTCTGTTTAGCAGATCCCCGCTTCCACACGCCATCGTCGGTGGATTTAATTATTGGTGCGGATGTTTTTTGGGACCTATTAGGGGTACGTAAAATTAGTTTAGGAAACGGAAAGCCGGTACTCATTGAATCTAGGTTAGGATGGCTAGTCTCAGGCCCCTTAATTAATAATGGCCAAGTACCGTATTCGATTTCTAACACTAAGTCGTTTTTAGTAAAACTAAATTTGAGGGAAAACGTCTCTTCGCACAATGATAATAACGATGATATTCAAAACCTATTGACGCGTTTTTGGCACCTAGAGGAGGTTTGCCATGATACATCAGTTCTCTCCGCGGAGGAGAAAATGTGCGAAGAACATTTTATTAAAAATACAACTCGTCTACAAGACGGTCGTTTCTGTGTGAGAATACCACTGAAACAATCACGTGATATTTTAGGCGGTTCCCTACAACGCGCCAAGCTTTGCCTCCTCTCTCTTGAGCGTAGGTTTAAGGATCAACCCAAATTTAAAAATAATTATACTCAATTCATGTCAGAGTATCTAACACTAGGACACATGTCTGAATGTTCATTTGATCCACGGAGGTTAGCATATTTTATACCACACCATGGAGTGATTCATGAAAGCAGCTTACGACGACTAAGCTCAGAGTTGTTTTCAATGCGAGTAGTCCGACTACTTCCGGTATTTCATATAATAATTTGCAATTAGTGGGGCCCACTGTACAGGATGATCTGCTATCTATACTACTTAGATTCCGACAACATAAGTACGTGCTATCAGCAGACGTAGAAAAGATGTATAGACAGATCGTCGTACATCCTGATGACAGACCTCTCCAACAAATAGTTTGGAGAAATGATCCATCAGAGCCCATGAAAGCGTACCAGTTAAACACCGTTACGTATGGCACAGCCAGCGCACCCTATCTCGCCACCAGATGTCTTAAGCAGATTGGTATGGATTGCAAGGACGATAAAATCTCCGAAATAATAATCCATGACTTCTACGTCGATGACCTATTAACTGGAGGGGACAGCATTCAAGATGCGCTGGACATACGTAACAAGGTGTCTTCTGAACTGGCCACAGCTGGTATGAACCTCCGTAAGTGGAAATCAAATGAACCTCGAGTAATACTAAATAATAACAATTCATCGCTCGACTTAAATATTGGTTCTACGGAACCCTGTAAAACATTAGGTCTCAGCTGGCAAATCGAGTCTGATGAACTGTATTTTTCGACGAGTGAAATCGTTTTAAATAATTTTACAAAACGTGGATTACTCTCGGTTATTTCACAAATCTTTGATCCACTGGGTCTTCTGACCCCATGCATAATTTCTATGAAAATTTTAATGCAAAAATTATGGTTACTTAAACTTACATGGACGAACAGTTGCCTTCGGAAATAATTAAATTATGGCTTTCAATTGTAGAAAACTTATCATTTTAAACAATTTAAGAATTCCACGCAGTGTTATCTGCAATCAATATATTAATGTAGACTTACATATTTTAGTGACGCATCTCAAGTGGCTTACGGAGCATGTCTGTATGTCCGTAGTTCTAATAATAAAAATAATGTGATGGTGCGTTTACTTTCAGCCAAAAGTCGCGTAGCTCCCATAAGGCCGACTACAATACCACGGCTTGAGCTCTGCGCTGCACTTGTCGGTGTCCGTCTCCATGAGAAGGTGATAAGTTCGCTTCGAATCCAAGTAAGATCAGTAATTTTTGGTCAGATTCGACAATCGTTTTAGGTTGGTTAAAATGCTACCTAACAAATTACAACCTTATGTTCGTAATCGAGTTGCTGAAATTTTGGAAAAACAGGTTCATTTACTTGGCGACATGTTCCACTGATCTCAATCCGGCAGACTATGTTTCCGCGGTACGAACATAAATCAAATTCATAATCTTGACTTATGGTGGTCTGGTCCACAGTTTTTAAAGGGTGACATGTCTAGTTGGCCTGCTAACCCTATTGTAAGTGATAAGCTACCAGAAACTCGCTCAGAGATTTCTTTAGTTGTTACCAATCAGAAAAAACCTTTAATTGACTTTGAGAGATTCTCTAATTTTATAAGATTACAACGTTCTATGGCCTACGTGTTAAGATTTATTAATATTTGTAAAGGAAACCGGTACAAAGTAAATTTTAAGTAACGACGAACTACATAATTCTTTAAATACTTTGATTAGATTGTCACAAATTGAGTCATTCGAGGAATATATGACCTTATATAATAACAAAAAATTGCCTTCAAAATGTACTATTTTGAAATTTAATCCTTTCCTAGACGAAAATAAAATAATGCGTATCGGTGGTCGTTTAGAAATGCATTATTTACTTATGAAAAGAAACATCCGATTATGTTACAGTCCACTAATCGTTTTACCAAATTATTGTTTAAGTATATGCATGTCGCTTTTACACGCCGGTCCTCGTTTACTATTAGCTTCAATTAGAAATGTATTGGCCCATCGGAGGCCCCGTTAGCTAAATATTGTTATCGACAATGTTACTTATGTTGCCGTTATAAGGAAGGGTTATAAATCCACTTATGGGCAATCTGCCTCAGGGTCGAGTGACTCCGGCGGTTTTCCTTCGAGAGCGTTGGCGTCGATTATGCTGGACCTATTATGTCCGCCAGTCGTCAAGGCCGTGGTTGCAAGCTTACGAAAGTGTATATTCTCATCTTCGTTTGCTTTGCGACAAAGGCTGTACACGTGGAGTTAACAGGCGATCTAACAAGTAATAATTACTTATCAGCACTTCGTCGATTCATTTCACGTCGCGGAAAACCTAAACACATACTCCGACAACGGAACCTCATTCGTAGGCGCATACAACGAAATCGGTCGTTTTATAAAAGACAATTGCATTTCACTGTCCGAGAATTTGGCTCAGGAAAATATAAATTTCCATTTCATTCCTCCGCAATCCCTCACTTTGGCGGTCTTTGGGAAGCAGGCGTTAAGTCAATAAAATATCATTTACGGAGAGTTTTAGGTAATTGTAACCTTACATACGAGGGATTAAACACTGTGCTGGTTCAAATTGAAGGTGTACTGAACTCTCGTCCGCTGACACCTCTCTCCACGGATCCTGATGACTTACTGCCATTAACCCTGGACATTTCCTCATCGGCCGCCCCATCACCTCTCTTCCTTCTCAAAATTATGAAGAAGTCCCTAGCAGTAGACTGAGTCGATACCAACGCATCCAACAACTTCGTCAACATTTTTGGAGAAGATGGAGCAAGGAATATCTCTCAGAACTCCAGCAGAGATCAAAATGGCGTTCCAATGCTGACACTTTAGGACGGGTGATCTTGTAGTCCTGAAGGAAGACAATTTACCGCCGCTCAAATGGCGACTGGGTCGAATTACAGCCTTTCATCCCGGAGCCGACGGCATCAACCGCGTTGCCGATATCAGAACTGCCACCGGAATCGTCCGAAGACTTTTCTGCAAAATCTGCCCTTTACCTAACAACAAGGAATGCTAATTTTGTTGAAAGACAAGCTTTCAACGCCGGGGGGCATGTCTACGCAAACGCCTGTTGTTTTTTGTTACGCACGAAGTTGCGTTAAATACGTTTTACTTATTTTTTTTTTTGTTGTTTTTAAGTTGTAACCACCGCCAATTTTTCAATTCATCTTTGTCAATTGCGAAGTACACGGCGATAATATCTGCATCAAGAAGTTTTATTTTCTCCTCGAATTAAAAAGTATTCACATACCTTAATGTCATCTTTAAGTACTTTGTAGATTGCATCGCAGGTTGCGTGTATTATTTGGGAGAGTAGTTGTGATGATATACCCGTACTGAATTTCAGCTCTCTATACTCTTTTCCCGATGCAAGATATTTAAAGTTGCAATAAGTCGCTCTTCGGCAGTAACAGCTTTTCTCATCACAGTATTAGTTTTCGTGATTAGAGGTTTAACCAAATTTAAAAGTTCCTGAAAGGTTTCGTGATTTAGTCGCAAATATATACGAAAATCTTCGACATCAAGCGATTTGATTAACTTCATATGACTGAATTCATCGCGATGTTTTAAATAGAATTTTGCCCACTCCTTTCTTTTCTTCCTTGATTTTGGTGGGGGCATTGACGTTACAGCAATAGCAATCGCAATTTTTGCGAGTTTTGATACGGTCGGAGGCATGACGTCCGTACCTCACTGTGCATACAAGATCGGATCGGATCGCCTGTACTGTACGAACAAAAAAAACGGCCATTAGTCACCACAGAATACCTTTGCATAATGTTAGTCACGATCTTTCGGTAGAGAGTAATTGTGTTCTGTGGTCACAATCAAAACGTCGTGGTGGTAGGGCATGCGAGCGCGCACAACCCAGTAAATATGTGTTGATTCTTAAATGCTATTATACCATTAATATTTATTTAAGATTTTTAAACATATCTAATAAGTATTAAAAAAATGTGTTCAATTGATAAAATACATATTCATAAACACAATATCATAACAATGAGTATATTTTATAGTACTAAAATTAAATAGTATAAATTTCAATAATAATTTTATAAAAAAAAATATTAACATTAAAACAATGAATATATGAGCAAACAAACTTCACGTTGACCGCGTCGTTAGTTTAGTGTTGACAAGCGCAACTTCTAATCGTGTTCATTCTGGTGGGTTAGAATACCGAGTCGGACCAAAAAATCAGTTATTGGGTTTTTTGTTCTACTTTATTTGGAAGACCAACAGCTGTAACTAAGATGGATAATACTTAATAGCCATAGCCAAGCCAATTAAAGGTCCTCACTAGTATAAAACTTTATATATACATATACATTATTGTTGCTGCACTACCTCCCATAAGTCTATCTCTGCTTAGCCTTATGCTTGACTGGTAGAGAATGCCTTAAGACATTAAGTCCGCCATATTTTATTCTATTTATTTTATTTTATATGTACGATTTTATTTTTTGTGCATAAAAGTTTAAATAAATAAATTGAAAAAAAAAAAAATACATCAACTCTCACGTCTGTTACCCAATTTTTTTTACAATATTAATTGAGAATTTAATCTTATATTGCTGCATGACTGTAAGATTAGTGAAACCCATGTATAAGCATGTAAAAAATAATTAAGTTTAAATAAAATAAGGAAGGCGTGACCTCTGTATATTGCTCTGTGCACTCAAGGTCCGATCCGGCCGTGTATTGCAAGCATCGGACCCACCAAGGTCGCGGTACGGTGCGATCCATTCGCGCGGTACACGTTTTACATTAGTCGGTTAGACCGTATCGGCTGCAGGCTGTATTCGGTCACCGACTAATATAAACAGGTATTCGTTTGGCCGTATTCGGTTTGGCCGTATTCGGTCGAGCCCGTTGTCGGTGTCGAGTGCGCCGTGCCCCGCCCGTCGCCCGCCGCCCGCAGCCTGCCAGTGTTGCCAATTTAGCAAATTTATGCTAGATTTGGCATATTTTTATGTTGTTTAGCATTTTATGTTATTTAGCAATAGCATATTTTTGGCATATAAAATAATTATGAATAACAAGTTTACTTTCCTTTTTAAGTCCAAATACTTCAAAAATATATATAAAATATACTGTAGTTATCATTTGTTTTATTGTTGATGTACTTTATAGTTGGATAGGCATCACTGTCTGATATTTGATGATGGTGCCAACTTAACGGCAAGGGTAACTTTACGTCAAACGCTCTCAAGCGTGTTTCGGGGATTCCCAACAAATCTAATTCAATATACCATAGACAAACAGTATTCTTTCACTCCTCCTTCCTTTACGAAAGAAGCGAGATAGATTGTAAGTACTATACCGCGATTACCGCGTATTCACGTATTTACTGTCACTGTAAATGAAAGAAAGTTTAAAAGTTTTACGTGCATTATTAATTAATTGCTTGATAGTCGTTAATATGCCGCCTAAATACAGTCAGCATTACCGGTCTGAGTGGGAGCAAATGCTGGATTTCAAGGATTGGTTACAGCCTATCAAAGATGATACGACGAAGGCCTATTGTAAATACTGCAAGTGCGAGATGATTGCAAAGTCCATTGTTTAAAGTTACATATTTTGTCAATAAAGCATAAGAAAGCTATAGAACCAGTAAAAGTCAAAGAACAATTAATTTTCCCAAAGTTAAAAAAGATCTAAATACACAGAGAGCAGAATCTTCACTAGCGATGTTTGTGTGCGCGCATTGTTCGATTATGGCTGTCGATCATTTATCAAACTTATGTAAACACCGATTCGGTGATAGCAAAAGTGGAGACTTACGAGTCCATCGTACAAAATGCACAAATATTATAAAAAATGTTTTGGCGCCTCATTTTATTGAAGAAATTGTGTCAGATTTGGGAGACCAAGAGTATAGTCTCTTGCTCGATGAGTCCACGGATATTTCTGTAAGCAAAATGTTGGGAGTATCGATCAGATATTTCAGCCGATCTTTAAAAACAATAATATCCACATTTTTGGGGTTGGTCGAGATTGAAGATGGCACTGCAAACAGCATAGTCAACGGTATTAAAGGATTATTGTTAGTTTTGAATATTGAAATAAAAAAAATGATCGGTATTGGCACAGATAATGCTACGGTGATGACAGGCACTAACAACGGAGTACATGCCCTATTAAAAAATGAAACTGGTAATGATAATTTGGTATTAGTTCTGCGTGTGCCATTCATTACAGTTGGCTTTATCGCATGCTTCGGAAGAAACTCTACCACGGAATGTTGAATTTCTAATAAGAGAAACCTACAATTGGTTTAGTCATTCTTCGAACCGTCGACTATATTACAAAAATATCTACCAAACAATTAACTGTGGCCTGAACCATTGTTAATTCCACAGATGTGCAACACCGATGGATATCCATTGAACCAGCAGTCAACCGTATTCTGGAGCAATGGGTGGAATTAAAACTCCTGTTTGAAGTTGCTAGGCGCGATAACCACTGCTATATGGCAGAAACACTATACTCATGTATAATGATCCTGTGAATCATTTGTATTTATTGTATTTAAAACCTATTTTGGAGGAAGTCAAACTGTGAACAAGCTATTTGAAAGCAACAATATTGACCCAACAAAACTTTACAAAGATTTGTGTGCCTTAGTTCAATCTACAAGTCGGCGTATTTTGAACCTAACTGCGAGTCGATATTTTACACAAAATATAGAAAGTTATTTGGATCCGAAATCGTACATGGATATGCTTTTGAAACAAAATTACGGGAATACAACCTTCAACCTGAAGTGGAAAATAATTTACGTCAACGTTGCCTGAATTTCACACTGAAACTTGTTTCAGAGCTGCGTTCTAGATTACCAATTAATTTTAATATACTTGAGAAAGTATCTTTATTTTCAGTAGAAGAAACTTTAAAAGCAGTCAAGCCTTCTAATCGATATTGCCCAAGAATTCCGAGTGGATGCAGCTACAATGGATAGGCTCATGTCTCAATGGAGAAACATAGTGCACATTAAATGGGAACGCACATCTTCCACTGTAGAATTCTGGAATGAAGTAATTGATTACAAAGATGCAGCTGGTAATAACCCCTTTGCAGATTTATCTCAGTTAGCAATATCATTATTATCACTACCTCATTCCAACGCAGAAATTGAACGCGTTTTCAGCCAAATGAATATAGTCAAAACTAAACTTCGCAACCGTTTGTCGATAAAAACTTTAAATGCCATTCTATACGTCAGATTCGGCCTAAAGAGGGCAGAAATGCTGCTATTCTTACACAGTTCCGATAACGTACTGCGCTCTATAGGTACCAAGGAGAGTTATAGTCTTGAGAATAAGGCTTCCACGTCTACATGCACATCAGCTGCCGAGCCTGCCGATGAAGACGAAGATATTAACATTTTATTTAGTAACATAGTCGATTAAAACGTAGAATAAATCAAAATTTTGTTGATTAATAAACATTTAAAATTAAATGACGTTGTATTTGACATTGAAAATGTTAGCTTATTTTCTGGCAATATTATAAAGCAATTAGCATAATTTTGGCAAAATTTTAACATCAGTTTAGCAAGTTTTAGATTCACCTTGTTGGCAACCGTACAGCCCGCAGCTCAGTTCGAAGAGCGCGAGCCAGTCCGCCGCACGCGCACGATTGTGCATATTAAAATGGCCTCTCGAAAATTAAGTGACTCGGAAATGACGCACTTGGTAGAACTGTATCGGGAAAAAGAAGTTCTATGGAAAGTTACACATAAATCGTACAGAAGTCGAGAAGCAAGAGATAACGCCTATGCAAGAATCAGAGACTCGTTGAATACGCCATCACTTTCATTGCAAGACATAAGCAAGAAAATAAAAAAATTACGGTCTACCTACATAAAAGAAAGAAAAAAAATTGACGCTAGCTTCCGATCCGTGGTGATATTATGTAAAAATTAGCAATTAGCAACAATCGCGCAGTACATGTGCGATCAATCGCTTTGTTTAAAAAAGTTTCGTATTACGTAAGGAGTCGCTTGCTAATCGCTCGCTATGCACTTATCGTGACTACACTAGCGCCAATCGCAATTTGGTAGTTGGTAGTGAGAACTGGAAGTATTTAATGTCAAACAGATGGTAACCAAATGTGTAAAAAGTTAAAAGAAAAATGGAAAAAAATAGCGTGGCGTCTGTTTTAAGTGTTAAGTGAGGCTATTGTTATTTGATTTTAAACAGTACGAGTCTCTCTCTCCGTGTTCTATATTGTGTTTAAAAACCAAAAAGTAAGTTATAGCAATGATGAAGTAATTAATTGCTACATCTCATTTATATTGATTTAAATGTAATTAATATCGTCTTTTTAGTATAAAATGGCAAATAGTGTCGAATGATCAGCTCGAAGAACTATTGGAGTTTCTTGGCCAATATCCCGCTTTAGCCAAAGGAATTGGGCTTGGAGCAAGATCCAAAGAAACTGTTGATAAACTGTGGAATAATCTTGCTACAAAGCTGAATGCTCATGGATCTGGGTCATCGAAATCCGGTGAACGGTGGAAAAAGGTAAGCTTTAAAATAATATGTAGTATTGCATGTTCCAAACAATTTTGAACTAAATTGTAAAATTGCATGCCATTAACAATACCATAATATGTGTTATTAAAGTAAATACTTTTGCATTCATAGTACTGGGCTGATCTCAAACACAAAAGTAAGTCTAGACTTGCAAAATGGAGGCAAGATTCTTCGGCAACTGGTGGTGGTCCGAGTAGCCAAGATGATTTATCAGAGACTAACAAAAAAATATTGTCCATCATCGGAAAGAAAGCTGTATTTGGTGACAGTGAGCACAGAGTTCCTATATTTGTAAGTAATTAAATATTTAATTATGCATATACACATTATTTTAAAATAACAAATATTTTACTATGGTGTTCATTACTCTTGATCATACCATTTAGTTTTAGTACAAAGAATGTACAAATGAATTGACACATAATGGTGGTTCATAGATAATTTTATTGATAATTATTTTTTATTTAAAAACTAAAGTGTGATCATCAATCACAATAGAAAAAGAATAGCTTGGAAAATTTAGCCACAAAATCTTTTAAAGTTATTGTGTATTGAGTTCAGTAGATAAATCATGTTTTTAGTTAACTTTTTTGTAATATATATAATTATAGTTAAATGTAGTGTTTAAATTGTTGTGTCTTTTTGAATAAAATGTAAAATGAATGAGTGTGTGAGAATTTATAGGATGTCTTATAACCTGTAAATATAATAAAAGAAACCTTTATGATATGTTATTTTTTAGACCACTGAACCTGACACTGAAACAGTTCAATTTCCTGATACTGTATAGTCACCTTCAACAAGAGGGCAAACATGTAGGATTTGTAAGTTTTTTTAATATTTTATGAAACAAGAAACCTCCCATGCTATTATTTATATTTTAAAGAAAGCTATTTACTTGATATTTACATATACATAATATTTATTAATAGAATAATATTTATTCGAGTACTATTTCACCACTCTGCTTCAAGGAGCAGTAATTGTCTGGAAACCTCTCGTATTACTTTAAAACCTCTGACAAGGAATATAAATAATCTTGAGTAATACAACTGCTGTTTTATATTTACAGACACTTCAGAAATAGCTGTGTCTGATTCCACACCAGTTAACACCAATACACAGACACAGCATATGGCTGAGTTATCACGGACTCAAAATGTTCCTGAACCACCACAAACTGGTATTTATTTATTTAGGATCAAGCGAAAAAGTACAATAAACAATATTTTAAATATATATAAACAATTACAGTACCATTCAAGTGCCTTACCAAATATTTTTTAAATTATTAATTACAGGGCTTATAGCCCTGGTTACCTATATTTTTTTAGTATTAATGGTATATGTAGTAGAACCAGAGTGACTGACATAGCTCAACGGATGAGTAAGCTGAAGTGGCAATGGGCCGGCCATATAGCTCGAAGAACCGACAACCAATGGGAAAAGAAGGTTCTCGAGTGGCAGCCTCGTAACGGTAGGTGAAGTGTACAGCGTACCCCCACTAGATGGAGTGACGACCTGATAAGATATGGAGGAAGTCGATGGATGTAGGTGGTTCAGGACCGTGCTTTGTGGCATTCTTTGCGGGAGGCCTATGTTCAGCAGTGGACTTGTGAAGGGCTGTATTGATGATGCTGATGAATGGTATATGTTTAGTATTAATAGTATAAAAATAAATATTTTTTCATACCTATATTTATATTATTATACAAATACAAGGCAATTTTCTTAAATTAAAATATTTTTATGCAGGAGTAGAGTCCTGTGATTCGAAGGCCTACTGAACCCCATCGCTTTAGACGTAGCAGATCCTCTACTACTCGTGAGTTAACTTGAGTTTTATAACTTTTTATATTTAGAAACAATATTTATATTCTTTTATGTTTCAGATCAATCTAAAGTCGATCCGGAATGGGTCATGGAACTAGAGGAGAAAAGGGATGAGGCTGAAAAAAAGCTTGCCGATGCTGCAATGGTGATGGCAGAGGCATCTCGCATGCAAGCTGAAGTAGCCCGCACACAAGCTCACATATCTGGCACACTCGTAGAGCTTGTGCAAAGGCAAAGCGAAGACATACGTGCCTTGCTAGAAGCACGGAGACTACCAAAACTCTAACCCATTACCCTGTTACCTAAGTTCCTGTCACATACGATTCATTGCTGTTAACATACTATTGTGTCTGAAAATTGGGCAGTGAGGGTTTAAGATAATTTCAATATATTTAAAAACTTATCAATAGAATTAAGACGAAAAATGAACATACAGTCCATTTATACATCATATTAAGTAACAAAGTGTAAAAGAGTTATTGCCACTGTGGTGATAAATAATTTAATTTTTAATTCTGTCTAAGTCTGGTCGTAGCTATTGGTGATTCTATGCCTGGTTCTTTTTTCGCTCAAAGCTATAGTTTAACCATGTAGTGTTGAAATGCAACCCGTTTTCTTCAAGCAACAATTAGATTAGGGCTTTATGATAATTTTAATTAGTATGTTATATAGTAGTACTTTAAGAATAATTGTTTTATTTTAGTTTTAAATAAAATTCATTGTTTAAGCTTACATTTGTTTTATTATACACAAAATTTCACTTTAAACAACATTACAATTAATTATATAGTGATAAACAATAATCATTAAAAATAATGTTTCCAATAAAATATTTATTTTGCTTTTTACCCCTAAACTGGAAATGTACATGTTTTCAGGAGCCAGTTTTTCGTTTTACACATTGGATTATTATATTAGAACAAAAATAGAAGTTATGAAATACAAATAGGAATAAAATACAAAAGAAAATTAAACAAATTTTGCTCACACATTTAGAATACCCTAGAATAGAAGAGAATCATATTTATTCAATGTAGATTACAAGAATACTTATTGTAAGTCATTTTTACTTCTGGTTCAGTAAAAACCTCTATCCTGGGAAGGACCAACAAGAAACCCAGCGGGTCTTATTATTTTAAATAAAATCAATTTACAATGTATTATTTTACAATTGGTATGATGACATTAGAAATAGCGTGGTAGCGATCACCAGCCTCATTCCCAGGGGTTGTTATCAATCATGTACTCTTTAGTAGTATAATAACCCTTACTAATCAATTTTTGCTTAATAATTTATTTTTTGATAGGCCTGCATATTATCTGAGACTTTGTAGTGAAAGCGTATACATTGCCCCATAAAGGAATTACTGACTCTTTGCGAGTCGAGTAACTGGTAAAAGTAACTTGTGCTTGTTTCTGTGTGCATACATAAAATTTTTGTAAATATATTGAGGCTAAAGTTAATATGTTGATTATTTTAAATTTTTCTCTAAGGAATTCCTTCGGAATTAGGTTATAAATTGCTCGTATGGCTCTCTTTCTCTGCAAAACAGAGATAATTTCAATGCCAGTCGTATTACCCCATAGCAAGATTCCATATGACATTATGCTATGGAAATAACTAAAATAAACTAATCTAGCTGTTTCAACAAATATAAGGCCACCAAACTTTTTGTAGCTAGCTAGTTTAGATATATGAGGGCCCCATTGAAGCTTTGCGTCAACTCTAATTCAGAGAAAAACAGCGGATTCAACAAGACTGATCATCCCCATTTGAAAGCACATTGGTATTCACCTGTTGTAAATTTAACATATTTCGTTTTATTAGTGTTTAAAAGCAAATTATTGACGTTAAATCAGTGCACTACTTTTATTATAGCATTATTCACTTCGTCATATTTTAATAATTGTTTTTTCAGTCGGAAAAATATTTTTGTTTTTCTTCTTGACGCGACCATATATAGCTTTAACTCGGTGCACAAATCCTGAAAGAGCTCTTTCGAAGGTCTGTAGTGGGCTTTAAACTCGGAGGCAGAGAGTTCCAAAGCTTTAGCTTGATCTCTGAGACTTCGTCTCAATCGTGCTGTGGTACGGCTTTGATATCTTCTGTCCTCAACTTCTAGTGCTTCAATCAAAAGAACTGCACGAGCCATATCGAAAGCAAAGAAATTACGATCTATACAAACACTTCTATAATCCAAGCAAACACTATTTTAATGATTTTAATACTAAGATGCTGTGATGTCAACAAACTTCGTAAAAATAAACACACTGTTAATAATACGTGTTATTATATTACTTGAATAATAAGACAAATGCGACGAGCAATCGATAAAAACTTCACCTATAATGTTATCACAAAATGACAGTTAAAAATGCTCGCTGGTTGCTATCGTCATGCTCATAAAAGGCGTACGTAATACGAAAACTGGCGCGAACTTCACTTGTTAGAGACTGTTGAATGCATATTTAGTTTACCGATTGTTCGACAGAGGCAGCGCTGTCGCTAGTTAGCTGGGGCTTGGTTATCACTGATACATAATACGAATTTGCGATTTATCAGCAATTATTGTGCTAATTTCGCTATCGTTAGCCTTCTGCAAGATACGTAATACGCCGGCCGGTGCCAGTACACAATCTGTTTATAAACCAAAGATGCCGTGGTTTGAAATAGCTGATGGATTTTTGAGGACATATACAAGTAAAAGACATACAAATACAAATATGGTAAGCAAGTTTATTAACTTAAATTAACACAGTAATTACATATTATTTATTTATTTATTGAAGACAATTTGTTTGCCAAGAAACAGCGCCAGTATCACTGTTAAAATAATCACGTAAAGCATTTCGTTTTTGTCTTGCTTCACTACAGTCCATATTGTTTTCTTCAACAAATGATAGAAAATTAGATCTCCAGGTATTTGAATATGCAAAGTGTGCATGTGCAGGGGATGTTTTACGCGGCCAATTATGAAGACAGCAGCATGTTTTCACGACTTTCTCCGTATTTTTAATATTTAAATTGATATGTTTTCTAAATATTTGAAATCATGAAGCCAATATGCTCAAGGCGTTTTCGACAATCCTCCGAGCCCTCGATAGTCGATAGTTGTATATTTTTTCAGCAACAGTAAGATCATGACCCGGGTAAGGTTTCATTAAGTAATTTTTTCAGGAATATTAAGAGCATTGTTATCAATTGCCGTTTTCAAGGGAGAATGATCAAAATCACCGCCGTCTGAATCTCTGCCTTTTGCACCAATGTCAATATACGTAAAACAATAATCGTGATCTACCCAAGCTAATAATATTATACTGTAATTTTTTTTATAATTAAAGAAATCTGACCCAGTGTTTGGTGGCGCCTTAATCACAATATGTTTACCATCAAGTGCTCCATTACAAATTGGGAAATTCCATTTCAATTGAAGCCTTTAGCGATTTTAAGCCTTCTAATCTACTTCTAAATCTTCTTCTGTTTTCGGGATCTGAAATGAAAAAAATAAAAATTACCTATTTTGACTTACCTATTTAACAACCATGATGATCCAGTACCTAATTTAAATGTTTTATATTTGAGGATGAAAATTTTGATTGTGCTTCAACAATCAGCGATACAGGCAGTGATGTCACGCAAACTCCCACATTAACGGAAGATACCTTTTTAAGTACATCGCAACATACAACTGATTTTTCTGATGATTCTCGAAACTTACCTCAAAAACCTAAACGCAAAAGAAACCATGTGGTGGGGAATAAAGGTAACGAGAACTCTGAAGACGTGATTGCTGTGGCATTGGAGAAATTGGACAACTTAAGAAAAGAAGTTGGAACTATGAAGGAAGATGAATATGATATACAGGGTATTTTGAAACGCTCCGAAAACGAAGACAGATGATAGTACTAAGGATACCTATGATGATGGGTCACAAAGAAATTGATCCCGAGGAAAAAAATCATCTTTTCACAACGTTTTATTAACTTTATTCACGCTCCATCATGTTATTACAGTTATTTGAAACGATATTTCACAAAAAATCATGAAAATACTGAAAAATAAAACCAGCAGTGAAACTTTAAAAAGAAAATCAGCTGACAATAGGGTCAATATCCTCGCGGGCTCGAACTCTTTCCTAGATCGGTACGAAACAATGCATTAGGTTATACTACTTACTCACTCTACCCTTCCCTTTCACACACACGCTGCTTCGTGTCGCCTCGCGCTGTGGAATTTACACATGCTTCAAGGACATTACAATAATTTTAGTTTTTAGACAGTGCCATGTTGACTATCACGAGCGATAGTTGAATTGTTTTGTTTATTAAATTATTATCGTTATTACTTGTTATTTATTAATTAATGATGTTGTTCTTGTTGTTACGTTTTGTGTTTTTTGTTTGGTTTTAATAATGTCTAACGCGTAGGTACGTTTATAGTGCTCGTGAATACGGCAACATGTTAATGTGCCTTGAAGAATCTCATAAGGTCACGGAGGATCGGTAAGCTGTTTCATACCTAATTTTTTAAATAACTTAGTACTGAACTGATCTGAATAGGTACATAACTGAATACTAACTTATTCTGGACTATAATTTTTTTATAGTATAGGGTGACAAACGAGCACACAGTCCACCTGATGGTAAGTGGTTGCTGTGACCCATAGACATCTACATCTATCCTCAATAAAGACTCAAAATGCAGATGCGTTGTCACCGTGAGGACTAAGATGGAATGCCTCTTTTCCAGTAAAAGGGTCTCCGGTTCTCTACACTCACCATACGAAACACAGCAGTGTTAAGCTGCTATTTTACGGTGGTATTCTGTGAGAGCGTGGTCCTTCCCGGTCGAGCCGACCCATTCGTGCTACAACTATACTACTAATATAGCTGCAGCATGGCACCACGTAATCAGAATAATAAAATACCACCTACACAATGGATAACAAAGCATGACTCTAACCTTGTAAACATTTTATTTAAGTATTTTTTCATTGCGGGAATCGAACCAGTTATTTGGTTTATTTAACCTGTGAATTCGATTAAAGTGGCTACGTGGAGACAAGCACAGTGGCAAATTAGTAGGTTAAGTAGATAAGTTAGGTATTTAGACAAGTGTTGTAAATTATTAGGTATTGTGGTACCATCGCTGGCGGGCCGCGCAGATTCGGCGTTCGCGCGCATTGACCCCTAGTCAGCTGATTGTAATTCAGTAATTCCACTGCTTTTATTTTTCAGTATTTTCATGATTTTTTTTTTTTGAAAGATCGTTTCAAATAACTGTAATAACATGATGGAGCGTGAAAAAGTTAATAAAACGTTGTGAAAAGATGATTTTTTTCCTCGGGATCGAATTTTTTGTGACCCATCATCATAGGTATCCTTAGCCATCTGTCTTCGTTTTCGGAGCGTTTCAAAAATACCCTGTGTTTGCAAATACATTGCGTCTTCGTTGCGACAAATGCCGAAAAACACTTTATTTCAGGAAAATCAATAATCCAACAAACTATTACAGAATTTGAGTTGAGGATTTTATCTGAGGAATGTATCACATACTACAAGTAATTATCCAGTACATGAATATTTCACCCAATTATACTACGAGTACTACTATGAGTACTAGTAGCCAGTAACATAGCAGTTGAAAACATAGAGCTAAATACAAGCAACGATTCTATCTCAAATGTGATTGGTGTTCTTTCGAACCTAGAAGATTATCAAAATGCAGGATCAATTAGCTTTAAGATCATTTCTGGAAACGATCCAACATTCATAATACCTATGTTTTAATTTTGAAATTATATTGATTGTAAAAATTTTATTGTTTTACTTACATTAACTACATTAAACTAATTACTACATAACCCACTTACCTCGATAAATGACTTTAACGTCTCAGAAATGGCATCGCATACTTCTGGAATAAATAAACTTATAGCACTGTCAGAAACTCTAAAAAAGAACTTAAGACTTTTGTAAGAATCGCCTGTTGCTAAAAAACGTAAAGTTATTTGTAGTTTTATTTTAGCGTTTAAACACTCTCTGAATGTACTGTCTTGTTTTTCTATAATCGGAGATATTTCATTCAGTAACCATTCGAATTGGTTTTTATCTATTCTAAAAAATAATAAAAAATCATCGTCAGTTTTGAATTCAGTACACAACAACACTGAAGCTCCTAACAAAGACCGTTGACTTAATAGAGGTGTTATCCACACTCTCTTTCTCTTTGTACTCCTATTTTTCAATTTTTTCCTCAAAACTTCTTGTATTACATCGCACACAGTTAAAAATCCTTCTAACACAAGACTGTTCATGACGATGCTTGCAACCCGACTGTTCAATATACAATCGCCGCATCAATCAAGTCGCCGAATTCGGTTAACCGACCAATGTAAACAACTCAATTTAGGTAAGCGTTTCAGTTAAACCGAATGCGGCCGCCGCCTTCGGTGACCGACCTAATGTAAATGCGCCATCAAGGACCCAAATTCATTAGAGAATGCGCTTTGTGCTGTATTAGAAGAATTTAACTTCCATAGTCAGAAACAAATGAGAAACATAATATCTGGATCCAATCTCACATCCCACTCTCAATCGCATAAGTCAGAGTTCGAGAACGAGAGTTATTGTAATGACGACATGTACTACAACGAAAACGATTCTTATTTTTACCCCCAATAACAATCCGAAGAAACTGTAAGCCCGGAAGCTGAAACCAACCCGGCAGATACGAATAATATTTCAGGTAAGCGTCCACCTATCGGAATCACACGCATCGCATCATACGGATCGTAGTATTCTTTGTATAGAAAGTCATACAAGTGCGTCCACCAATCCGCATCGTACGGATCGCATAGATCTGCTTGTCGGCAATGCCGACGCTCATGCTCCGAGGGGCAACTTTTGCGATGCGTGCCAATGACGTCATACGGAATGTCGATCAGTGGACGCATAGCGCGCGCGCTCGCTCCGCGTCGCCGGTTGCCCGCCATTTGCATTTGATGATCGTCGCATCCACATGCGTTGTTGCATCATGGACGCCGCACAACTAATTGCAGTCGTGCAAGAGTATGAAGAGTTATATAATTTAAGACACCCTTTTTATTCTAACCAACAAAGGAGGACAATATCTGGGAAGAAATTGGACGAAGATTAAATAAAAGCGGTAAGTTTGTAGGTTATGTTTATTTTGCTTGTTATACATTTTCGTGCCTTCCACTCCGAACTCTTCTTAATTGCCATTCAACCGACCCTACTTCTGAGTTGAAGTAATTTTTGAAGTTATCCCTGACTGTTAAAGCATCTGTGCGTGAATTACCACCTATGTTTCGTAGGTTTTGTAGCCCTGACATTTCCGCAAAGAGAAATGTTTAAATCATTCTGTCCAGTAGCATGTGTCATCTCTTAGAAAGTTGTGCAAACAGCATGTAGCCATTACAACAGTCACAATATGTTCTTCGTGCATAGACAATCTTCGTTCAAAATTCTGAATTTTCTTGTAATATCCCAAACGTATTTTCTAGTATTTCTCCTTTGACTGAGCCTGTAGTTAAATACTTTTTTCTTCATCTCTTTGGACATCGTCGCGAGAATATGGTCGCATTAAATACGTGCATAATGGAAAAGCCTCATCACCGACGATGACGTGAGGTAAAAGTTCAGTGCCTCCTGGTGGGATCTTATGTGGAGGTATGTTTAAAGTGCCGTCCTGTGAACCTTTGCCTAAACTCGAATTTCTCAAAATACTTGCATCAGAGTTCTTACCAAAAGCACCGACATCTACTACTATGAATTTATAATTTGCGTCGACTAAGGCTAACAATACTAAACTAAAGTGTTTTTATAGCAAAAGTAATTTGAGCCACTGTGTGGTGGTGCCTGAATAAGCACGTGTTTTCCATCAATAGCAGCGATCGCGTTGGGATAGTTCCATTTTTTATGAAAACCTTTTTCTGATTTAATCCACAACTCTTCAGTAGGTTTTGGCATTACTATGGGCTGTAGGTGTTGAATAATGGCTTCGCAGATGGAATACACAATTCTTCGCACTGTTCGTTCACCAATCCTGAAGGAAAACGACAGTGATCGAAAAGAGTTCCCAGTGGCTAAGAACCTGAAACAAAAACATATATTTAGGTAGGAGCGATGGACCAGAATTAGAGATAACCATAGGAAGGCTTTGAATTTGCGCAAGACAAAAAGCGGCCAAGCAGCATCAAAGATAAAAGCTCCTAAATTCTCACAAGAACTTTCTTTTCTAACACCGTATCTAAACGATGAGGAAGAACGGCGTTCAAACCTATCACCTAGAAGTGCCAACAATAACGAAGAAACACAACTTGAGTCACTGAATGAATTAGGTTATCCAGATAACAATGTATCAAGCGATGCACAAAGTGAACAATCCATGCAATCCTTGGGATCATCACGAATTATCCGTAAGAAATCGAGCTTCGCAACTTCACAAGCTTCACAAGGCCCAACTGCAGCCAGCGTTCTACAAGATTACTTAACAAGGACGGCCGAAACCAGAAACCAGAGCGATCCTCTTCTCGATTTTTTCATAAATATGGCAAAAACAGTAAAGACTTTTCCTTTACAAGACCAAGTTAACATTAAAGCTCAATTATTTAAAATGGTTAACAACGTAGAGATGAGGCTTGCGACTACTCCAATAGATCGTGTTTCTGACCCTTCGACATCTGGTTCTAACGTGAGAATAGTTTCAAATGTAATGCTTAGTCCGGCACCGACTGGTTCGAATTCAATGTTTCCTCAATCGGCTTCTTCAAATACAACGATGTTTGCTGCACCTGCTATGAACGAAATACGTCCTCCTACACCCAGTAATGATGCGATGACTTCTAGACCATATACAAGTAATACTCGACATATTATGTCCCTGCAGTCTACAGTGGTTTCTGCTATGAACGAAACTCTTCACATTCTGCCTCTGGAACCTTCGACAGTGTGTTCTCGGTCATCTACACCCAACGAAAGGCCAATGATGTCTCCACCTGACACTAGCCAATCCATTTTAGAAGATAAAAATAATGTGACGCTCGGCCAATATTTACGTCTTAAATAAGTGCCTACCTATATGTAACCGATGTTTAATTTTAATAATAATTACCTTACACACAGCAAGCCTTTCTTCTGGTCGTATAGCCTCCTGTATGCTGTATTCTGTCTTAATAAATGTGGTTTCAGGATGTCAACATGAGTATTAAATTTAACTTGAGTCATGCGAAAATATTGGAAGAATTTGGCATCATCGTTTAGCAAATCAGGAAACAGTGTGTGATATTCTCCATGTGCGATCTTTTCTTGAAAATATCGTGTACCCAGATATTATGTTTCCTTTTTCTTGAGTTCTTAGCTTTTTCTTTATGATAGTTTCTTCTACATTTCCTTCCATTATCTCACAAACAACACGTCAACACGTACCACTCGCCACTAAAATCCGTATGAATATGACGTCGGCAATCCGATTACTAGAGGTTGCGTCAGAAAATGCGATCGGTGCCGATACAGTGGACGCATAGTACAAAACTGGTCCGTTTGATGCGATGCGTGCGATGCGTGCGATGCCGATAGGTGGACGCTTACCTTAAGACAACGGAAAATATTGGAAATTTTCACATAACCGTCTCAATCAAAATCTAGAAATTAACTAAATTGTGATTAATTTTAACTGTCGGTGCGGAATCGCTGCCAAGCCTGCTATGTGCCCCGTTGTCTTTCGATAGTATTAAACCTCTTTTAAAACAGAATTTGATCAGTTTTTATGACACACTGAACGCTGCTTTGGTCAACAGGGTACATTTTGCTGATGGGATCAAACAGCCAGTTTTTAAGGTGCTGCTAGCACATTTCACAAAAACTATAAAACCATCAGACAATCAATTTATACCGATATTTGATGAAATGTCTTTAACACGATAACTGCCATGTCGCACAATGCTGCCCGACATCAAAATTTCCTCTCAGGCCAAGCAAAAATTACAGTTCTGATAAAATTTTACCAATTTTTTTTTTATTAATATGTTTATTTTATGTCTTAAAGTATGTGAAAATTATCAAAAATTGATTTTGAGTATTATTTAAGCAGTTATACGATGTCGGTCAGCAGTGCCCGACATGGCCCCTAGCGACGTAAAAGCGAGTTTTCCGTTGCAAGGGGCCGCGCGGGTCGAGGTGTCGGTCACCCCCGCCGCAATTGATTAGTCAATTGCAAGCGCTTGCGCATGACTGACTGTTTACGTTAATACGCTAATTTTATTAAGTTTTGTGTATTGTTTATTCTTTTAAAACGTCTATTAATTTATTATACCTATTTCATCATGGATGATTTCGAAGATTTCGATATTAATCAAGAAATGATGACTCAGATCGAAGAAATTGAATTTGATCTTCTCGAAAAACCTCTTAACTTTTGTTCTGACGAAGAAGAAAATATTCAACCTCCCCGCACGCCATCCAGAATTTGGAGAGTGCTTCATCATCGAAGTGGACAGACCCTAAAGGTAATCAGCGTAATTTAATTCCTTTTACTGAATGTTCTGGCATGCCTATTTCTGTCCGCTTGTCTATGACTAACCAATCTCCTGCTGATTTCTTTGCTCTTTTGGTCACGGATGGTATTTTGGAACAAATTGTTGAATGCACTAATGCTTTTGCTATAGCTAAAATAACTCGAACAGCAGAAGCATCAAAAAGTGCGAGAATCCGCAAATGGTCTCCAACTAACCTTGCCGAAATGAAATCCTTTTTTAGCTTGATTATATATATGGGTTGAGTTAAGCTTCCTAAAATAAGCGACTATTGGTCCAAAGATAAAATTATGGGTCAAAACTTTCCACGTACAGTAATGGCAAGGAATAGATTTGAACTGCTTTTGCAAATGCTCCATTTTTCACAAGATGATGATGCCAATAAAGCAGATCGACTTCACCGCGTTAAGTCTTTGTTAGATAAGCTTAATCACAACTTTAAGAGTAATTATATTCCTGGACAAGACATTTGTATAGATGAGAGTATGGTCCCATTTCGAGGACGTTTAATATTCCGCCAGTATAATAAGCAAAAGAGGCATAAGTATGGAATAAAGCTCTTTAAACTGTGCTGTTTACTAGGATATACATACCGAGTTAATATATACGCTGGCAAACAACATGAGCAAATAAATATTACACCTCAAAGTGTTGTAATGAACCTTGCCAAGATCTTCTGAATTAGGGCATTGCTTGTACACAGATAACTGGTATACAAGTGTAAGTTTAGCTAAAGAGCTCATGAAAAACGAAACACATTTGATCGGAACTTTACGCAAAAATCGCAAACATTTCCTAAAGTTATTGTTTCCACCAAGCTCAAAAAGGCGAGTTTATTGCCAAAAGTGATGACGGTATAACCGTTTTAAGATGGAAAGATAAGAGAGATGTTTTAGTCCTATCCACGAAACATTCAACGCGTTTTCTGCCCATCAATAAACATAATAAAACAACTATGAAACCGGCTATAGTTCTTGATTATAACAAAGCAAAAGGAGCAGTGGATCTTTCGGATCAGATGGCGGCGTACCAAACACCACTAAGAAAATCTTTGAAATGGTACCGAAAACTTGCGTTTGATTTAATTTTGAATGTTGCCATGGTGAATGCTTTGGTCTTATATAAATCTGTCACTAACAAAATTTATCTATTGTGGAGATGTGAAAAGAAATTATGAAGAGTTACCTAACTAATTCATCTACATTTGAAGCTGCTTTAGAGCGGCCGATAAGAAAAAACATGTGCTTCAGAAGAAAGAAGGTCCTTCTCTAAAGGTGCGTCGTATGTGTGTAGAGTGTTACAAATATAATGTTTCCACATTTGGACGTGTAGTACAGAAATAAAACAAAAAGTTCCCACTTATTGTGACACTTGCAAAGAGAAACCTTTTCTGTGTGTTGAGTGTTTTGCTAACATTCATAAATAAATTTTATGTTTCTTAGTAGGTATTTAAATATTTTTTTTTTAATTATGAATATTAACTACTAAATTTTGCAAAATTTGTTGTACTTTTTCAAAATTTCATTTTTATTTCTTTGATTAATAATTAATACGTTCTTTGTTTTTGTTTCGATGTTTATTTTATATGCAAAATTTACTTCAATAAAGTATAAGCTCCCCATAATATAAAGAGTTTTTCATTTAAATTTTTACTCACAAAAATTCATATAGGTACACACATCAACTCATTCATACATAAATACACACTCATACACATACTTTCAGACTTATATATCGACTAACTCATGCAGATCGCACGCACAGAAGTTTTCATTTCGATATTTTTAAAAAATATTTTCATATTAATCTCTATCTTAAGTATTTAATGTCACAATTATATAAAAAAACATTTTTATATTTTATTCATCCTCAAGAATAAAATTACATATGTCAAAACACTATATTTTATAAATTATAATAATATTTGTTTTAAGTCAGAACACTGCCTGCTAAGCAAACTATAATTTTTTTTCGCGGAAAAATAATTTTGCTACTTTTTGTTTTTCTAAGTCCTTTACATTTTCCGTAAACCAACATGATATTCCGTATCTACGGGGCCACGCAGTCAATACATATGACTATATTGTTGATAGCCCTGTCCTACAGCCTGTATGAGTTGATTGAATACACTTCAAAAACGCGGTCAGCATTGATCGACGTGGCCCGAACGGAAAGTCAAGTTGTCGGACAGCATTGACCGACATGGCCTGAACGGAATGATGTCCTTTTTGCTTGGCGGTTATCGTGTTAAAAACATGTCCTGATACCCTTAATCACCCAAAAGCTTTGATTGATGGTATAAACATAAAGTATAATATATAAAGTTCAAATTTTGAAAATGGAACTCTTTGCCAATATTATTGTGTATATATTTTATTAATTTGTCATTTGTTTACGATTTGTCGGCAAATTGAAAATTGTCTGTGTCACGTCAGCATGAATTTAACGCGAGAAAATTTTCGTACAATGATTTTTTATGACTTTTGATGTCATTTAAGTCAACAAGAAAGTTATGATAGGCTTCGATTGGCCTTTCACGATGAAGCCCCATCTCGTGCCACTATTTACAACTGGTTTAATGAGTTTAAACGTGGTCGCACTAATCTCAACGATTTTCTGCGTGATGGACGGCCTTCTACGGCGACCACTAAAGATAACATCAGTGTTGTGCGGTGTATGATAGAGACTGACAAAAGAGTGACTTATCAGCAGATTCAGACAAGCTTAAGCATCGGTATGAGTCAAGTGCACAAAATCCTCCATGAACATTTAGCGGTCAGGAAGCTTTGTGCCCGGTGGATACCTCATAATTTGACAGAGGCCCAAAACCTCCGTCGTGTGGATTGGTGTCGTGAAATGATTCAAAGATTTAACGGAGGTGACTCAAATGCTGTGTTTGACATACTTACGGGTGACGAAAGCTGGATTTATTGTTATGATCCTGTAACTAAGAGATAGTCTGCTGTCTGGGTGTTTCCTTCCGAATAGTTGCCAAATAAAGTGAAGAGAGGTCGAAGCGTGGGAAAAAAGATGGTGGCCTCGTTCTTCGGAAGGAAAGGTCATTACGCAACAATTGTTTTAGAGGGTCGAAAAACATTTACTGCAGAGTGGTACACTAACAATTGTTTGCCACTTGTCTTGGAAAAAGTTCGGAAGAAACGACCTCGCAGTAGGATCCTCCTTCACCACGACAACGAATCGTCGCACACTGCCAAGCACACAATCGACTACTTGGCGACGTCAGACGTGGAATTACTGGGTCACCCGCTCTATAGCCCCGACCTCACACCTTGCGATTTTTATTTATTTCCGAAAAAAAAGAAAAAATTCGAGGAAAACGTTTTATGGACTCCAAGGAAGCAGTGGCTGCGTTTCAAAATGCCGCCGAAGAGACCCCTATGATCAAGTGGGCAAAGTGCTTTTCTCAGTGGTTCCATCAGATGCAGCGATTTATTGATGTAAATGGACACTATTTTGAAAAGATATAATAAAACTAATAACTTGCTAGTTTGTTCAGTTTTTGATTTTATAAGAACTTTCAGTGTCACCCTCGTATCGGGACTATTGGGAGAAATTGAAAAAATAAACTGCTAAGTGTGATAACGAAAAAAAAACAATTGATGATAACGAAGACTGTGCCTAAACGACGCGCGGAAGCATTTTTTTATATGCTAAAAAAAGGATCCTGCCATCAAAACGTTGTCTTTGACTGTCCAAAACATATGCCATTGCCCAAAATACTAGATCAGAGTACCTACATATTACTCGCGTCAGTTGTATTTGTACAATTTTACTGTGGTCGAACGTAATTTCAAATCACCCCTGACGAAAGAAAATGTCTTTAGTTATTGTTGGACCGAAGACGAGTACTTAAGGGATGCCAATTTAATTGCATCGTCAGTCTATCATATAAACTTTGTAATACAAACTATCCCCCAGAATGAAAAACAGTTCGCCTCATGGCCGATGGTTGGACGGGCAAAAATAAAAAAAGGCAGTAAAGAGCTTAAAGTTGCGAAACGTAAACAAATAGTTATGTGAACATTATGGCAACAACTGGCGTCTTAGGTAATCTTGAATACTTTGCGCGGGTAATTCTATCTACACCAGCAGATGCCGATGATGATGTCGACAAAAACTTCTGTGTGAAGAGCAACACGAAATGCCAACATTAATCTTCTATACTTATAATAAATTTGTAGAGAGGTCAATTCTGTACATGAAATATATTTCCAAAATAACTATCAGGGGGTGATTAGTGATCGATACTGATGCCAAAAATGCAAACAGTAAAATTTATGTCTGTCTGTCTGTCTGTCTGTCTGTATGTTATATGGGCAGGTTATAGTATACTTTTCATCACGCTACGATCAATAGGAGCAGAGCAGTGAAGGTAAATGTTGAAACGGGAGAAATTACTCCATTTTTTAAGCTTCCGTCGCGTGTGCAGCCTTAATGGTTAAAGCTACAGAAATCATGTATAACGGAAATGTTCTCCTTAAAATTATATAAAAAATTTGTCTATCTTTTATGGTTGACTCACAATAACACGTGTAACTCCCGATAGCTTAGCAGTTCGGAGCTTTCTGATTATATTTATCTACTCTTACGTTTATAACACTCTCACTCATCTCTAATTAAAAAAAAGTTAACATTATCTATTCAATAAAAAAGAATCATAGAAATCGGTATTGAAACACCAAAGTTATACATGAAATACGCTAATAAGCCATCGCGCGTGAATACTGAATCATGCTATAAGGATTATTTTTGTGTAACGGTCGCCGCGCTCGACGCGGCTCATGGCAGGAGGTATAAAAGGCGGGGGTCCGAGTGCGAGCTTCATACAATATTTGACTGTTGATGCGAATGGACGTTCAGAGTGTTCGACCTTATTGACAGACAATAATTGATTTTAACAAACCGTGCTTATCAGCGCGACTTTTAGTCTACTCTTACGTTTAATAATTTATTTTTAGATTTCTTTGGTTGTTATTTTATAAAATAGGTATTAGTTATTTTGGTAGTGTTTAAATATTTCTTAGTATTAGCTTAATTATAAATTAAACTTTTTTTTATTTAGCTGTAGTTTTAAATAGGTACGGTAAGGCATCAAATAGGTTATTTCATTCTATTAGACGTAGTTTAGGTACCTACTTATATATTTTTAAGAATTTAATTTTGGATTTAAGGATTTATTTAGGATCCGTTTTATTATTTAAGTAGGCATTTAGATTTTTTTAAGTGTATGGTAGCTATAGTTAGGACCTCTAACGTAGATTATTTTGTTAGGTAACTGAATGCCGTCGATTAAAAATAAAATATACAATGCCACCTAAAAAACGATTATCTTTATCTCGAAATTCGAGAGAAGCTAAGAGAATGAGAAATGTGCGTTCTCAAGAATCGGCAGAGGAAAGAGCACATCGGTTAAACTCTATAAGAGTTAGTGCCTCAACTTCTCGAGCCAGTGAAAGCTCTCCAGAAGAGAGATGCGATTACAAGCTGACAGAGCGAGACAAGCTACATCACGGGCGTCTCAAAGTTCTTCTCAACGAGAGCTAAGGCTGCGTCCCCAGTAGGCAAACTGTTAGCCGCCGACTGAGTTAGCGGCGTATCGGTTTAGTACGCCCTTCCATATATTTCAAATGGAGTGTTCACAGTTTGCTAGTTTTGCGCTCACTGTACGCAGTTTGCAGCGTTAGAATAGAATAGAATAGAATAGAATAATTTTTATTCAATATAGATTACATGTGTAATTCTTATTGAAAGTCATTTTTACTTTACCACTGGTTCGAAAAAACCTCTGTCCTGGGAAGAACCAGCAAGAAACCCAGCGGGACTTTTTTAAAGTAAGTTTTACATTAATGGTTGTACAAACTATTTAAGTACAAAATTTATTTTAGAAACTGCTTGGTAGCGACCACCTCATTCCCAGGGGTTATTATCAATCATATATTCATTTATACTATAATAACCCTTTTATACAATTTCAACAACAAAACATTTAAACTTGGTAATAGAGAGCCTGTACACTTTCCGGGACCTTGTTGTAATAGCGTATACATTGCCCCAAGAATGAATTACTGACTCTGTGGAGTCGAGAAACTGGTATCACTAGCTTGTGTTTGTTCCTAGTGTTTACAGAATGTATATCACTTTTTACTAAAACTACCTTTGTTTTGTGAACATACATTAAATTTTCGTAAATATACTGAGAGGCCAAAGTTAATATATTTATTTCTTTAAATTTATCTCTAAGAGACTCTCTCGGTTTTAGGTTGTAAATAGCTCTAATGGCCCTCTTCTGTAAAACAAAAATAGTTTCTGAATCAGCCGCATTTCCCCATAGCAAAATCCCATAAGACATTATGCTATGGAAATAACTGAAATAAACTAATCTAGCTGTCTCGACACTAGTGAGACCTCTAATCTTTTTTACAGCATAGGCTGCAGAACTTAGTCTGCTTGCTAGTTTGGATATGGGGGCCCCACTGAAGCTTTGCGTCGAGAGTGATGCCAAGAAAAACAGTGGATTCAACAGGGCTCAGTTCTTCCCCATTTAAAAACACATTGGTACCCAGATTTTTAACATTAGTTGTTGTAAATTTAATACATTTAGTTTTATTTCCGTTTAAATGTAGATTATTAACGTTAAACCAATGCACTAATTTTGATATAGCATTATTCACTTCGTCACATTTAAATGATTGACGTTTAAGTTTAAAAATCAAGGAAGTATCATCAGCAAATAATACTATATCATGATTATCCCCTACAAGGGAAGGTAAGTCATTAATATATACCAGAAATAGGAATGGGCCGAGAATCGAGCCCTGAGGGACAACCATTAGTACAGGTGACCCGGAAGAACTTTTACCATTGATAATAACTTTCTGCATTCTATTACTTAAATATGAAATAATAAGTTTAAGCGCTGTGTTCTTGACACCATAGTACTGTAGCTTCCTGATTAATGTCTCATGGTGAACACAGTCGAAGGCCTTGGAAAGGTCACAAAATATACCCAAAGCATCCTCCGAATTCTCCCATGCACATAAAATATGTTTAATAAGCTCAACTCCAGCGTCAGTTGTCGAGCGACCTTGTAAAACCGAATTGATTTTGTAGCAATTTATTAATATTAAAGAAACTTAAGATCTGATCTAAAATTATTTTTCAAAAATTTTACTAAATGTTGGTAGTACAGAAATCGGTCTAAAGTTGGCGGGGTCTAATGTACTACCAGATTTAAATAAAGGTATGACTTTACTATGTTTCATTAAATCAGAAACACACCAGATTCGACGCTTGTATTAAATATAGTGGCTAGATAAGGTGCTATTATATCTATTATAGATAAAATAACTTTGGAAATCCCCATAAGTCTGCCGTTTTCTTAACATCAATTGTTTTAAAATATTTAACGATATCTTTTGGCAATACTCTATGGAATTTAAAAGTATTTGAACAAGCCTTTACATTTTGTTTAAGCAATGATTCGGCGACAGTAGGAGAAGAATTTAATGATTTTGTTGTCAAAAGAACATCAGTAAAATGTTTCTCAAAAGCCATAGCAACTTCTTCATCAGATCGAGTTAAACTGTTGTTAATATTCAATTGAAAATCCGAGTTGCGCGGTTTGACCTTGCCCGTTTCACTATTTATTATTCTCCAGGTCATTTTAATTTTGTTGGATGCAGTTTTAATTTTGTTACTTAAATGTAAAGCCTTAGCTGTGTAGCACTTTTTAAATATTTTAGAATATGTTTTTACATAATCTCTAAATATAACACTAGTATTATATGATCTTTCATTATAAAGCTCATATAACTTTCGCCTACTTTTATAAATTCCTACTGTCGCCCATTCATTAAATGATTTGCGACTGTTCAAAGAAAAGTTTTAGAAGTAAATATTCTACTAAATTCACAAGTTATAATTTTAAATAACATACTATACAAATAATTAGCACTATTTTTAAATGAAAGTGATGGAAGTCTTTTTATTATATTACTTCTAAACCTCTCCAAGCGATGGTCATTTATTGGAACAAACACAACTTCCTTATTTTTCTGTTTTTTGTGTATGTAAGGCAATGATACCAACTGTCCACAGTGATCTGAACTTAAATTTTGAATAATTGATTTATGCAAGGGCTTAATATCTGTAAAAATATTATCTATACAGGTTGCACTAGGCCCAGCAATACGTGTTGGTTCTAAGAATAAATTAACAAGATTATACGATTTAAACAATGAGCTAAACTTAATACTAATGGAAGAAGTTTCAAGGAGATTGATGTTAAAGTCTCCATATCCAACAGACTTGTTCTGTTTACTAAGTTTGAGCAAAACTTCTTCCACAATTCTTTCAAAATAGTCATAAGTGGCACATGGGGTCTGTAAACACTTACAACAATGAGGTGCTCGAGCTCGACACAAGCCATTTCTACAGTTCGCTCAACAGAGGCTCACAATATCCTTACGTTCTTTATATAATAATGATTTATCTGCTAATATTAAGGAGCCACCGTAAACTTTTTCTCTATTGAAGGAACTGACCACCTGGTGATTTCTGAAATTAAACATGAAATTATAATCTTTTAGCCAATGTTCAGTAATACAAAGGATATGTATATTGTTACTATTTAAAAACAATTCAACTTCCAATTCTTTGCCCATCATGCCTTGTATATTTTGATGCACCAGGTGTAAACAATTTTATTACTTATTTGTGGGCTGCATTCAAAATTAATTAAACTCTTATTATTGCTAGAGATTGCCTCTATTGTCGCATTTACTAATTTAAATTAGTTGGAACTGATTCCAAATTAAATGTCAAATGATTATCATGCTCAATAAAAGCAGTCTTGGTAGCCAAAAACTTGGCTGAGTTAAAAAGTAAATAATAAGATAGCAAATTTGCTACCAGTCTTAAATTATATTTGGATAGGTAATACCTATCTTTTGTCCAAAACTTTTTTATTAAATTATTTATGTCAATTAAATGAAATTTGTCATTATTATCACAATTACATGTCAAATTTAAATTATTGTTACATATTAAATTATTCATTTGTATATTTAAATTATGTCTTAGATTATTTTCCTGTGGCAATCCCTGTATGTAAGGCAGTGTGAACAAGACAATTTTGTGTACATTTAAGTTATTAAGTTGTTCAATATATCTTAATAACTGTTTGTTGTTTACACTGCCTCTTCTACCAACAAAAATTATTATTGTACTATTTGGGCAAAATTTAGTAACTATAATTTTATTTAGGATGTCACTAAAAGATGCTCCAGGCATGCAGCAATTTGTAATTTTTTGTCCCTTTAAAGAGTTATTTAAAGTTATGCCTAGATTTTTTCCCATGTCATCGCTATACACAATTATATTATTTTTGTTAATATTTGAGTCATTTTTTATTTTAAGCTCCTCTGCTATGGCACTGTCATAGAGTTTTGGTGGTGGTATAATATTTTCAGCACACACCGACTCTGAAGAAGCTGGTATTGAATGCTGACACTCACATTGATGTTTAACTAAGGAGTCAAAACGCTCCTCATTATATTTACATGTCTTTACCAGATTATCCATAGCCAGTATGTGTTCTTTTATTTCGTTTTGGGCTGATTTATATTTATTGGACACAGTTTGAAGGGAGTTAGTAAGTGATAACATTTGTGATTTAAGGCACTCTACGTCAGTCTCATAACATTTTTTTATGTTATCCACCTCAATTGAATACAACTTAAGTTCATATATCAATGCTTGCTTTTCTTTACATAAATTAACATAATTTTTGGTATTAATCTTATTTTTTATTAATTTTTGTACTTTCCTTATGTATTTATTAACTTTTATATACTTCTTCAATTTGGTTTTGCTGCAATTAATCCTTACTGTGTTTCCTGAAGTGGAAGAGTCGTCACCAGTCAAATCTATAGTTGCAGGTTGCTGTAAAATTCTTGAAGTATTACATTGCACAAGCTCAGAGAACAGGCTTTGAGTCTGGGAGGCGTTAAGGTTATCTATATATGTTTTAAATTGTGTTTTTGCTCATTAGCCTCATTCAACTGTAACTTCAATGCAGCAATAAACCTGAGAGCTTCCTCATATTCCTTGCTGCATTGGTCAAACTCATTAACCGTTCCTGTAGCTGATCTCTTTCTTTTATAACACTTGTGTATTCTGTATGTAACTTAACCATATCACATTTCAATTGTGTGTTTTGGCAATTATGTTAACTATTTCTTTTCATTATCATCCCTTTCCTTAAGCAACAGTTCACACTGCTCCTTGGACATAAGTTCTTGGAGCGCAAGCTGAGTTGGTTCTCCATCTGGCGCGTCTTGGCGTTGCGAGTATTCATTTTACTATTTATTGTAAATAATAAAAGAAAACAAGGATCGAAAACAGAAGGGCAGAGTAAGCCAATGTCGAGTTGTTTTTGTTTTTTCTATTTACAGATCTCAAATCAAATTATCGTTAAAACAATTCGAAAAGAAACCCGCAAAGAATGTAAAATCCGAGTAATATTAATAGAATAGATCTATACGCGCGCCGACTATCTTAGTGAGCGGCCGACTCCCCAAAACCGGTTCCAGTCGGCGGCGGCGATTGGTTGTTCGCCGGGCGTAGTGACTCAATTTGCCGCAAACTGATTATTCGGATAGTTGGAAAAAGCTATCATCGTGTTAGGACGTGTTTTTTGCATCGCACCTAACTAATCTCAACGCACACACATCACTGAAAATCCAAGATGTCCTTTGATACGGAAAGGTTCATTAGTGAAATACAGAATAGACCATGCATATGGAACATGTCGAGTGAAGAATACAGCAACAGAGTATTAAAGCAGAGCAATTGGAATGAAGTCGCTGATATTATATACGATGATTGGCAAAACTTAGAAGAAAACACTAAACAAAAAAGAAGTAAGTTCCATTCTAATGAATTTATTATTTATTCAACAATATACTTGTATCACTCACTACATAAAACAAAGTATCATAATTTACATAGTATTTACGGCTTTACACACTCCGTTACACTATTTCTTCCTGTAGCTACAACTTACAAATATTTCTCTTGCCAGGGTAGCTTTCCTTCGTTAAGAAAATAGTTTTTAAAGTTTTCTCTTGTTATTTTTCCAGAATTTGATACAGTAATAATTTGGCTCCTTGAACTTGTAAGAGTTATTGAGGTACGTCGCGAAATATGTGCATATTGTGCTTGTTCTCTTGCTATGACAAAATTATGTAAAATACAAACAGCTTTTACGATAGCGATGGTTGTATTCACATTAGTAGCGATCGGTGTATGCAGAACTCTCCATTTGCTTGTTAGGATGCCGAATGCACATTCCACGCATCTCCTAGCTCGACTATGACGATAATTGTAAATTCGCTCTTCCTTATTTAAACTTTTATTAGGAAAAGGCCTCAAGATATGCTTTTGTAATCCAAATGCCTCATCTCCAAGAAACACGAAAGGTTGGGGCAATCCATTTGAATTAGGCAATTTAGTTGAGTTAGGAATCTTCAGAGACCCACACGCCAATTTTTCGCCAAAACCACTTTCTTTAAATATATTACTGTCAGCATTTCGTCCGCAAGCACCTACATCAATAGCTATAAAAGAACAGTTTGCATCTGCTACGGCTAACATAACAATTGAGAAGAACTTCTTATAATTAAAATAATCGGACCCACTTTTTGGTGGTTTTCTAATACGGATATGCTTGCCATCGATGGATCCTATACAATTAGGATAGTTGGTTTTTTTATAATATCATTTTGCTATTTCTAGCCACAATTCTTCAGAAGGTTCCGGCATTTCCTGTGGCTGTAAAATATCCCATATAATGCATGCAGTTTCACTTATTATTTTCGATACCGTCGATTTTCCAACAAGAAACTCTTGTGCAATTTTTCTGTAACTTAGTCCACTTGACAGGAATTTGGAAAGAATATTGAACTACCGATTATTTCTGTTTCAGTAAAAGACCTACAAAAAAAATGGAAGGGTTTGCGCGACTATCACACCAGAGAAAAAAATAAGGATTCCTCAGTCAAAAGCGGAAGTGGGGCAACAAAAAAACGCAAGACACCATACTTGGACATGTTACACTTTTTAAATGTTTCTAGAGCTAGCAACCAGACATCTGGCAATATTAGCGCCGAGACGTCTAGCGACAGTAGCGCTATTTTAGATGAAAATGATTCTACTGACTCGGTAGTTAATGTCAGTAGACCAAAAAAGATGACTGTGTTTCAAGAAACACTAATTAACTCGATGGAAAAAAAAAGAGAAAACGATCCAGATATGAACTTTCTACTAAATATTTTACGGAAATGAAGACAATGTCCCCAACACAGAATTTTGAATTTCGGTTCAAGTGATGAAAATTATTAAAAATATAAAATATAGTGTACATAATAATTATGACGGTGGTATGATGCAAACTGGATGGACGAATGCCTACCAGTACCCACATCAGTATGGCTATGCGAGTGGAAGCAGCAGTACACCAAATGTGCAAAACTACCCTCGAATCAGTCCATCACATAGCTCTACAGGTTCTTCAGCGGAAGTAGAAGACATAGAAGCAATATTGCGAGGCGATTCAAACCACATTGAAGATGAGGAATGACTGGTTACCAACAATGTTACCATATTTGTTCCTAATTCAATTTAATAATGCAGTAATTTTGAAAAGTGATTGTTAAATTAAAAACTATAAATGCGAAAGTGACTTTGTATTAAAATAAAAATAACATATTTTTTAAATCCTAAAGCGTTAATTATTTACTTACCTCAAAGTTATAGTAAGCCGTTCTTCGGGACATAATGTATCTCTTGTGATATTATTTTTAGCTATGTACTGGGTTATAGATTTCAACAATTCATCAAATGTATGAGAAGTCATATTGAAATAGTCGTAAATTTTTTCTGGATGTTTCCTTAGTTCTGGGTAAAGAGTGTGAAATTGTCCAATGCTCAACCTTTTCTTGTATAATGGGTGAACCCAGTGCTTCCTTTTATCCTCTTTCAGCGCTTCTAAGATACCAATTACTTCAAAATATCCATCGTGACCAACACAACCACTCCTTCGTACAACAAAAGTAAAGTGATAATTCAGTCGGTCGGCTAAATAAGCGGCTAAGGCCGGATTTACATTTGTCTGACGTGTTGTGTTGTGACGCATCAGAATGGTATCGGTTTCATACATTTAGTATGGTGAGATTTAAATTTGTGTGTCGCGATCTGTTGTGATGGCTTCTGATGCGACGCATCAGACGAGATTCCGATCGCATCAGAGGGGTGGAGGTGGGTGGGCGGGGGAGCGGCCGCCTGGCGACGCAGCAGACAAGTGTGCACGCGACAGTATTGCGTTGTGACGCGTCAGAGCCACGTGCGTTTTTTGTTTATCCACTCGATTTAAAGTTTTAGAAAAGAATTTAAAGTATGGACGACTTGATAGAAATAGTACGACAATATAAAGTGATTTATGACACCAAATGTAAAGAATATAGGGACCAATCCATTAGAGCATCTGTTTGGGAGGAGATAGGAGAAAAAATTAAACAACCCCGTAAGTACTATACTGCTTTATTTAATTAAACCGTGTTCTACCTTGTGTAATAGCTTGCATTTGCCATGGAACTTGTCCCTGGGGACTTACAAAATATGTTTTATATGCTTCACGAACTTGAATAGCTTCTTGAGATGGATTTCTATTTAACGGTTCGATGTCTACTAAGCCATTACCGTCGCTCACCTCGCTTTCATCCATCAAAGTTTCTTGTGTTTCCTGTGTGTCTTGGGTCAAAAAGTTATGAAGGCAGCAGGCAGCAAGTACGATCTTGTCCGCCATGTTTGGTTGTACTTGTAAAGGTCCCTGAAACACTCTAAATCTAGCTCGTAATATTCCAAATGCATTTTCTACAGTACGGCGAGCACGTGATAAGCGATAATTAAATATTTTATTTGGGTTATTGTTAACTAATTTAGCTTTACTGTACGGTTTTAATAAATACGTTTTCAGTGGGAATGCCGCGTCTGCCACAATAGTGTAGGGTAAAGGTTCTGTATTTTGGTTTATAGGTTTATTCGGTGGCACATTTAATTGACTGCTTTCAAACATTTTTCCATTAACGACTCTTGGTAAATGCCACCATCACTATTTCGGCCATACGCTCCTACATCTACCATAATAAATCTGTAATGCGCATCAACAAGTGCAAGCAGTACAATAGAATGCTCATTTTTATAATTATAAAAAGTGGATCCTGCATTTATTGGACATATTATAGAAATATGTTTTCCATCAATGCTCAATACAATTCGGAAAATGCCATACATTTCGAATCCTTTCATAATCTCTCTCCACATTTGTTCTGTAGGCTGGGGCATTACAATAGGGCCAAATTCTTCCAAATTGCGTTACATACTTGTTCTACTATGATCTTTACTGTAGCAAACCCCATACGGTAATTGAACCCCAATGATCGAAAAGAATTTCCAGTTGCCATAAATCTGTAATATAAAAACACAGATAATTTATTTTTGTTTCAGCGGAAAAATGTAAAGATGACTGGAATAAATTACGAAATAGCTACGTCAACGCATTGAAACGCCGTAAAAATAAAAAAGTGGGCAAGCCGCTCAATTTATCCCGCCATGGAAATATGAAGAACAAATGAGTTTTTTACAGCCATTTATGGAATCAAGGTCGACAACAACAAATCTTTCATCACCTCCTGAATCTCCAGAATTTCACTCAGAAAGTACTCAATCAGACAATTCTCGTCCAGCAACACCACATACTGGTAGTTCCTCGCACTCCCAACAGCCTGTTAGAAACCAAACTTACAAGATCTATATGATATGATGAAGTCTTCGCACGATTTGAGAATCCATAAGCATCATTCAAAGCAGCAGCAGGATAATATGACGGATGAAACAGACTTGTTTTTCTGAGCATGAGCAAAGCAGTTAAAAACTTCCGAAACTAGATCAGACCAAAATAAAATTGGATTCGCACACTGCTGTATCACAAACTGAAATAAAACTTCAGACACAAGCACAAATTCTTAGAACACCAATTAATGTGACTCACCAGATAGTTACTCAGCCACAACAACCGCTGCCACTCCAGCTACCCATTCAACCATCCACATCCATGACGACATTTCCAGCAGTCCCAGCTACACCAACTCTCGACAACATCAACTCTCAACAATCGGCCTTAACACTTTATAATTTTGAAGAAGATAACATCTCATCATATTATAGCAATGCAGACTTTTCTGATGATAACTGATTACCTGTCTTTACTAATAATGTTAAAAAAAACAAATAAATCCTTACCTTAAACACACAGCAAGTCTTTCTTTTGTCCCTATAGGTTTACGAAACTTCGTATGTATTTTTATGTCCCCTTCAATCAATGATTGAACTTCCTCGAACTGTGCCTTGGACATTCTAAAATACTGATGAAATCTTTGAGCATCGTTCTCAATCTCTTTAACGAGACAGTGAAACTCGCCTTTAGACTCTCTTTTATTATTCACTGGATGAACCCAATATCTTCTTCTCTTTATTTCTTTCTTTTTATAAGAGTTGCCAGCACCAAAATTCAATATCTTCTTCATACTCTGAATCAGAGTCGGATGATTCATGGGAAAACATTGTAAACGTATGAACTCTCCGAGAGCTATGACTGTATTGATTCAAAATATCGTCAGAGGCCGTCAGAACACAACATAAAGATGTGAACACTAGCCATCACGTCAGAGCCGTCACGATACAACACGTCAGGCAAATATAAATCCCTTAACTCTTAACAGTTTGCTTGCGACGCACGAAAATTGATTTGAGTCTGCAGCTAACTCAAATTTCAGTTCGCTGCAAATTTGCGGCTCCTCAGTCAGCCGCTAACTGTTTGCCTACTGGGGACGCAGCCTAAGGCCTGAATTCCTCTGTCGCTGACGTCGGTCGCGTACGTCGGTCGCGCGTACGAATATTCGTTGTGTTCTATGGCACCACACTGTGACGCTGACATCAGCGGCGCGCGAGTTGCTACGCGCCGCGTATGGCGCGCGTCGGTCTCGCTCGTCAGCGCCGCGTACGTCGGTCGACTGACGCGCTATAGAACGCTATGAGCGTCCTCACTCTGTTCCCGACCGTCGGCTAAATGGTACGCGCGCGCGTATAGTCGCCATGAATATTGATACCGAACGTGTGATTGCCGAGGTGCGCCTACGTCCTGCATTGTGGGATTTATCTAATGAACTTTACAAAGATCGCGATGCCAGAGCAAAATTTTGGTTACAAGTTTTTGAAGCCCTGTTTCCGGATTACAATAATGAGGGCGATGATAAAAAAAAGGAGATCGGTAAGTAAAAGATAATGTGTTTATAATAATTTTATTAGATATACAACATGTGGAATGCGGGTGGGGTAGCGGGAAGGGAAACATAATTTTTGTCCGCGCGCGACTGTCCTGCGAAATGTAACGGCCCGTTCACGACTTCGGTCTTAGCGGCGCGCGGCGCGGCGAGCGGGGCGGCGTCCGTGAGCGGTGCATTTTCGTGGCGTGCTTCAAACATTTTTATACTTTTGATCTTACCGCTCGCCGCCCCGCGCTTAGCTGCCGCTCACAGCGGCAAGGTCGTGAACGGGCCGTAAGCCGTTGGAACGTCTTACATTTCGAAGGCAATTCGCTCCACTATAGCTGGCTTATGCTATATCAGGGTTCGAAGGTTCATGAAAATACACACAACACTAAACTAATTGTACCTACACGTTTAATAATGTCCATACACAAAAGTTTTATGTAGAAAAGACAATTTAAAACAAGAGACCACACGAATTACAATAAAATCTGTCGTTGTCCGTTCCACTTCGTTGGCGGGAATGCGCAATTAGCGTGGGATGTGTAGATGCTATTTCTTAGTAAATATACTGGTTTTGCCATGGCAAAGAACCTTCCGGTGAAATAAAGTAGTTAGCGAATAAGTCTCTTAAAGTATCGCCTGTCCGATTCATAATGTTATAGCTGTTTAGAGAAACATTTTCTAAACCAACAATTGACATAGTATCAATAACATCATATCCATCACGTACTCTTATAAAGTTATGTAATACACAACATGCTTTGACTATTTTGATGCTGTTAATCAATGAAGTCCTCATAGGCCTGTGAAATACTTCAAATTTATTAGACATAATACAAAAGTAGATTCTATGTAGCGTCTTGCCCTACTAAGACGGTAGTTGAATATTTTTCTTGTGAGTCATATTACTACGAGCGTATGGTCTTAAAATATGACGTGATATTCAAACGCTGCATCCCTACAATCATGTAAGAAACGGTGTCCGGCTGTTATCTACTTGTCTCAGTTCTGGTAGGTTTATTTCGCCGCTTTGTAATTTTGCATACAAGTTACAGTCCCTAAATATTATTGAGTCAGAATCTGTTCCACAAGCACCCATTAATATACTTAAAACAGTAATTAGCGTCACACATAGCCAACAGAACGATTGAATAATATTTTTTATAATTACTGAATAAACTTCCACTGAATGCAGGGCAAATAATACGGACGTGCTTGCCATCTATCGCTCCAACACAATTCGGAAAATTTGCTCGTGATTCGAAACCTCAGCGATTCTCAGCCAATCTTCATGTGACGAAGGCAGTCTTAAAGTTTCGTCGTGCAGAACATCCCAAATTTTTGTACACACTTCTGTAACGATTTTGCCAATAGTTGATTCTCCAAGCCGATAGTGGTAATGTAGATCTATGTAGGTATTACCGGTCGCAAGGAATCTGTAAAGTGTAATATGTATTAATTTTACTCTTTCTTCTTATTTTTATTGTTTCAGAAAAATTGTGCAGCAACGATGGAAAACTGCAAGAGATGCTTATATGCGTTGCAAAAATGTCTTAAAAAATACTCCCTCAGGATCAGGAGGAAGTAAAAAAAAGGTGTACATATATTTTGAAGATATGAAATTTCTTGATAAAAAACACCAAGCTGAAGTTGAGGACTCTATCGAAAGTAATCAGGCTACACCGAGCGCAATTAATCAAGATATCCCAAGCATATCTAATCAAGACGTGCCAAGTACGTCCAGTCAGGACATACCAAGAAGCACAGGACTTGAAGTAAATACAGAATTACAGAAAAGTGTAGCTCAAGAAAATTCTACAGACTCTAATTTTCGTAATAAATATTCTAATAAAATCAGCGAAAAGAAAACAGACCGACAATGATGAATTCGATAAAGAGATGCTAATGATGTTCAAAGAGAATGCCAAACTTTTAAAAATGATGACATGAATTTTTCATGTCTCTCCTGCCAATAACAGAAAAGTTTACAACGCATCAAAAATTAATTTTCCGTACAGAAATGCTCAAAAAAGCAATGGAAATTAGTAATATGCACAATCCATTTGAAATAACCAGTAGACCGAATTCTTCAGATTCGTATTTTTCTCAACAGTCTGAATCGATTTTACAGTCAAGATCCGATCAACGTACATGAATATGAAACTTTCCTGATATATCAAATACCATTTCACAAGAATGTGTGATGTACCAAGTACGTCCACTACTTCTTATACATCAAACTCGGATCCCAAATTATTTCTCAAGGATACCAAACCATCCATGGCATTACTAGGAAAGCCAACGAAGACAAGTAAAATGTGTCCTTCAACAAAATAAATAACTACTTACTTCTTTTTTACAAAAAATAATAAAAAGCTTATATAAAAATGTATTGTTTTCTTTCTTATTATTATGTTCCAATAATAGATTGATATTATGTAACTCACCTCAATGTAACAGCAAGTCGTTCCACTGGAGGTATAATTTCTCGATATATGGAGCAGTGTTTCAGGTGATTTTCTAACTTTGATAACAGTTCATCAAAAGTTTTTACTTTCATTCTAAAATAATTAAAGAATTTTTCCTCGTCCTGACGTAGCTTTTCAAATAATGTAGAAAATTCACCATTCGTCACCCTATCAGCAACAATTGGGTGAATGTGATATCTTTTTCTACATTGACGCCGTCTCCGCTTGCGTAAGTATACTGCAGCAACTAAACAATTTATAAACGGATTCATAATTATCCCAAATCCACTTGGGTCGCCTGTACCGTGGAGCGGTCGGTATCGCACTACGGATGTTTTCATTAGCGCCGATGGTCAGCGCGCTACGCGACTGACGGTACGCGACCGACGTCAGCGACAGAGAATTCAGGCCTAAGGCTTACCATTGACCGAGAACAACATGTGTTATCCGAGAAGCTGCAACTGCTTCACAACGAGAATTGCGGCTCACAGCTGACCGCGAACGGCATACATTATCTCGCGAGTCCGAAACCTACACTGAGAGGGAATTACGTCTCACAGCTGACCGCGAACGGCATACATTATCTCGCGAGTCCGAAACCTACACTGAGAGGGAATTACGTCTCACAGCTGATCGCGTACGGCATGTACAATTCCGTGAGTCTGAAACCTTCACTGAGAGGGAATTACGTCTCAAGCTGGGTATCCACTATGTTCGCGAACCTCTTGCGCTCCGCGCTCTTGCAACAGCTCCGCATAGTGGATACGTTTGCAAACTTGGAGCGCGTACGGTGCGCGCTCCGCGCTCCGCGCTCAACGGGTAGCGGTAAATTGGGCGAACACAAAGGGGAGCTCAGTCTGTTCGTGGACGCGAGCAAGATATCACGTCAAGTGCGTACGTGTCGTATATCACGCTCCGCGCTCGGTTATCATGGAGTGGTCGGAAGAAAAATGTTTATCTCTAATCGGGTTGTACCGAAACTATACTGTGCTGTGGGAACCCCTCGATGAGAATTTCAAAAATAAAAATTTAAAAGAAGACGCCTGGGTGGAAATCGGAAGAGGTATGGGCATATCGAAGCAAATATGCAAAAACAAAATAAAAATTCTGCTTTCGGGGTTTCGTAGAGAGAGATCCAAACAAAAAAAAAGCAGTGGGACTGGGAAAGGTAGGTAACTGGAGTAATAATAAGTGGTATAAAATAAATAACTATGGATAGTTGTTTACTTTATTTTTCACATTTCAGGTACATCAGAAATATATAAAAGTAATTGGTTCGCGTTTGAAGCATTGTCATTTTTAATGGATCGCGATAAACCGCGACAGTCATTGAATACAGTAAGTTATTATTTATATTCTTTTTATTTAATGATAATATTGAAAACGTGCGTTTCAGACAGTTAATAGTGATTTTGGAATGAAATAGCTCCTTCCTTTAAAAAAAAATCCCCTCATTCCTTTCTTATTTCTTTTGCATTGTCAGGAGACCGACGTGCACAGTTTCTTAGTGGTTGTAATGTTACATAATCCTGTCTTAAACTTTCGCTTTCTCTTATTCCAAAACAGTAAGTATCTGAATGAGCTCGTAAATAGTTGTGCAAGTGAGCGGTCGTTAGTACTATAACTGCTGCTTTATTTAGCTCTACCATAAGTGGTTTTCTTAGAACTCTGAAGACTTGTGCCATTAGGCATGCCGCGCACTAGGCAGCCTGGCTGCGGCAGCCAGGCTGCGGCAGCCAGGCTGCGGCAGCCAGTCGAACATATGACGGTGTATGGGAGCCCGCGCACTAAGCAGCCACGAGCTCCCGGCTGCGGCAGCCATAAAAACGCGCCCGATTGCACGGCAGCCCGTTGGCTGCGCGCAGCCAGAGCGAGTAGGGCGAATGTATGTGGCTGCCGTCAGTCACCGCGCATTTGTCGTAGCAGCCAGACGTATTTTGTTTTCTGAAATCACAAAATGTCTTTCGATACGGAGAAATTTATTCGCGAAATTGAAAACCGTAAAGCAATATGGGATATATCTTCAGAAGAATACAGTGATCGTGATGTAAAGAAAAGAAAATGGGAAGAAATCACAAATATAATGTGCGAGGACAATTTAACAGTAAATGAAAAAAGTGAATTTGGTACGTTATGTTTTTTATTAGTTAGTATTTTATTATTCTATGGATATATTTTTAGTTTATTGTTTATACACTTAAAAGTATAGAGTAGGTAGGTACCTACTATCCCAATGCATATTGATTTTGCCATTCTAGCGGATTTTCATTGATAAAATAATCCGCAAATAAATCTCTATAAGATGCTGATGATCGGCTCCCTCTATTTAAGGGACCTGGGGTTATTTCGAGGTCTGGAGGAACGTACAGTGTGTCTTTAAATCTATAACCATCTCTTTCGCGCACGTAATTATGTAAGACACAGCATGCTTGTACTATGGCAATTGCAAATTCTTGTCGGACATCCAGTGGCCGGTGAAAAATTCTCCATTTGTTTGCCAGAATCCCAAACGTGCATTCTATGTGCCGCCTTGCCCGAGACAGTCTATAGTTAAAGATTCTTTTTTGGCTGTTAAACCCTTCCTCCATAAGGTCGCATTAAATTTTCAAATAAACCATATGCCTCATATCCCACAATGACGTATGGCATCGGTACACCATTATTTGATATGGGGCTCTTCTCCGGGATTCGTATATCGTTATTGACGACTTTTTGATACAAAATAGATTGTTTAAATATAGATGAGTCACTACATTTTCCATATGCCCCAATATCTATATATGTGAACTTATAATCCGCGTCGCATACAGCAAGTAAAACGATTGAGAAATAATTCTTATAATTATAATAAAGTGATCCTGAGTTGCTGGGTTTAATTACTCTTATATGCTTCCGTCGATGGCACCAATACAATTGGGATAGTTTGCATTTTCATTGAAACCTTTTGCTATTTCAAGCCACCTTTCTTCATTTAATTCTGGAAACGTTGACTGTCTCATGTTCTCCCAAATCGCCATGCAAATTTCATATATGACATCTCGGACAGTAGTATGTCCAATCCGAAAATTATGGCTGATTTCCATCATAGAACAGCCTGTAGCAAGATATCTGTAATAAAGTACTTATATTAATTTTCAGGTAAATATCTACAGCAAAATTGAAAGAACATCAGGACTAATTACAGCAGGGAAATAAAACGCAGAGCCGGTGCTAAAAGTGGAGCAGCAGCTTCGCGTAAGAGTCCTTACGTATATTTCGAACAACTATAGTTTCTTAAGGACACTGTAATAAATAATGAAACTCAAAATAGCATGGGTGAAACACGCCCTGCGGAAACCAACGATGACAGCAGTTGTATTTAAGGTACACGACCTGTTTCCATAAAGAAGAAGACAAGTGACGACGAAAATTTGGTTCAAGTATTAAAGGAATGTATCGCAATAAGAGAAGAGCGTGAAAGAAAGCAAGAATATGATCAGATAGACTATTTATGCTTTCCTTCTAGAAGATTTTAAAAACATTCCGAAACATCGTAAACTTTCTACGAGAATGGAGTTAATTGACGTAATAAAAAGAGCTCAAATGCCTTTTATGGAAACTTACAATTCCGAATTTGGTGTGTTTCGCCAAGGTCATGTTGATTATGAACCAGGGACATCAACCGCCAGATTATTTAGACCAGAAACATCGGTTAGTGGACAGTATCGCCATGGATACTCGACTGAATATGGACCGGGAAACTCGAGCAGTAGGCAATATCGCCATGAATACTCAACTGAATATAGGACTGAAATCTCGAGCAGTGGGCAATATCGCCATGGATACTCGACACAGTCAAATTATGGACCAGAAGCCTCGAGCAGTGAAAGCCGCCGTGCATATTCTACGTCTGTTCCAGACAAGCAAGACGAAACCGTATATACTGAGGTGTTATCTCCATCTGACACAAATGTAACAGATACGTCTCAGAATTCTGAATTACTTGAACTATTTCAGGAAAATTCTTTACCATAAATGTAAGAAATAAAGAATAAATGTTATAAACAATTAACAGTATTTTTTATTTTAGCACTTACCTCAATGTAATCACCAATTTCTCTTCTGGAGTTATACAAGCTCGCATAGGAGTATCAGTGCCCTTGATTGAATTTATTATATTTTCCAAAAGGTTATCAAATGATTGCACTGACATTCTCGTGTAGTTAAAAAACCGGTCTGGGTATTTACGAACATCTTTAAAATAGGTATAAAATAAGCCTTTTGAGTGCCGTTCTAGAAAAAGAGGATGAATCCAATGTCTTTTAACTTTGCGTTTTTTACGAGATACGCACAAAATTACAAGTTCTTCCACGTCCATATCCCTCGAAAAAAGGATCGCAACTGGCTGTCCATTGGCTGTCAAACGGCCGCCGCAGCCTGGCTGCGCAGCCAGGCTGCCTGAAGTGGCTGCTCAAATATTTCGGCCGCCGCAGCCTGGCTGCGCAGCCAGGCTGCCTAGTGCGCGGCATGCCTTATACCAAAAACGTTTTCCACAACACGACGTGCCCTGCTTAGACGATAGTTGAACACTCTTTCAAGAGTACCTTTCGCATGTGTTTGGCCGGGAAACGATTTCATCATGTTTTCGGACAATGCAAATGCAGAGTCACCTAGTAAATAATATGGTATAACTTTATTACGTCCTTCCAAAGGTGTTGGAGTGGGCAAATTCAATTCACCTTTTACTATCAAAGAGTATAGTTTAGTATTCTTGTATACTCCACCATCCGATATTCGGCCCTGACAACCGACATCGACAAACCTAATCTTGTAATTAGCATCGGCCAAAATAAATAACACAATACTGAAATGGCCCTTATAGTTGTAAAATTCGGTACCACTGTTAACAGGCGCCTGTAAAACTACATGTTTTCCATCCACTGCGCCGATACAATGAGGAAAGTTCCATAACTCGTCGAATGCATCAGACATCATTAACCACTCTTGAGGGTTGTTAGGCAACTAAAAAAACAAATATGTAAAGCTTAATATGTCGCTGACTATACAATAAAGTGTTTACATACATTTTTAGCCTGTTTTGTTTTGTTTTTAGGAAGATAATAATGATGCCATTCTCGACCAACCGTCTACTGAACAAACTACAGATGGGCCTCCATCTCCGACAAATGCGTCCCCGTCGCCTCCAAAAAAACGCAAATACGATCCAAAACTTGCCATGTTAAAGGATGCATTTGGTATTTTAAAATCAGCATCGACCAAGTCAAATCAAGACGACGAGATTGGCACGTTTTGTAAATTTTTAGAGAATAAATTGAGAAGTTACGATCATCGCATGAAGAATTTGGTACAACAGCGTTTATGTGATATCGTATTTAAGGCTGACGCAGAATATTTTAGTAACAATGAACAATATGGTTACTACACAAGTCAGTCCCAAAATTATTATACAACACGGCCAGAAACAGCTACACTGGATCCGATTTATTCATCAGCACACTCCCGGCCAACAGGTAGTACCTCTGAAGCTGGTATTAGTCAAAGCATTCCAAGCGGATCGCAGTACAGTGCGGATTCTTTTGATGTCGATGATTTCGTTTAATTATACTTCTTATATTATTTTTTTAATTTGTATGGAACCTATTATTAATTAAACATTTCTTACCTTCACATTGTCTTTCAGTCCATTGATAATAGCTTGACAGACTTCTGGGATAAATTTGCTGATTGCCTGTTTTGAGATTTTAAATAAGTAATGCAGGCTTGTGAAACTATCACCCGTAGCTAAAAATCGTAGCGTTAATGCTAATTTATCTTGAGCCGATATAGCTTTTCGAAATTTTGTGTCTTTTTTTGTATAGCTGGTACAACCAAATTATACAAATATTCAAAATTAGATGAAGACATTCGCATGAAGTTTTTATAATGGCCACTTAATTCTTGAGATTTGAGTTCCAACACTAATGAATTCGGACGTCTTTTCTTGAAAATGTCAGATTCCCAAAAGCGAGGAGGGCTTCTATAGTCTTCGAGTAGATAATGAAATAAAATATATGCTGCACTAGCCACTAATGGTGACGACATGTTCGCTCAATGTTCACAAGAGGACTGTGGAGCATGCATGTTCCTATGGAGATACGCGTACCCGTCTCCATCAGAGCGGTTACGGGAGCGCGGAGCGCAAGAGGTTCGCGAACGTAATGGATACCCACCATCACTGCTGATCGCGAACGGCATGTACTATCCCGTGAGTCCGAAACCTACACTGAGAGGGAATTACGTCTCACAGCTGACCGCGAACGGCATACATTATCTCGCGAGTCTGAAACCTACACTGAGAGGGAATTACGTCTCACAGCTGATGGTGAACGTCATATTTTATCTCGAGAATCTGAAACTTTTACTCAATATGAAGACCGTTTGACAAATGATAGGGTGCACCATAATATTATTCGATCTCTTGAAGATGAACATGAGCATGAACAACGACTAGAGTCGGGACGCGAATATTACAATTCTTTGAGACAAGAACGATTAATAAGTTTGTCTAATGAAAGATTAAGAATTGAAAATATTCGGTCTCTTGAAACGGACGAACAGCGAGAGGCCCGTCTTACTGCAGACAGATTTCGACATAGTCTTAATGACTTAGATGTACACATAGAAGATCAATCTACAAATTCGGTGGCGTGGTCCGACAAATATAAAAGTGGGTTTGCTTATAACCTCACAATTGATTACAGATCATCTTCTGTAATAGGCGATATGAACGTAGTATGTTCTTTTGTAATGCTTCAAAGTGAGTAAGGAGTCGGCTGGTTTCTGTTGTTCTGGAGGTAAAATAAATTTGCCTTCGTTCGAAGATCCACGGAACCTTGAAGTCACTACTTTTAGGGAACATGTGCAACCTAAACAGTTCTTAGACAATATTCGCACTTATAATAGTGCGTTTCAAATGACATCCTTTGGTGCTCAACAAATCTCAGAAGGTCCTTTCATGCCTACTTTTAAGATACAAGGTCAGGTTTACCATTTGATAGGATCCCTTTTGCCTGAAGACCAACCTAAGTTTCTTCAAATATATTTTGTATCCGACTACAACGAACAGTCGAATATAAGAAATCAATATTTCCCGAATTTAAATACTGAACTTATTTCACAACTTCAGAACATGTTGCATCAGGTTAATTCGTATGTATGCAGTTTTAAATCGGCATTAGAAGCTCTTCCTCAAGATGGTGATAACAATTATAAAATTGTTATAAATGCCGATAGGCGTCCAACTCAGGAACACCCTGGGCGTTTACAACGTTCCATCCAGTGGCTTATTCAATCAGTTTATTGTTGACATTTACGCAAAAATTGAAACCGAAAGATTAGTTTATATACGATCTAATCAAAGGCAGCTGCGCGCTGAAGAATACGTGCACCTTCGCGACGCCATGCAGCAAGATAATGATACGGTGAATATGGGCCGTTTAGTTATTTTACCCTCTTCTTTTACTGGTGGTCCACGCTACAGGCACGAACGTACTCAAGATGCTTTTTGTTACGTAAGAAAATATGGACGTCCCGACTTATTTATTACTGTAACTACCAATCCTAAGTGGGATAAAATAACTCGGGAGCTTATTGAGGGTCAAGCACCGCATGACCGCCATGACATTATCGCAAGAGTTTTTCATTTAAAATTAAAATCAATGATAGATCTACTTACCAAAGATAACATTTTTGGAGATGTATTGTGTTATATGTATAGTGTTGAGTGGCAAAAACGCGGCTTACCTCACGCACATATCCTGCTTTGGTTAAAAGATAAGGTTCGACCTAATGATGTAGACAGTTCAATCAGTGCTGAAATTCCAGATCCGATTGCAGATCCCGTGTTATACGACATTGTTAAAACTCATATGATACATGGTCCATATGGTGCATTTAACGGGAATGCTCCTTGCATGCAAGACGGTCGTTGCACTAAAAGATATCCAAAAGCATTAGTGGATGAAACTGTAACAGGACATGATGGATACCCATTATATCGTCGCCGTTCAAGAGACAATGGTGGTTTTACTGTTGAAAAGCGAGTGTCTGGACAACAGGTTACTTTAGATAATAGGTGGGTCGTTCCGTATTCGCCTGTGATGTCTAGAGCATTTCAAGCTCACATAAATGTTGAAATAGTGTAGAGTCAATAAAATATATTTGTAAGTATATTAACAAGGGCAGTGATCAAGCTACATTTGCGTTGAGAAATGAACATGATGAAGTTACTAGATTTCAGTCAGACAGATATATCAGCTCTTCAGAAGCTGTGTGGCGGATCTTAAGTTTCAACATTCACGAAAGATATCCACCTGTGACTCATCTGGATGTTCATCTTGAAGGCGGTCAACGTATATATTTCAACGCCGAAAATGTTACAGAACGATTAGAGAACCCTAGACAAACAACTTTATTAGCATTCTTTCGACTTTGCCAAACTGATGATTTTGCAAAATCTCTTTTGTATGAGGAAGTTCCATCGCATTATACCTACGATAAGCAACGAGGTGTCTTTAATCGTAGACGCCGTGGCAGGCCTGTAGATGGCGAGTCAGGTATTTTCAAAGAACATGTTCTTGTTAGAGTGTATACCGTTCATCCTAACAACGCTGAGTGTTTTTATTTGCGATTATTATTACATACAGTACGAGGACCAACATCATTTATAGATTTGAGAAAAGTAGACGATGTTGTTTATCCAACTTATCATGCAGCTTGCCAAGCGCGTCGTTTGCTTGAAAATGATCAGCATTGGGATGACGCTTTAGCAGAATCCTGTGTTAGTGATAATCCACGACGGTTACGCCATTTATTTGTAAAATTACTCACATTTTGTAATTTGTCAGATGCTGTACAATTATGGGAAAATATAAAGAAAAATTTGCAGAAGACTTTCTTCGGAATATATCTCACAATGATGAAGGCGCAACTAATGATAATTTCCGTGACCTTGCCATAAATCTGTGCTTATTAGCTCTTCAGGAAGACTTAACAGCAGTAGGCGGTAAATCACTCTGTGAATATGGTTTGCCCAACACCAACCTCAGTCGGAGAGGTTACCAATAGGGAATATTCTGCAGAGATTGGTTACAACTCAATGGAACTGCTGGCAACATTAGAAAACGGTGTCCCAATGATGACTGCAGAACAACGTTCAGTCTATGATCGCGTGTGCGAGTGTTCAGAATAATTTGGGAATAATATGGTTTTTAGATGCACCTGGAGGAACTGGGAAAACCTTTTTGACTAAATTAATATTAGCTTATGTTCGAAATCAGCGTAAAATTGCTCTTGCCGTGGCTTCATCAGGTATAGCTGCAACATTGCTACCAGGAGGTAAAACTGCTCACACTATGTTTAAAATATCAATTGATTTAGATCGCACGGAAAGTCCAACCTGTAGTATTTCAAGAAATAGCGACAAAGGTAAGGTATTACGTGAGTGTAATTTAATCATATGGGATGAATGTACGATGGCCCACCGAAAAGGAGTAGAAGCGGTAGACAGAACTTTAAGGGATATAAGACAAAATGATCGACCAATGGGCGGTATCACGGTTTTATTTTGTAGTGATTTACGACAAATCTTACCGGTAATACCACGGGATACCCGAGCTGATGAGGTTAGGGCTTGCCTAAAAAGCTCTTATTTGTGGCGTGATATACAATCGGTACATTTGACTATAAACATGCGAGTGAGAACTGGAGATAACCCGGATGATCGTCAATTTTCTGATTAATTATTAAAGATTGGGCAAGGTACCTATCCACAACTACACCAAGGAAAACTTATTCTGACGCCTGAGTTATGTTGTACAGTGCAATCCCAACCACATCTTATATCGTCGGTTTACGGTGACGTAACAATTATATTAAATAGGGACAATTTTTGGCTATGCGAAAGATGCATTTTAACTCCTCGCAATGACCAGGCATCTGAGATTAATAACAAAATACTGTCGAATATACAGGGGGAAAGCAAAGTTTATAGTTAAACTATTAGAGAACTTATCATCCGCAACAAAGACATGTCTGATATAATATTGGAAGTCTTGAATGATTGCATCACAGAAGGGAATTTCCCAGATAGCTTAAAAATTGGAAAAATCGTGCCACTGTTCAAAAAAGGAGAAACTACTGAAATTGGGAATTATAGACCGGTGTGTATATTACCAGTTATATCAAAGATTTTAGAAACTGCCTTAAAATCTAGGATATTAGACTACTTTGAAAAAAATAATCTATTTACAGACTGTCAATTTGGTTTTCGCAAAAAAAGATCAACCGAAATGGCTATTAGAAAAACAGTATACTTTATATTGGACGCTTTGGATGGATCTGTTATAGATTGTCAATGTTAAGTAAAATGCTTAATAATCATCTTAAAGTAATTAGGTAAGTGTCTCATCAAAACCGCGGTGTCAGCATTAAGGGACACTACTGCCCAGCGCTCCTCGGGAGCGCCAGTCCTATTTCAAACGCCGAATCGTTACCATCTCTTGCTTTCGTGTCTGCCAGTTCGTAATTCTAGTTCATAATTCTAATTCATATTTCGTAATTAAACGTTTATTTGTGCAGCTCATTTAAAAGTCCTTTTTTTAAAAACCCTACCGAGGGAACCCGTATAATATTTGGTGGCAGCGGTGGGATACGAAAATCCCCTACCCGACTACGCTCCGAAGAACTTACTACGTCATAATAGCGTTCCTAAAGTGAAGTGCCAAAGTGCTAAAGTGCCAAAGTGCTAAAGTGTTTGTACAAAATCATTAATTATCATCTCTCCATCCTCCGTTGAAACGGAGGTCTCCAGCAGCCACTGTTCCACGGTCCGCAGTCCACAGTGATCTGTGGAAACGATGCTGATCATCATCATAGCAGCTACGTTCCTGTGGTGATTAAAACAACCTACTATTCCTTGTGCGAATACCAAACTATCTCATTGCGCGTCCAACTTAGAGCTGATAAGACTCGCGCTCGACTTTGTTTTGACTACGCGCTGCGGCGACTCACCTACAAACGTCTATAGTGTATAAGTAAGCTAGCATAAGGAGGACCTGACCTTTTGTATATCACTCTTATTCTTTTTTTTTTTGTTTTGTTGTTTTTTGTTTTGTTGTTTTGTTTTCTGTGTTACTAAACCATGACTTCTAAATCTGAAGATGGCGCTAGCGGCTCTAAAGGCCCCAAATTAGAAATCGACGAAAAAATCGAACTCAGTATTCTTTTTAAGTTCATCAAACCCTTCGACGGATCGCGAGAAAAATTAAATCCGTTCATTACTAACTGTCAAAGCGCTTTCGAAATTGCTACAAAATCGCAAAACCCATTCTGTTCAAATTTATATTAAGTCAATTAGTTGACAAAGCCGAGAGCACGTGTAGTATTAAAGACTTCGATTCTTTCGAAAAGTTCATTGATTTCATTAAACAACAATTTGGTGAGGAAACATTATGCTCACCTACTCACGGAGCTCAAGACTGTAAACAGAGCCCGACCGAGACAGTTAATCAGTTTGCACTAAAATTGAAACGTGCCTAGCGAAATTACTAACGGAAATAAATATTTCTATACCAACCAAAGAAAAACAGAACTAGCAGGACGTGTCGCTGCCATACAGGATCTCTCTCTCCACACTTTTATAACAGGACTCAATCTCGCATCTCACAAGTAGTCAGATGTCGTAACCCTGACTCACTGAACTCTGCTGTAAGTTTCGCGGTAGAAGAAGAAAATTATTTCCAGCATACAAAGAAGGTCAAACCCGAACGTGAACTTTACAATGATAAAACAAAAATACAAACTCTCGCCGCAGATCTCAACCAATTTCGCGCAATTACCGTCCTGACTATTCCAAACCAATCAATACCAACGACATGATCTGTCGTTATTGTAAAAATATAGGACACAGTATTGAAAATTGTCGCAAAAGACAATATAACAATAGCAGAAATCAGCCCTCTGCTTCCAACTCCTACGGTCGCCAACCAAACCTTGCCCAAAATCCTAATTCAAACCCAACGCGCAGGGTCCTTAACGTAAACCTAGATAACGAAGAGGGCGTTGACGAAGTTGATCGCAACGATTTAAACGAGTAAAATTTCCCGATATGCGTCGCACGGGAAATTATTCCTACTATTTCAAAGACGATGCCTCTATTACTACTAAACTTACCAAACCCACTGTTTCCACCGAATCTCCTAAATCAATTACTAAATCCACTGTTTCCACTGAATCTCCTAAATCAATTACTAAATCCACTGTTTCCACTGAATCTCCTAAATCAATTACTAAATCCACTGTTTCCACTGAATCTCCTAAATCAATTACTAAATCCACTGTTTCCACTGAATCTCCTAAATCAATAAAAAAACCCACTGAATCCTCTGCATCACATACCAAATCTACTAAATCCACAGATCTAATTACTAAATCTACCAAATCCACTCTATCGCAAAAATCTTATACTAAATCTTCTAAATCACTGCTTCCATCCCAGTTCCAAATTCAGACGATTCTTCTCCCAACTCCTTACAAAACCTGAAAAATAAAAATAATATGAAATTATATAAAATTAATAAGAATACTGAAAAAAAGTACTTACCTTATGTCATTATCCAAACTTCAGTAGCCGACAGACCTCTGTCCTTCCTAGTTGACACTGGTTCTTGCGTAAGCCTCCTAAAATTAGATTCCATGACCACTATCCCGGAATTAAGTGATGAAATAATACTCCTAAAGAATCGACCCTGGAAGTGAAACAACCTCAACATTAGGGAGTTTTAAACTACAAATATTTCAAAAATCTAACAAACCTTACAGTCACAAATTCCATGTTGTAAAAAATATTAGCCTCAGTTATGACGGTATTATAGGTACCGATCTGTTAAAGAACCTAGGTTGTCAAATAGACTATCACCAAGGAGTGCTGCAAACAGACGAGAACTGTATTAAATTAAAATTCACTGAACCTTTATACAATATCCCGCCTCGTTCGGAAACCGTTATTGAGTGCACTGTAAATAATCCTAATATAGAAGGTGTTATACTAGACCAACACATCTCTGCCTCGTTACTAATCGCAAATTGCATTGTTAAAGTAAAAGATAATAATCGTGTCAACATTACAGTTGTAAACATTTCCGAAAATCCCGTCGTCCTTCAATCTAACCTTAACCTAGCGATAGAACCTTTAAATAGTCAAAATTATCCTAATTACGATGAACCAAAGCCTCAACCTAACGCTACTACGCGAACTAAAAAGGTCCTCGAACAACTTAGAATATCTCACCTCAATGAAGAGGAATCCAATGCCTTACTACAAATTTGTAAAGACTTTTCCGACATCTTCCACCTTCCAGACGAACAACTTACCTATACTAAAGCCACTGAACATAAAATAAGAACGACCACAGACATTCCTATTCAAACCAAATCCTATAGATTCCCTGAATGCCACAAAAAGGAAGTAGAAAATCAATTAAATAAGATGTTGGAACAAAAAATAGTGATACCTTCAAATTCACCCTGGTCATCACCCATTTGGGTCGTGCCTAAAAAATTAGATGCTTCAGGAAAGCGAAAATGGAGAGTCGTTATAGATTACAGAAAACTCAACGACATTACCATCGGAGAAACTTATCCTATCCCACAAATTACAGAAATTCTAGATCAATTGGGGAAAAGTCAATATTTCACAACTTTAGATTTAGCCTCAGGCTTCCATCAAATTCCAGTATCTGAGCAAGACGCCCCTAAAACTGCTTTCCGTACCTCAAGGGCATTTCCAATTCACGAGAATGCCGTTTGGGCTAAAAATGCCCTCAACTTTTCAGAAACTCATGAATACATGCCTATGTGGACTACAAGGCTCACGCTGCTTCGTATACTTAGACGATATCTGTGTACTCACCTGACCTTCCAAGTCACATCCAAAATCTATCCTGTGTGTTCAATAGACTCAGAGATTATAACCTTAAACTCCAACCAGATAAGTGTGAATTTCTGTAAAGAAGTCGCTTATGGTCACGTCATTAACAAAGACGGTGTACAAGCAGATCCAAAAGATCGTAGCCATCACGGAATTTCCGTACCAAAATGTCCCAAAGACATTAAATCTTTCTCGGACTCACATCCTACTATAGACGCTTTATTCCAGACTTTTCCAAACTAGCGAAACCACTAACTTCTCTCCTGAAAAGGATACACCTTTTAATTGGAAAAACGAAAAACTTGCTTTCGAAACGTTACAGAAAAACTAGTAACGTCACCTGTCCTTGCACCTGATTTACCAAACCCTTCATCCTCACTTGTGACGCCTCAAACTTCGCTGTTTCTGCTATTCTATCACAAGGTCCTATAGGAAAAGACCGCCCAATTGCATATGCGTCACGAACCCTTAATAAAGCCGAATGTAACTACAGCGTTACTGAGAAAGAATGCTTAGCTATCGTCTTTGGAACTAAAGCTTTTCGTCCCTATCTTTATGGGAATCGATTCACAATAGTTACAGACCACAAGCCCTTACAATGGCTTTTCAACTGTAAAGACCCTGGATCCAGACTAATCTGCTGGCGACTCAAATTAGAAGAGTTCGACTATGAAATCATACATAAGAAAGGAAAAATAATACGAATGCAGATGCTCTGTCTCGATTTCCAGTTAATCCTATTCAAGATGAACCTCCCACCCTGACTCTCCCCAACAAAACATCGACTCCGAACTTGAAAATCTCTTACAAGACCCTCTGTTAGACTTACCTTCTCCTATTCCATTCTCCTTTGAAAACGAAGACCTGCTCAACCAGGATCTTAACACTGATTCTAATACTATACCTACTAAACCGAATCCTGCACAACCGACATTATCTCCAGAACTGCTTGACCTAGAACCCAACTTACCTTATCTTGACCTCAGTCCTGACAGCGCAGACATCAACCTTGACTTTGACTCACTCCAGATCCCTTCGCCAGAAACGCAACCAAATCTAAACAACGACAACTACTCGCAATTTCTGAAAACAAATCCGAATAAAGGAAGCAACAATACAATCCTAAAGGAACATAACGAAAACCTTTTGAAAACACATTGCAAAATCATATTAATTCCTACATCTATAGACTTAGACGAATCCAATCCCTATATTTCTGATATAATCCCCTTCTCCGAAAACGTTGATGAAATTTATAACTCTGAAAAAGAATTACACCGATTTCTAAAAACTAATTACGAAAATAAGACGGTTTACCTCATCTTCACTAAAGTTCATCATTTTGATGAATCATCCTATCCTGCTATTTTCGATACTCTCAAACAAGTAAGAGACGAAATCTTGAAATCAGAACAAACAACCGAGATTGCCATTTCCGACTTCAGAAATCCATTTGATCATCATTCATATACTAAAATTTACAATATTCTTACTCATATTTTTAATAATACAAAAATTCAAATTCATATTTACCTAAATAAAATAATATATCCTACCTTAAGTGAAAGACCTAAAATATTGCGTGAAAACCACGATATCCCTGCATCTGGACATTTGGGATGTGTACGGATGTATAACAGAATTCGAGAACAATTTTATTGGAAAGGCATGAGAAGCGACATAGACGACTATGTCAAGAAATGTAAACTTTGTCAAGAAAATAAAGCACTAAGAAAATTAAACAAAGCCCCTATGGAAATCACAACTACATCCACATCACCATTTCAAAGGGTAGCACTAGATATAGTAGGACCCTTACCTGAATCCGGCACCGCCAAACTCAAATATATTCTAACCTTACAAGATGACCTAACGAAATATTCAACTGCTTATCCTATACGCAGTACAACTGCTGAAGAATCTTGTGACTGTCTTATCCACTTTATTTCTCTCTTTGGAATTCCTAAGTCTATTCTTACCGATCAAGGTACCAACTTCACATCCGACTTATTCAAAACAACGTGTCGGCTTCTCAAGATTAAACAACTTTGGTCATCGCCTTATCATCCTCAGACACAAGGAGCCCTTGAACGAAGTCATTCAACTCTCAAGGAATATTTAAAATCATTTGTTAATCAAAACCAAGATAACAGGCCTACCTATGTATATACAGCTATGCTAACATATAACACAACAACGCATTCTACTACGAAATTCACTCCTTACGAACTAGTCTTCGGTCACAAACCTTTATTCCCAACTCTATATACGAAAACGAACCTAGCGCAACATACTCGGACTACATAAGAATGTTACAACATAAACTCAAATATACTAGAGAACAAGCTCTAGAAAACATACTAAAATCCAAAGAATCTTCTAAATCCTATTATGATTCTCACACCAGATCACCACCACGATACAAGGATGGTGACTACGTCTACCTTAAAATCATCTGAGACTCAAAAGGCCTTATCACCTGTTTGGAAAGGGCCATATAAAATTATAAAGGTAAATAATAATAATACAGCCACTCTTAATTAATAGACGTCACGTGACGCACCACTTCGATGAAATGAAACCAGCGGAAGTCAGAGATCTTGTATCGCAGTAATACTAGTTATAGAAAGTATCAATCAGTAATATATTTATCTAACCTCGTTCATTCTATTTCAGCACATTGAACAACGCACACCAGGACTTTATCAAGTCACTTCCTTCTAGTTCTGGCATCTACTTGACCCTATAGGTTCCTTAAGTTTAGTTGATAGTCACCTTAGTATAGTTATCCCATATGATATTTCCTTTATTAACCCACATATTATAAATCTCCGTCAAATTCTTGATAAATCTAAACAAGTATGTGATAATGATAAAATTTTCGACTATTTAGAATGTACAAATCTTTTTGAACCATTAAATACGCGTTTCAATGATATAGCTCACGATAACGAAGCTATTTTTCACCTTACATCTCGCCAGTCGAGAAGATCTGCACTTCTAGGTTTCGTAGGCACTCTATCTAAAAAAACTATTTGGCACTATGGATGAAGACGATGCCATTCGATATGACAATGCCATTAATGAGGTAGAAACAGACCAAAAGAATCTAGCCCTTTTAATGAAGGAAAATATATTGGTCACCACCTCTTTACTTAAATCGGTTAATGAAACTCTATCCACAATCAAAGAAAATGAAAACACCTGAAAATGCAATTGACGCGATATCTCAAGATATTCTAAATCTGACATACGTCTCAAGAGAATTAGGCCTCCTTCCTCTTCCCCTCGGACCGCGTATGCGTTTAGACGTGTGTTACTGTGCAAGTTTAAATTTTAAAAATAAATTAATTTAAAGAAATAATTTTGCTACCAAATTCCGTGCAAGTACCAGGCACTCATAACGCGTGAGAAGTTGACGGTGCGTCCGAAACCTGAGAAACGCAGAGCAACGCAACTGCGATAACCACAGTTTGTCTACGGGTGGTGCTTATCTATCTTCATTCATAACTGCAGACATCGCACGTACGTCACTAAATCTTTCGCTTGCCATAATTCATAAGCGCTAGCGATTTCAGTTAAAATTTTGAGGCTTGGTTTAAGGAAAAAATATATATAGATAATTAAACTTCTATTTGATTTAAAGATTGAAAACGTTGCTATATAGTAATTCTATGATGGATAAATCTGTATCAGATACGAAATTAATGTTTTGTCCACTAATAACAAGACTCCACCTAATTATGTATTTCAACGAACCAAGAGGACTAGAGAAGAAATGGCTGATTCTGTTAGTAATCAGTTGGCTGATTTCAAAGAAGAAATTATAAAAATTATGACACTATTTACAACAAAACAAGAAAATGAATTTCAACGAATTAACTCAACACTGAAAGAAATCCAGCAGACAAATATTAATATAAAGCACGATTGCCTTTTAGCTACTCAAAATGAAGAGTTTAAAAGAAAATTGATCAGTTAGAGAACCAGGTGAAGGAGGATAAGAAGTATATCACAATTTTGGAAAATAAAATTGAGGAAATTCAAATGAAACCGGAAAATAATATTGAAATAAAAATGTTCCAAAGAAAATAATGAAACAAAAGACCTAATTGATATGGTTGTGAGTCTACCACAGAACATTGGTTGTAAGGTTGATAAATTAGATATAAAAGATATATATAGAGTACGTGGAAAAAATCTGAAAACTAAATACACCGATTGTTGTAGAAACTGGTTCTACGATTCTTAAGACTGAAATCTTAAAAATGGGTAAAGCTTTTAATATAAAAACAAAAGTAAGCTGTGTGCTAAGCATCTGGGCTTTAAAGTACAGGAAGACACACCCATCTTTTATCAGAGCACCTTACTTTGAAAGGATCTCGTCTACACTTCCTTGCCAGAGACCTAGTTAAGACTAAAGCATACAAATTCTGTTGGACTGCATATGGCAAGTACGTAAGAAAAACGAATTTTCTCCTATAGTCACCATTAGAAGCGAAGAACAGGTACACCTTCTTTTAGACAAATGACTAAGTTTGTTAAATTTTTTCTTACCTAATCTAAAATTAATTCCCTTTATTTTTTATTGATGTTAAAATTCTGTTTAATTGTTTCAATGTTGCTCTATCAGTTTATATTTTTGTCAAAATTAATAAATTTTGCATATGTTACTCACACCTCCTGCATTTACACACACTTTAATAACACTATTATGTATACACTACACACATTAAATACACTATCAAGAATATACAATGGAAATGATAACTTAGTTCAGCAACGACATAAGTATAAATATAACTACACATATAGCAATTCAATCTCACATATTTCGTTCAGTATTAGAAGACGTCTATAGTGGGTAGAATATTAAATGAGTGAGACCTTACAAAATATTGAAGAAATAGACAATTTAAGTATAGCACGTAATATTGAATGTGATACCTTAGAGTTTGCTACTCATTTCAAAAGAAAACAAAATGACCTCACTATTATCTCACAAAATATAAGAAGTATCTATAGTAACTTCAATGACTTTTTAATAACTTTATCTAGCTTCGATTTTAAATTAGATGTAATTATTTTAACTGAAGGCAGACTAGACATTAACAAGCCTATCCCACAACTAGCTGACTACCACTCCTACTCTACTACATACCAGCTAAACCAGAATGATGGGGTTACTGTTTATGTAAATACTTCATTAAAAAATAAAGTAAAAGAAATAAAACTGGCACAGGCGTCTTGCATTCAAGTAGACATATCAAATAATATATTCTTATGTATCTATCGCTCGCCATCAAATACAAATATAGATAATTTTTTAGCTTCTCTTAGTGCACATCTTGAGACAATATCAATGCAAAAATATAATAATAGCTGGGGACATAAATATCAATATTAGACCTAAAAATATGGAGCCATCGCAAGATTATAAGAATAGAATGAGTTATCTTAACATGTTGGCAGAATTTGAAATACTTCCGGGACATATGCTACCCACAAGGAACCTCAACTGTTTGGATCACTTTATGCTCAAAACAGACAGTAAAAAGGATCTGCCTTTCATAGCAATATTACATACCACCATTACAGACCATTTTACTACATTTTATGCTTATCCAAAATTAAATATAATCAATTTTCAAATAAAACTAAATCTATACTAGACTACGACAAAGCTCAAAATATCTACAAGAAAGTAATCTGGCTAAGTTATTAGAATGTTATGACCCTAATGTATTAACTGACCTTCTTTGCAAAATATAGCTAATTCTATAAAAACAATATTATTACTATTGAAATTCCGAAGAGTAAACGTATCATAAAACCTTGGATTACAACTGGTATTCTTAAGTGCATAAATAACAGAAATAAGTTACAAAAAAATTTGAAAAGACCCACACAATGAAATTTTAAAATAACATACTTAAGATATAGAAATTACTGCAATAATTTAATTAAAAGCTGAAAAGAAGATATGAAAGAGCAACTTGCTAAATCAGTTTCAAATAATAAGCTACTCTGGAAAAATATAAAAATATAACAAACTCGAACCAATCGAAAAGCCAAAACACAGAATTATTAAATACTAAACCCACCCCTACCGAAGCAAATTCTGTTAATGAGTACTTTGTTAACATTGGTAAACAACTTGCTCAACAAATTAAAGATATTGCCTTGCATGACTCATATAACCTTTCTGACACACTGCCTGCATTGGGAAATTCCTTCACGCTCCTTGACACAGATCATGATGAAGTGGATAGAATCTTGATGAGCCTAAAATCTAACAGTGCACCGGGTTGGGATATGATTTCAACAAAGTATTTAAAATTTGTAAGATATGAAGTCGTTCCTATTATAACTCACCTTGCCAACCTTTGTTTTAATAAGGGATATTCCCTACCCTGTTAAAGCAATCTATTATTATTCCGGTACACAAGGGTGGAGATAGGACGGAAGTGAATAATTATAGGCCCATATCCATATTACCTAGCATATCAAAAATTTTGGAAAAGCTTATTAATAATCGTTTAGTAAACTTTTAAATAAATATAATATTTTGTCTCCTTCCCAATTTGGATTTAGAACGGTAAATCCACAGAAGATGCTGTAACTTCTTTAAGCTCGCTAATAATTGAAAAATTGATAATAAAATAAATGTTTAACGGTGTTTCTTGATATCAAAAAGCCTTTGACACCGTTTCTGTCCCTATCCTAGTAAATAAATTGGAAAAGGTTGGTATAAGGGGCACCATTAACTCTTTTAAAGCTACCTCTCTAATAGGAAACAGAGAGTAAAGTTGGAACAGTACTTAAGTGAAGATGCAGAAATAACATACGGAGTTCCACAGGAAGCGTTTTGGGCCCTACATTATTTCTTGTATATATCAACGACCTTGTAGCCTAAAAAAAAAACGCAAAAATCTTCTCCTATGCTGATGATACTGCAGTTGTCTTCTCTGGAAATTCCTGGGAAGCTGTGAAAAATAGTGCCGAAAATGGAATGGTTCAAATAGCTACTTGGTTAAAATATAACTTGCTCTCGCTGAACACAAATAAGACTAACTATATATGTTTCAGTATCTACAATAAAAATCAACCTGATGACAGATTTAGTATAAGGGTACATGATCATCATACATCGTGTCACAGCAACACCCAGGATAGGAACTGCAACTGCCCGATCATTAATAAAGTTACCCATACAAAGTACCTGGGTGTCATGATTGATCAGAGACTGTCCTGGTACCCACAGCTTGAGCAAGTTGCCGGAAGAGTCAGAAAGTTGATTTGGGTCTTTAGATCATTAAGGCATGTGGTTCCAGGTAGTAATAAAAAAAATGGTGACCGGGAAACATCAAGAACAATTTTGAATGAGATATATATCCTTGTGGTTCAATCTGTCTTGGAATATTGCATTCCTGTTTGGGGAGGTGCGCAAAACTAAGTTTATAGAAGTTGAGAGAGCACAACGTGCGCTTATTAAAGTTATGAACTTCAAAAATATTAGATACCCCACGGAAAGGCTTTATCTCGATAGTGGGCTACTTACGGTAAGGAAACTGTATATAAAACAGATCACACTCAATAAACACAAAAATTTACCCTATGATGCAAGTAAAAAGGAAAAGAAGAAAAATAATGTAGCTACGGTACCCCAAACTAAAACTAAGTTTGCTAGTACTCAATATAATAGTCGCTCGTCTCAAATTTATAATAAAATCAATAAAGAATTAGATATTTATTCGAAACAATATATCGAATGTAAAAGGTAGTACAAAATTGGTTAGAGTCACTTAATTATGAGAACACTGAGCTGCTTTTACACAAAATAGTACACACACATACCCACACACACACACACACACACACACACACACACACACACACACACACACACACACACACACGCACACACACACACACACACACACACACACACACACACACACACACACACACACACACACACACACACACACACACACACACACACACACACACGCTTTCGCATACATATAACAAATATCATAATCTGAAAGAAAACAACTGTAAATACTCCTTTTAGTCTTTAAGTTTTCTTTGTATCATATTTCATAATGTAAATAATATAATATAATATATAGATATTGATATGGAAGAGCGGATTCACCTGGTACAGGCATTATTTGCTTAAAGGAGAATCCGGCCACTAATGTTTGTAAACCAATTCTATTTGATGAAATAAATTTTATTATTATTATTATTATTATTATTAGGTATTAGGTCTCGCATGCTAGAATTAACGTCTATGATAGAAAATAGCCTACTAGCCTTATCTTTCAAGGTTGAAGACATAATTAACTCTATCATGTTTAGTAAGTCTAACATCCTATATCCCACTATCTTAACACCTAAAGAACTCTACACCGAACTGGTAGATAATTACAGATTCTTACCTGAATCCAAACAACTTCCGGTTCCTTTAAATCTTGATAACATTCATACTATTTTGAATATATCTGAAATATCTAGTTACTTCAATAAAGAAAAAGTAGTGTTTATAGTAAAATTCCTCTAATTAATCCTTTACAATTAAATGTATATCATAACTTACCTCTCTGGTCCCTCATGATAAAAATAATCCAAGGTCGTATTCGACCATCATCCCATCTTCTAAGTACATAGGTATAAGTAAAGATAAGTCAATGTATTGTAAATTAGATAAGCTAGATTACTGTAGAATAATTAATAATAATCATTACCTTTGTGAAACATCAATATTGTACTCCTCCTCTGCTACACCTTCCTGTGAAACGGAAATTATTACAAAGGTACTTACCTCGATACCGCCGATTTGTAAAACTAAATTCATTCACGGCCACGTCAGCATTTGGCAGCCACTACGCCATAATAGATGGTTATTTGTAATATCTGAAAAACTAAAATAAGCATTGAATGTAATAACTCTCAATCTAACGAATTAGAAATTAATGGAAATGGTTTACTATACTTACCTGCTGAATGTATCGCCTATTGTAAAGATACCGTTTAATACCTCATGAAAACCGTGAAATCCAAATGAAAACTATTGTCTCTAATTTTAATATTTTAAACGACTCTTGTTGTAATGTAATAGCATATAATAATATTGTATCAAACTTACCTGTTGTTAACCTTAAGAATGTAAATTTAGATTCGTTAGCTTATGATAATCCTGAAATTCTGAAAAGCCTTAATAATATTATTGAAAAACCACATATTGTTCTGTATCAAAGGTATTATTCTAGCATTATGATTGTAACTGTAATCTTTATCGTATTGTTTATTACCTATAAGTTGTATAAAACTGGCATACACAAAGACTAAGGAAATCTAAAGAAAATAATACTCCTGAAAATGATAACCACGAATTAGATGAAATTAGCACTTCAAATATCAATACGGGACCCTCTCTTAGAATTGGCTAGAATATAATTCATTTACTTTTAAAATAGGTAAACTTCACTTAAGAAAAAAGGTGTAGTTTACACTAAATCGGGGGGCTGTTATAGATTGTCAATGTTAAGTAAAATGCTTAATAATCATCTTAAAGTGATTAGGTAAGTGTCTCATCAAAACCGCGGTGTCAGCATTAAGGGACACTACTGCCCAGCGCTCCTCGGGAGCGCCAGTCCTATTTCAAACGCCGAATCGTTACCATCTCTTGCTTTCGTGTCTGCCAGTTCGTAATTCTAGTTCATAATTCTAATTCATATTTCGTAATTAAACGTTTATTTGTGCAGCTCATTTAAAAGTCCTTTTTTTAAAAACCCTACCGAGGGAACCCGTATAATAGATCGCAGAAGGTATCGAGCATTTTTTGCGATTTATCCAAGGCTTTCGATTGTTTGCGGCACGATATCTTAATTCATAAACTAAAATTTAACGGTTTTGAAGGAAAGGAATTGAGTATAATACAGTCTTATCTTAACAATCGAATGCAAATAGTAAATCTAAATAATACTAAGTCTGATTCACAACATAGTTACATTGGCGTACCACAGGGCTCCATCCTGGGACCATTGCTGTTTTTAGTATATGTGAATGACCTTGCAAATAATTTGCCTGACTGGGCGATGGTTACACAATTTGCGGATGATACACAGGTTGGTGTTAAAGATAAAAACGCATTTCAAGTAGCCAAGAAGACAGATGAAATTTTAAATATACTTAGAAAATGGTTTGAAGCAAACGGAATAATTTTGAATGCAGAAAAAAGTACCATAATTAATTATGCAAGCAAAAAAAACAAATAAAGTTACAAATAGTGAAGTCACATTTTTAGGGTGTACTCTCGATTCCACTTTAAATTATGAAACCCATATAGATAATGTTTGTAAAAAGTTAGCCAGTGCAAATTACGCCTTATTTAAGCTTAAGCCCATTATTGACAGGAAAACTCTAATATCCGTCTATTTTGCATATTGTCACTCAATTATTAGCTATGCAATTACGATATGGGGAAATGCTCCACAAATTGAAAGAGTACTGATTTGTCAAAAAAGGTCGATTAGAATTATACATGGATTACAAAGATTAACATCAGCTAGAACCTATTTCCAAAAAGCGAAAATCATGACTGTCGTGTCGTTGTTATTTATAGTTCGCTTCTGGAAGTGCACCATCAAAAAAGTGAACTACCAATGAAGATGCACGTACACAACTACAATACTAGAAATCGCGAAAAATTAGTTGTTCCAATAACCAGATTAGTAAAAGCGTCCAAGCAAGGTTTTCCATTAAAAATCAAAATGTACAATAAATTGCCTTTAGGAATAACAAGACTTCCATTAAACGCTTTTCGACAAGTGACAAGAACATTATTTTCGAATCACGCTTTCTATAATATAGAAGAATATATGAAATGTTCATTTTCTGACTTGCTTGACATGTAAAATAATGTAAATGTAAATGTAGATGTATTTTAATTTGTAATATTAATAATCTAATTTAATCGTATATCATTTGAATTGTAATATTTGACGTACCAATGTTATGTAATGTAACGAAATGGTCAATAAATAAATAAATAAATAAAATAAATAAATAGTTCAATAAATAGAATGGTCGATGAACAAGAAGCCACTAATTACCCGATAGAATTTTTAAATTCTTTAAATATGCCCGGACTTCCTTCTCATGAAATTTGTTTAAAAATTGGCATTCCGATTATTCTGCTCCGAAATTTAAGACCACCACAACTTTGCAATGGAACTCAGCTAAAAGTAACCCAGTTGCAACAAAATATAATCGAGGCTCAAATTTTAACAGGTTGCGGTGCAGGAGAAACCGTCTTTATTACCAGAATTCTCATAATACCAAATAATTTTCCATTCCAATTTAAAAGAACGCAATTCCCAATATCATTGTGTTATGCAATGACAATTAATAAGGCTCAAGGGCAGACTTTTCGTGTTGCTGGAGTAGATCTCGGTGTCAATTGTTTCTCACATGGTCAGTTGTACTCGCTCTTTCCAGGTTAGCAGTTCTAGAAATCTTTATGTTCACGTGCCGGACGGGTCAACTTTCAACATAGTTTACCCGGAAGCTTTGCGCTGAAGTATTTTTGTTCTATAAGTACTTAAGCCTCATGTGAACGTGATCTAAACAATATTACCAATATATTAACTTAATAACACACAAGGAGTTACACTCCATCCAAAGCCCAGCGACACTATAACATATATAGGAATGACGTCTTAGCAAAAGTTGTTTAGTCTGATGGGCATTTCCTGTTGACTTACAAAAATGAAAGATCTAGAACGTCTCGAATCGTCTCGCGAATCACGTTGTTTTCCCGTCCCCGGGCTCTTAGAATTCAACATCAGACGTTTCAGATCTTCGATTTTGACGACCCCGTTGTCGCTGGCATAAGCAACAGGATCCGCGTACGAAGTCGCGGGCAGAGCTAGTAATATAATATTTTGGTAAAGTTTATAAGCGTTTGCAAATCATCGTCTTTTAAGTTTGTTATTTATTTCACATGGGCTAATTATTTTGCTAATTCATCTAATTCTTAACACTGGAGTACTCGCGTGTGCTACAATGGTATATCACCCTTGCACTTTTTCGAATATCTTTTTGTCTATGATTCCGTCTCTATCTTTCATTCCAAAATTAGAAATAAGACATATTACACTGTCTTACTCAGTGAGTCCGCAATGCACAGCGTACGCGGACGTTAGTGTAGTTTTGCGCCAAAAGTTGTGTGCTACGATCGTAGTACACGCGAGTAAAAATCGACAGTATGAATCGGGTAAGTAGATTTTTTTATATTATTATTTTCTGTTAATTTTTATTTCTAAATATTTTCTCTGCATTTATTGTAGAAACAAGTGAAATTATACCTTTTTTTTATTTTACTTGTTTATCAAAATAGTTTACGTTTTAGAAAAAAATAATTTTGTAATTTTCTTTTTCAGAAATCCATGTGTCACGGATAAAGACTTTGAAGACATTCTCAACAAGTGGCTTAGTAAAAATGAAGCAGAAAATACTAATGTTGATGACGAAGAAGCAGTTGGAAGTGGATCTGAGGCAGAACAAGGGGAGGAAATGGTACCAGAAATCATCCAACCTGATTTGCCTAAATATGAGCATTGCATGTCCATTTATCACATTGTTTACACCATTTTCTAGTGGACTTATTTTTGGATCTGCCACAGACGTAACAATGCCCCACTCTTCCACTTTTATCAGTATCAGGAATGATTGGATCTTCTGGGATGTTTATGTCAAGATGTAGATGTCTATGGGTCACAGCAACCACTTACCATCAGGTAGACGGTGTGCTCGTTTATCACCCAATCCTATAACAAAAAAAAAATAAGTTACAAACTAGTACAAAGACAAATGGCATAGGTCCCGATATTGAAGAGTTCAATGATGTTTAAGTTTTTATATTTTTTATCCAATAAAACTTCTTTTATCTTCTAATTTAAATAAGTCATCCTCTGTCAAACCTTTTCAGATATACCAACCATCCTTTCAACAAGTACACTAGACAATGCTCAATTAGTTGAAAAAAAATTGCCTCAACATATCACTAAATGAATTGAGACACTTCACAAATAAAGATCAGGCACTAAACAGCAGAGAAAGAAAAGACGAATTCTATCATTTTGGCAAAAACATAGCTTAGCAACTTCGACAATTTCCACTACTATACTTGGGAGCAAATAAATCGAGCGACTTCCATTTTTAACGCTTATTTGGTTATGATTTTAAGTATTATAGAACACATCGATTCCAAAACACATATCGCCTAAAAGGTTATTTAATAGCCTATTTTACAATGAGGGTAGTTACTTGTCAAATTTTCATTTTTAATCAAAGTTTAAAGGGTAGAAGAAAATTATCTCATATTATTTGCTTATGACATTTTGATTGTACTCCATTAAGAAAATGTTAAATTGGGGATTTTTGTTAATTTTACCTATGTTAACGTGTTTTGTTGTCTTTATCTGTGTAATCAAATAGCCTGATAAAATGGATTGCATTCGAGAAACTGTAAGTTTTGGCGGTGGTTCTTGTAAGGTGTGGGGAAGAATTTCTCTAGACGGAAAAACGGAACTTGTCTTCGTCGATCTCAACGTCAACGATGGAAGTAGTAGACGTGGATTAACAGCTGACCGTTACATAACTGACATTCTCGAAGACCACTTTATGCCGTAAACAAGAAAATTACTTGTTTATGCAAGACAATGCGAGAACTCACACCGTGGTTCATTTTTAGGTGTCTGTCTGATTATGAGCTTGTCGCCATTGCCAAATATTCGAATGTATTGGGCACCTGAATTGGGTATTCCTCTCATTATGAAAAACAAAAACCATTTCAAAAAAATCTGCCAGTTCCTGCATTTCAATGATAAACCACCACCCTCAGGTACACCAGGGTATGACCGTTTACATAACATCAGACCAATATTGGAAACTTTGAAAACGAAATGTCTAAGTATCCCTAAAACAGGCATTATCTGTTGACGAGCGAATGTGCGTGACAAAAGCTTCCTATATTCTGCGTCAATACCTTCTTCAAAAACTGCTGGTTCTTTGCGATGATCGTGGCTTTTCTCACGATTTTGAAGTTTATTCAAGAATGGAGAACGATCAAGAACTAAGGCATTCAAGTGAGCCAGACTTGGGAGCGAGTTCAAATATCGTTGTACGCTTAGCTAGGTGCATATCCAGGAACCAACAATACAGGTTTTTCTTTGATAATTACACGTAACCATAATTAATTTCCTATTTGGTCAAAGAAGGAATCCTATCGTTGGGAACTTGATGAACAAAGGTCGTTTGGGAAAGGATGTTCAAATCTCTTCTCTAAATGATCTAAAAAAAGATAAGGTGGTAAAAGAAAATCATCGTTTCTGGAAAGTGAGGCCAATGTGTGATAAAATTCGCAGCAAATGTCTGCATTGTACGTAAGACCTGCGAATGAGAGTATAGATGAGCAAATTATTCCCTTTGAAGGACATGTTGCTATGCGACAATGTATGCGGCAAGCCAAATCCTGTAGGCCTAAAAAAATTCGTTATGACTTCAATAAATGCCTTTAGACTTTTTGATGTACGAAGGAAAAGGTACTCAATAACTTTGTTTGGTACATTGTTGAGACACCGTAGCATTCTAGCCTCCTGTACCATAATGGCTAGTCGTATTCCTAAAATTGTAAGACTGAATGCAGAGCTTAGAAGAGAGAGAGGCTCTTATGAGTAAGTAAGTGGTAAGAAATGAAGGAACGATATCACTTATCAAGTGGTTTGACAATAAACCCATTTATTTCTTAGCAACCGCTCATGGTGTTCAGCCCGTTGAAAACTGTCGTCGCTGGTCAAAAAAGAACAATAAGTATATTGAAATACCCCAACACCATACTATAAAAAAATACAATGGTTGTATGGGTGGGGTGGACCTACTAGACCGGGTAATTTCTAAGTATGCCATGAGAGGTAAAACTAACAAATGGACAATTAGAGTTCTGCATCATTTCTTTAACTTTATTATCGCTTCTGGTTGGATTCAATACGGGCAACAAGCTCAACTAAACAAGGAAATACTATCCTAGATTAGATTAGATATAGCAGAGCATCTGCGATACAATAGTGCAAGGGATGATCAAATCGCATCTGATGCCAGTGATGAACCATAAGCTTAACAGCGCAGAACTGTTCCTCTACCACCCAAGGTTGCGAGGAAAACCAAACATTTACCATAAATGTGTCAAAACGAACAGGCAAGTAGGTCTAAGGATGTGTAACACCTGTAAGGTGTTCTTGTTTCACAAGATACACAAATTGTTTCAAGAGATTTCATTCAGTTTAGAAAATAAATATATTAATTATAATTTGTTTTGACATGCTCGAGTCCTACCGTATCAGTTGTGATACCTATCTACCTTAATTTCGAAAATTATAGAACTTTTTTTATTTTATTTTTTTTATGTGATCAGAGGTTTTGAAAGAAACTTAAAGATTTTGAGTTTGGGACTGTGGAGGTTATCTTAATAATCCTATTGGCAACATATGGCATTAATTTCACTGGTTCTATATGTAATGTAAGGTAGTAGGTTAAAACTAATTATATAGGTGGCGGGTAAATTAAGGAGACAGCGAGATGGTGTGCGAATAAACGGATATAAATTGTGTGACGTTCTTTGTGTTCTCTCCGGCTTTTATATACATTACACTATATATAACCATGCTAGCACAATCTGTGAATCAAGGTACAAATATTATACTTTTGTCATTATAAACATAGTAATTTTAAAATATTGTAAACTCTGATAATTAATATTGACAACAATAAGGCACTGTTTAACTCCTTGCGTGGTGTAGACAATTCATTGTTAATTGAATTTCCTCTTGACTTAGAACAACATAATAAATTTCATTTCATTTTACAGCCAACATGAATTACTCTAAGGTAACTCTAAGGTAGATACAGCAACTATAAGCTTTATTAGAGGCATCAGCAGATCCAATCAACTCAATGAGGTCAGCACCATGCACATCAATATGTCTTTTTGTTTCAATGGGTGACATTTTTATCAACCCTTTTGCAAAGCTTAGCTTAAATGAGCGGTGGTTAAGGAAGCTCCTCATCACAGGTTATTTTTGAATTATAAATACCCTGCATAAGAAGCTTAGCACACACCACAACAGTTCCTACTAAACCTAATGGGTCAAATATTTTAGTTATAAATGACAATACCTGCCTTTTTATATAGTTTTTATATACCTTAGATTCAGAACAGTTAATATAAAAGCTATCAGACTTTACATTCTAACATAAGTCAAATGCTTTTCATGTGCAAGGATGTCTTCCAACACTCCAATATGGTTAGAAGCCTATTTATGCAGTTAAAATCCCCCCAGACAGAGCAATTCTATCAGCTCTCTTTACTTCTATTAAAGTGTCAATATCATCATGCCCTGTAATGATATCGTCAACATAACTTTGTGTTGTTGTTTTTAAATCCAAAGAAGCAAAATTATATTGACTTTTAAATCGCTCAGCTAATTCAATTAAACATCTTGTTGTAGCAAGATATGACGAGCTTTTAAGCTCATAAGTGACTGTTTTTAATTGTAAATAACACACTGTCATTAATGGATTTTCTCCAGAGAATGTTTTGTAAAACACTATATTGAGAATCTGCTACTAAAATTTCTCTAAACATCTGCTTTATATCGCAAAGCAGTATGTATATTGGCAAACGGAATAAAATGAGTATGTCACAAAGCTCATTTTAAACATTAGGCCCATTAAGTAAAACATCATTTAAACTAATTTAATTTTTAGTTTTTAAACTACCATTAAATACCGTTATCATCTTAGTGGTTGGATTATTATTATTAAATACAGGGTGGTGTGGTAGGAAGAACACCACATCTCCTTTAAGGTCATATTTTGAAATATCATAAGGTTCAGCATGCTCTAATGCAATACAATCATTAATGAAATCTTTATACAATTGATATAGTTTCTTATCCTTCGATAATATTTGTTCAAGTTTATAAAAGCGCTGTAAGGCAGCAGAGAAAGCGTAACCAAGAACAATCCCATTAAGAGCTCGTTTTAAAGGTAAGGCAACAGTGAATTTATTGTTATTTGAAACCACTGACTCTTGAAAAATGCTTTCCGCTAGGTCTTGTTCTGAACTTTTCTCTGAATTTATTTCAGGGATCTTCTCTGCCATCCAGAATTTTGAAATATTTTCATGTAAGTTTTTTAAAGAATCATATTGAACATTTTGACTTATTATTAGAGAAATTGACAGAAAGGCTAACCCTGGGAGATATTAAATACAGCTCGGGGATGGATCCAGTTATCACGTTACCAAAATAAGTCTTATGTAGGTAGGTTCCATGCTCTTCAAGCAGGAGTGGATCCCAATAAAATGTTGATAGGAGGTAGATGTATGAAAATCTTTATCTGCCAAATCTGCAATATTATTCTATTTTCAAATGACTTCAAAAAGGAGGAGGTTCTCAATTCGTCGGAATCTTTTTTTTTATGTATGTTCACCAATTACTCAGAGACGCCTGAACCGAATTGAAAAATTCTTTCTTTGTTTCAAAGGGTATACTTCCCAGGTGCTTCCACTTAAATTTTATCTAAGTCGGTCTAGGGGTTTTTAAAAAATTAAATTAAATTAAAATTAAAATTATATTTATATTGAAGTTGTTTGTACAAAATTTTAAATTTACCACATGTAATTTATCATGGTCAAAATTTATAACAGAGTCCTTTTACTAGTATTTTCTTTTTTGATTCCTTGACAGACAAGTGCTGCTTTCTTTAAATGTTCTTAAACTTAATTTTTTAATTAAATCTGCACACATACTAATGATGCTGGACTGCCAGAGTCTAGAAGGGTTCTGACAGTTATTTTTGTTCCATCTTTGCATTGCACAAGAACCTTTTTAGTGCATTTATATGCCGCGTGGTATAAAAAATTGGTTGGAAGTTGCTTTTCATTCGTGTTCATGGACAGTTTTTTTATTCTTGTTGTGGACTGTTCCAAGTATTTCTAACCTGTTTTTAATCCCATTATATATTCTTGGTTGCTTTTTTGGTTGCGGGTGATAACTTTTTCTGTTTTCTAGATGAATTCCACTGAGCGAAAAAGGAAATCAAGAGAAAATATGAAAGCCGATGAAAATGAGTGGAAAATCGCTCAAGAGAGCCAGAAAAAGTGTAATTAAATTAATTTTTAATTTACACATAAATTCAAATACCACACATTTGCAAAAACAGTACAGTCAAACTTTTTTAAACAAAAAAATTCTGAAAGTACAGACTATGAACTTGTAATTCAAGTAGACTTTGCTGAAAACTTCGCCATTCTCTAACAAGACAAGATCCAATCTGCACACTAGAGCCACCCCCAGGTTACCTTATTTACAGATTGCGCATGGGCTAATTAAGATTAAAGAAAAGACTTCATATGTTATTATGAATAATGAGCAAAACCATCATAAGTATTCAGTGTGGGTCTTTATGAAAAAACTTATTGAGGACTTGAAATCTCGAAACCCAAACATGAAGACTTCTGTGTTCTCAGATAGATGTGCAGCATAGTTTAAAAATCGATTCACTCTTTCAATCGTGTGTTTCTCTGAAGCAGATTGGGGCGTGGAAAATGATTGGAGTAGATGGCAACGGAGCAACAGCTAAGAGGACATTATGGACTACGATTATGACAAGAAAAACTGTTCTGGATACAGGTTACGACTGCTATAAATATTTGGCAGAGAAGGTTACAGGACTTCAAGTGTTCAAGTTTCAAGCCTTGATGATAGATGGCAAAATGTTAAACCAATCCCGTACATTCAAAAGCATCATTATTTAAAATCCCATGGTGACAAAAGTAATAAATATGCCCGCACCGCGACATCTCAAGAAATGAAAAAAGCATTACTGATACAAGAAGGAAAACTAAAATACTGTGATGTGTACTCGTCTGGAAGTGAATCTGACAATATCCATGATGTTGAAACGGTTAGACTTAACGAACGAAACAAACATACCTCACACAGGTATGAGTATAGTAGACATAAAAATGGAGCGTTCATTCTTGTTAAACTGGAGGTAGAAGGAAAAAAGGTTCCAACAAAACAGGACTGTACACAGTGGTGTGCCAAATGATCGATACAGGACAAGTAATGCAGTTTCTTTCTTGAAGTCATCTTCAGGAGATTCCAGTTTATTTGCCATGGACAGAATCGGACACTCCATACCATTTCCATCAATCAAGTTATTGAAATACTTTGTTAACCAACTATAAAACTCTGTGGTAATCAATTTTCTACCAATTTCCTGACAGTGTACACCATAAATTTGAACAGAATGTCTAAATGTTTCAATTAAGCACCTTTTTATATGTTTGATTTTAATATTACAATGGGAAAAAAATTATGTATCAATTTTTTTTCTTCAAATATGTTAAAGATACTTGTTACTTAATACTCAATTTGATTGTTTTAATCTATCATATGATATTCATTACTCTATTTTAAATATTTAAATAAAAGATAAGAGTCAATACATCTGACATTCTGGAGTCAACTGTACCACCAATCACTTTATGGAATGGCTCACATACTAATGATACCGGACTACCAGAGTCTAGAAGGGTTCTGACAGTTATTTTTGTTCCATCTTTGCATTGCACAAAAACTTGAACAATTGGCAATAAAATATTACTATTGCTGTTGCACTGAAGTGAAACTCGTTCAAACGAAGTTTGTTTAGTAAAATGGTTATGATTGTCATCATGTGTTTTTTTTCTTCCCTCTCGGTTCTCTACAGTCACCATACGAAACACAGCAGCATTAAGCTGCCATTTTACCTGGTATTCTGTGAAGTGTGGTCTTTCCTCCGTTGAGCCGACCCATTCGTACTACGACTATACTACAAATATAGCTGCAGCATGGCTCCACCACGTCAAAATTATCACTATTTTACATACTTAGCATTTAAAGCTAAATTTATTTGCCAGTATATTTATTTAAACACACTACAAATTTTGTTGTTGCTAACAAATTACTTCTTTCTTACAATTAACAAGCAAATTTTGACAAGAATACAAACGATGAAAGGAGTTACGAAACTTACATGTCATCTTTGTAGAATTCTGCTTGCCATAGAAACAGCAATATTACAAATTATGTGCAATGTACGCTCCTCACACTTCCTTTTGGTCAGCTGTTTCCAGTACAACTGGTTATCTATATAATTTAAAATACAACTGTGACAATAAGTTATTAAGAATAACTCAAAACTATGGTCAGACCTTGATCAAATATATATGAAATCACATAAGCACCAGCTTTCAATTAAAATTCAAATCGGTTCACCCACAAAAATTATGAGGTAACACACATAAAAAACATACAGTTGATTAGTACCTTCTCCTTTTGAAGCCGGTTGAAATGATAATAGTTCCTCTAATGAAGGTATGTCATTGGTGTCTTGTCTTGCAGAATAAAAGGACCTCAATGAATAAAATCGAGTTTCTTTGCAACATAGAAACTAAAATGCATTCACACATGTTGTTTGATATGAGATACTAATAGGTAAAACGCAATAGTATTTGACTTTTTTAATTGCAGGCATATCACAAATAACGTTGACATAGTGTGAAATTATTTTCAGTTTACAGATGTGGAAAGAGCTTCCAAAGGCGTCGAAGTCTTGAAAAACCTGGGTGCATAAACTGAGCAATATTTATCATCAACTTCATCGAAATTCTCTATATTAGTCGGGATGCCCTAACCAATATCTAATATAATCAGTATTGTAATTTTCGTAATAGGAAAATGCTTCCATCGATCTCTTTTTACTAAATGTTTCAGTATCTTTAAGTTCTGCATCTTCACCTCACAAATGTTTGCATTTTTGTTATAATTCTTTCACATAGTCTGCGTGTCACTTTTAGCTTCCTCTTTCTTTTTTTTTTTTAAACTGGCTTTACGGTAGGCATGTCGATCTGAAATCGATTAATCGAAAGATCGATTATGTAGCGTAAAATAATCGCTTTTTCAGATCGATTTAGAACACTATCGCTCCGATGAATCGATCCAAAAACCTCTTGAATCGGACCGATTCAAGAACTAGTGATAAAATTCCTAAATTGGCTGCGGTATCTTCCTTTTTCCCCGATTCAATGAATCGATCCAAGCACTTCTTGAATCAGATTGATTCAAGAACTAGCGATAAAGTTCCTAAACTGGCTGCTGTATCTTAGTTTTTTCATTTTTTGTTGTTGTCGAACGCAAAAACAACCGGTCGTGCGCAAAAAATAAATATTTATGAACGCATCCAAAGATGTCGTTACTTACGTTTTTTTATATATAGAATAAGGGTGACAAACGAGCACATAGTCCACCTGATGGTAAAAGGATGCTGTGGCTAATAGACATCTGCATTTGTCCTCGATTAAGAATCAATATGCAGATACGTTGTCACCCCTGAGGATTAAGATCGAATGCCTCGTTTCCAATAAAAAGGTTCTCCGGTTCTCTACACTCACTATACGAACACAGCAGACTTAAGCTGATATTTTACGCTGGTATTTTGTGAGAGCGTGGTCCTACCCAGCCGAGTCAACCCATTCGTGCTACAACCACAGAATAAATAATAGTACAATAACAGAAGGATCAATCTGTGATAGCAAACTTGATAGTTTAAACCTAGTTACAACGTCGCTAATTATCATAATACTGCTTTGGATACGACCTTCGTTAAAATAGCCTACCGAATGTTGTGACGCGCGTATTAAATCAAAATGCACTTACGTCCGCGTGCGAGTCTGTATCACTTAGCCGTTACGCGCCTTTGGCCCGCTTCTACTGTAGGGTTAAGTGTTGTGTGAATCCTTTATTAGTGGTAGTAGTAGACATGGCGTTAATGGTTAAATTTATTTAATTGTTAAAAGCTATTTGTTAATTCTTTTAACAGATAAAATTAACAGTTAAAATATTACTTACTATTATTGAATTTTATTTTTAATCCATTGATGTTCATTTTATTGCTAAATTTTACATGATATTTTAATTCAACATTTCTTCATACTTTAATAGACACAGGGCTCTCTAGTATCATAGTCTTACTAAGCTAAGCGTATTTGAAAATTTATTAATTCTATATTTACAATGATTATTAGGTTTAATTTTTTTTTTACTTAATTTAATGATACATAAAACATATTACAATAGTGCATAGTTACTATTCAGCACCATTAAACCGCAAAACGGTTTGTATTGGTGCTTGCAGACGTCTATACACATAAATAATATATTATTTTAATAACTACCATCGTAAAATTGGTAAAATTACATGATAACATCTAACAACCTAGTTATGCAACCACAAGACCATAGGGTTGTTACGGCGGATTTAGAGAGGGCTGCATAAGCATTAGACAGTATCCAGTAACTGTAGAGTCAGCGCTTTTGGTTGCATGAGATATCAGGCAGAGCTCATGGGAGACACTTCGTTCTGACATCGACTTCTGTCAAGACGTATTAATTAAGTAGTTATAATTTTAATTGTAATTAAGAAATAAATAGATTTTAAATAGTTTTAAAAATCATTTTACGTTCCCGTAATCTTGACTGGCGCAGCCGGTAGGATCGTCACACTTCGGTAGCGTTGCGTCCTTCGCGAATTCGATATAAAACTCTGTCGTAATCGGAGGTCCGCGGCGCGAAGAAAACCGAGACGATCCTCGAACCAAAGAAATTTGTCAAGGAAGCGGAGCTGATCCTGAACCATGAGAGCAGCTGGCGGCTGGTGAGTAGAACTTTCACCATCCTTTCCACTACCTCGACGTTCTGTTATCTTGAGATCGAACTTCTCATTTTAACGTATTCTGGTTAAATAGTTTAAAATTAAATAAATAATTGTATGTAATAAACAATTTGAGTTTTACCTATTTTTATAATTTGCAAATTATAAACAAATTATAGTTTTACAAAGAAATAGTTTTATTAAGCATATACATTTTATTTCTTAATAATTTCGTGTGATATTTAGGTTTCTTTTACATTTCATTTTATTTTATTGTTTGTGTGTGTAAATTAATACATAATTATGGAGAATATCAGACTTATTCCCGGTGAAATGATTAAAATCATCCCTACGTTTGATGGAGATAAACGTCATTTAAATCTATTTTTAAGAATGTGTGAATATGTTATAGCTAAATTTACTGGCACGACGGAACAGAATTTGTACGTGATGAATACAATAAGCCGCCTTATCGGCAATGCAGCTGCATTAGTCGGGGAGCGCGATGATATCGAAACGGGATGAGTTTAAGCAATTATTAATTCAGCATTTTGGAGACTCGCGTAGTGAGGAGTGTTTAAATATCGAACTTGAGACTTAAGAATTAAACCCGGAGAAAGTTATTTAGATTTTTGCTGTCGAATTCAATCTTTGAGATCAATTTTAATAGGCAAAGTTAATCGGTTGTCTGACTCAAATATGCGCTGTAGTAAAAGGCCATTTATGAAAATACATCATTAAACGTTTTCCTGTACAATTTACCGAACATTTAGTTCGAGAAAGTGCGTCTAAAGGCCCCAAATTCATTAGAGGATGCGCTTCACTGTATTAGAAGAAGTTAACTTCCATAGTCAGTACCAAATGAGAAACAAAATGTCTGGATCTAATCTCGCATCTCATTCACAATCGCATAACGCATCCCCATCATTTAAATTCGGTAATAATATATCAACCTCAACATTTTCTAGTTTTAAGCCTATGCCAATGAACCAACCACCTAGATATATTTTGGCATCCCACCGAATAAGAGGCAGATGCCGCTTCCCACTCAAGGTCAGCAGCGACAATTTAACAATTTCGGAAATTATTATCGACCACCACAACCTAATAATAACCAAATGAAATTCGGATATCGTCCACCTCAATTTGGCTATAAACCTGTAGGCCTTCAGCCTTACCTTCGATGCGTCCTCAACAGTTCGGTATGCAACATGACAACAATAATAATGTCCTCAGCATAACCAACCGCGAATTAATACAGATGTGTCGATGCGCACAGCCCTGTACGACCGCAACAAGGTTTTAGGTTAAACGAATTAGAATTAAATGAGAATGACTATAGCGACGACATGTATTACTACGAAAACCCAGATTATTTCGATCAATATCCTAATGACGCTTCTTACTATTACCCCGAATATCAATCTGAAGAAACTGTAACTGCGGAAACGGAGACCAACGCGGCAGACACAAATGACATTAAGACGACAGAAAATATTGAAAATTTTCGCATAAACGCCTCAGCCAAACCCTGAAACCATAGAACTAAATTGTGACTCTAATTTAAAATTACCTATATATATATCCCTGAGTTAGATTCCAAATTTATGCTGGACACCGGTAGCACACGTTCATTTATAAGCCCACGCAAAGCATACCAATATTTTAAAACGACATTTTTAATGAACCCTTCGAGGTCATTAGTACATGCTACAAGTAGCCATAATCAGGTCATAGTTATTCCGTTACCACCCACATTTAAAAGCCCTGAATATCATAAGTTCTATATATATAATGTAGATTCGTTATGATGGCCTCATAGGTAATGACTTATTAAAACAATTAGAGGCTGTCATCGATTTAAAGCGTCATATACTTTCGACAAAATTTACAAGTATCCCTATTATACATAATTTTGAAAATCACATTTTTATTTTACCTCCTAGATCGGAATTACGTGTTAAACTACCAACCGATGTACATTCAGGCGAAGCCATATTAAATTATAAGCAGTTTTGTGAAGGTTAGAATGCCAAGTGCTATTGTGACGTGCAATAACGGATATGCCCACAGTTATCCAAAATACTCTCGAACAGGAAATGACCCTGACCGTGACACGACCTTTCCAAACTGAGACTTTTAATGACAGCGAGAAAACCCTAGTTAATTCCCTTGTAGATAAAACTGATACCGACATTGACCAACTCCTATTACAAAATTTAGGTAAATTAAGACTAGAACACATGAATGAGGAAGAGCGTAGCTATTTTTGCGCTCTGTACGGAATACAAAGACATCTTTACTGTGACAAATTGCCCTTGACGTTCACCAATCAAGGAAACATTTTATCCGTACCGTTAATGAAGACCCAATTTATACTAAAGCGTACAGACAACCACCTGCTCAAGCTCAGGAAATAAAGAGGCAAGTAGAGAAACTCTTGAAGACAATGTCATTCAAGAATCTTTCTCCTTGGAGTGCCCCAGTTCATTTAGTACCAAAAAGGTCGACGCGTCTGGGGAACGTAAATTTGTATGGTGATCGACTATAGGCGACTTAACGAAGTGACTATAGGAGACAAATATCCTCTACCAAATATAAACGACATATTTGATAAATTAGGCAAATGTACATACTTTCGACCTTAGATCTTGCAAGCGGTTATCATCAAATTGAAGTCAACGAAAGTGACCGACAAAAACTGCGTTTAGTACCGAGTTTGGCCATTACGAGTTCTGGCGATGTTCGGCTTAAAGACAGCGCCGGCAACCTTCCAACGCGCAATGGACAACATTCTAAGAGGCCTGCAAGGATCCACTGTTTAGTCTACTTAGATGACATAATTGTGGCATCTCAAAGTCTCCAAGAACATATTGAAAAGTTACGCATGATTTTGACAGACTACGACAGACTAACCTCAAGTGCAACTTGATAAATCTGAGTTTTGCGAAAGAAGTCCTCTACCTAGGTCACAGTATTACCAAAATGGACTTAAACCGAACGACGACAAAGTAAAAGCATAATTAATTACCCACTTCCTGAAAACTACCACTGAAATAAAAAGTTTTTAGGACTCATAGGTTATTACTGTTTCATTAGGGATTTCGCGAAAATAACTCAACCCTAACTTCCTGCTTGAAGAAAAGAAATAAATTGTTATCGACAAATTATATAGAAGCATTTGAGAAATGCAAAGAATTACTTATTAATGCACCTCTTTTACAATACCCAGACCCATCTAAACCCTACATACTAACAACAGATGCGTCATCTGTCGCATTAGGCGCCGTGTTGTCAAGGGCAATTGGTTCTGAAAACCAGTCGCATGCCAGTCGCACACTAAGTGACACTGAAACAAAGTATAGCACAATCGAACGTGAACTCCTAGCCATTATATGGGCAGTTAAATATTTGACCTTATCTGTACGGAAATTTTACGTATATACTGATCACCGACCCTTGCCTGGCTCTATGCACTCAAAGAACCAAATAGTAAATTAACAAGATGGCGACTACGTTTACAAGAATTTGATTTTGAGGTAATCTACAAAAATGGAAAGCAGAACACTAACGCTGACGCCCTATCTCGTATCAAACTAAACGCATTAGATTCCGACGATGACAATGATTCGATGCAAGTGAACGTATCCGATACAGACAAAAACCTTAAAACTATGTAGACAGCTTGACTGACGAAATTTACGCATAGCAAAACTTAACAAACCAAATGAGAACCTGATACAATAACCGTGTCTGACCTATCAGCTACTCTTTCAGCATCTGATCCAATAGATTTAACCGAACAAACTTATCCCGTACCATCTATTAGCACAGAAACAGTACACTCAGCTTTAGAATTAGAATCAACAGGTATATCTATATTGAGGGAAGCTGTAGATACTAAACCCAATCAAATACTTATATTCACTTGGTTTAGGAATGAAATGCAGGTCAAAGATATTTCAAAAAAAGAATTTTAGAAGTTTTCTTACCTATAAATAACGAAAACTTAATTAAACAATTTTTAAAAGAGTATGTAAAACCAAAGATTAAATATTTCATTTACTTTGAGGACGAATCACATAGAAAACAATTTTCCAAAATTATCATAGAACTATTTAAAAAGGGCACTGTAGAATTCTTCGAGTGTGAGCGTGTCGTATATGTAGAAGACGAGCCGAACAGAGGAAATAATTCTAAAACATCACGAGGGTAAAACATGTCACCGTGGTAAAGGAAACCATGGTAAGCATACGTAGGAACTACTTTGGGATAATATGCAGGAAACGGTTTTGTAATTAATAATTGCCATACCTGCAAAATTTCAAAATATGACAGAAAACCAATTAAACTGGTTTTGCAACTAACACAGACCCAGCATTCTCTTTTTGAAGGTTTCATAGATCTTTTTTCAGAAAACAAATATTTTTTACCTTAATCGATGCTTTTAGTAAATTAGGTCAAGCATTTGAAATCTCAAATAGATCCACACCTGAGGTAGTTCGAGCCCTTATAAAGTACTTTTCATTCTATGGCGTACCTAAAAGATAACTTATGATCCTGAAAAGAGTTTAACAATGAGCTAATGCGAGAACTTACAAATATGTATAAAATAGACCTTCACATCACAACACCCAATAATCATAATTCCACAGGTATTATAGAACGTTTTCATTCGACAATAATTGAAATATATCGTAAGTATGAGCAGAAATTTACAGATGCAGCTTTATTATGACTTACGCTATAATGGCTTATAACCACACAATACATTCAACTACTGGTTTAACTCCGTTTGAAGTCTGCTTTGGGCACACTAATTCTGGAAAGGTTTTGATAACGATTTCGATAGGGCCTATACCCAACAGCTGTTAAAAGACCACCAAAACGCACTAAATATTTATATAAGTACATTTCCGATCGAATGATTGAACAAAAGGAAAAGGCTAGGAACGGAAAGGAGGAGAAACAAAGGTAGTACTCAACAAAGGGCAAATAGCGTACGTAAAGGACATCAATATTAGGAAAAGTAAGGACAAACCTAGGTACAGGAAAGCTGTTATTCAAGGTCCTGAAGAACGTAATATCGTTCCTGTTAAAATAGGTGAACGGGATACAAAGGTCCCTATTAAAATTTCAAACGACCTCCACAGGTGGTGCGTGGTCATCCTGACTATGGCTCACATACTTTGGACCCGCAGTCTTCAACTTCAAAAATTGACAGCAACCCGCCTGCTCCTGTAAAAGAAGGCCAAGCCTTTAGGCAAACAAGCAGGTGGCTTATAGTTAAAGAAGTGAACTTATTAGGAATTAAGGAAAATTTAGATTTAAATATTATTAAGTTTAAAGATTTTAGTAGATTAGTTGATATTAATAAACCATATGCTTATGAATTCCAAGCCATGAAGACCCAAGCTGACTATTCTTGCGATTTAACTATTGAAAATTTAAGCAACTTGTACCATCCAATAGATTTAAAAGAGGTCTCATAGACCCCCTAGGATCAGCCATTAAAGCAATCACCGGCAATTTAGATCACGAAGATGCTCTTAGATACGATTCCGTTATATCTAAGTTAAAGAACAACCAATTAAGTATTGATAGTAAAATCACCGTTGTTTCTAAAATGCTGAATAGCTTGGCAAATAGTACAGAAACTTTACATGAAAATGAACTAATATTAGATGAACGCTTAAAAAGAATTGAACGAATAGTAAAATACATTGCTACCAAAGAAAATAATTCAATTTATAACACGTATATTTTAGGCATGTATAATATGTTTATTAGTAACTTTCGTAGTATTTACCTTAAACTTAGTGAAATAGAAACTGCTTTAGCTTTCAGTAAAGTTTCAGTATTACACCAATCAATTATTAATTCATCTGAACTGTTAGTGATACTTAATGATATTGCCAAAGTCGATAACCTAGTGTACCCTGTAAATGTAGAGAATTTAGTGAAAATTGAAAGAACTATTGTTATAAAAGCTACATGAAAGCAAACCAGATTACGTACTTGATGGAAGTTCCACTTACTGATAGTTTTAATTACAATTATTACAAATTATACCCATTACCTGTATTCGATGCACTTAGAAACAGAACGTCTGTAATAATTCCCAAGTATCCTTACATTTTGGTGAAAGGTTCACAATACTTACCGGTCTCCCGGCCGTGCACCGAGATAGCGGCGGATGAATTCCTGTATGAGCTCCAACATGGTATCCTATCCTAGAAACACATGTGCTGAACAACTGATGAAATTCCAAAACAATCTCACACTATGCGAACCTCGGCTCGTTGATCTTGAGGATGTCAAAATCCAGTCTATCGGCCCTGTAAATTGGATTATATACGCCAACCATAGAATAATATTAACAAATAAATGCCAGGATGACATAACTAAAGAATCACTTTTGGGCACATACATCATAAAAATTAGTGAGGATTGTGAGACCTTCATAGATAATTATAAATTGTTGCACCGCCTATACTTTGCTAAGGAACTGGGCTATAGAGTGACCCCAGTATTAAACTTACCAAGACTGGATCACCTGAACCTGACGGATACTGGAGCAGTTAACCTGAAAGGCTTAGCCTAGACGACCTGAAACATCTAGCATATGTGTTGAACCAAAATCTTAAATTCAGTGGCAGTGAATATAGTGATCAAAGTGATAATAGTGATAAGGGTCAGAGGTGTTAGCTTAGCTACTTTATTACTGTATGTCATTTTACCTATTGTTATTTTCCTTAGTGTTTTAAGAAAATGTAAAAGTAATTTAGTTAATAGATGGCGGAATCATCGGACAACAGCTGAAAACACTGCAGCCGATAATTCCGCTCTTGGAGAGGGAGGAGTTATGCAACCACAAGACCATAGGGTTGTTACGGTTCGGATTTAGAGAGGCTGCATAAGCATTAGACAGTATCCAGTAACTGTAGAGTCAGCGCTTTTGGTTGCATGAGATATCAGGCAGAGCTCATGGAGCGGACACTTGTTCTGACATCGACTTCTGTCAAGACGTATTAATTAAGTAGTTATAATTTTAATTGTAATTAAGAAATAAATAGATTTTAAATAGTTTTAAAAATCATTTTACGTTCCCGTAATCTTGACTACCTATTTATTGTTTTAGCGACATGACGACAAACAGGTTTCGCTAGTTTACCGCAATGAGCGTGTACGGTATGCTATTCCTAAGATAATTAGGTATGTAGTGTGTGTGCGCGTTTCATGTCCATATACAGAATGATTTCTATAGCAATTTTTTTTTTAAATAATTATTTAATAAACTAATTTTATACATATATATTTAATATCATTTGAGGTATTTACACTTAATATAAATATTTAATATTTTCTGCCTTTCAGATTTTTTTGTTATATTTTATTGATTATTTTATTAAGTAGACATGATTATTAGTTATATTTTATTAATGTTCCGAAAAATTATTTGTATGATAAATTTTTTTTTACAATAATTACATATTGCCATGTTTTCGCCTCCTTCACATTTTTCAAAACGATCTCACAGCTGTGTTACGTCTCGGCATCATAAAAGGTGAAAATTAAACTCGTAACTAAAATCTTATACCTATTTGTAAATTGTAAACTACACTAAATAATAAAAAAACAATTTCACTAAATCTTAATTAACTTCCCTAGTATTTATTTTTCCTACTTTTTATATAAACCCCTTGTAATATTTTGATGATAATGTAAACTAAACAAAATATTATTAAACTAACGCACTTCGTTTAAATTAATAACAACCAATATTGTAGCCAATAGCGCAACAACAAAGTACATAAAATTAACATCAACCACTAATGAATTCAGCCAATAGCGTTCCCCTATGTGTTAAAAATATCATTCTGTGCGGTTTAATAAAAATATCACTTCAAAATATTTAACGGCAAATGATTTCTTCGTTTAAATTAATACCAACCAATATTTCAGCCAATAGCGTAACAACAAAGTACATAAAATTAACATCAACCACTAACGTATTCAGCCAATAGCGTTACATCTATGTGTTAAAAATATAATTTCGTATGGTTTAATAAAAATATCACTACAAAAAATTTAACGGCAAGCGATTTATTTAATAATTATGATTATGATAAATTTAACCTCAAGTTCAGTATAAAATATTGGATATAAGTTTAATTTTATAGCAAGTCGTTATTACAATGCTTATTTTTAGACATGTAATGTTTTCAACGTGGTAGAGCCATGCTGCAGCTATATTAATAGTACAGTTGTAGCACGAATTGATCGGCTCGACCGGGGAAGGACCACGCTCTCACAGAATACCAGCGTAAAATAGCAGCTTAATGCTGCTGTGTTTCGTATGGTGAGTGTAGAGAACCGGAAACCCTTTTTACTGGAAAAGAGGCATTCTTGCTTCAAATTGGCAAGGTAAAAAAGCTTGACAAATGGGTGTCGCACGAACTCAATGATTGCCAGTGCGAAGTACGCGTCGAGAAGTACCTCACACTGCTCAACAGGTACACAAACGAAGGGATTTTGAACCGCATTGTTACCTGCGACGAAAAATGGATTCTGTTTGACAATCATAAGCACTCAGCCAGTTAGTTCTATCATGGTTCAGGACCTAAGCAATGCCCTAAACTAAAACTTACCCCTAGAAAAGTGATGGCCACTGTATGGTGGTCTAGCGCCGGTGTGATTCATCACAGCTTCTTACCAAACGGGATGAGCATTACTGCAGATGTGTAATGTGAAGAACCGAACACAATGATGGAGAAGCTTGCACGCCTCCAACCAGCTTTAGTCAATCGCTCATTCTCGCTGCTCCTGCACGGTAACGTGCGACCTCATACTCCACAACAGACGGTCTCCAAGTTACAAGAGCTAGGGTTGTAAGCGCTCAGTCATCCGCCGTATTCACCAGACCTTGCGCTTACAAACTTCTATTTTTTCTAGACTTTGGATAACTTTTAGGCGGAAAAAAAATTCAATACCCACAGAGGCAGTACAAAATGCCTTTGAAGAATTTGTTGCTTACCGCGCACTCGATTTCTTCAAGAAGGACATCAATAAACTGCCACTGCGTTGGCAAAGATGCATCGATTGCATGAGTGATTACTTTGATTAATAGAAATAATAATATAGAAAAAAATTATGTTAACTTATTTCATAAAAAAACGGCAATTTCATAGGTAAAGACCTAATAAGAAGTACTAAAAATTGCAGTCTAATGTTGAGTATATTATAGCGTACTAGCGCACTCTAAGGCCCGTATTAATAAACGTTACTCAGCTCAAGTACACGCACTTGAGTACAATCTTGAGGTTATGATCTTATTAATAAACATATCTCAAGATGCGGTTTAAGTTTACGATATCAGCTGAGTGCCACACTGATTAATAAACGAAACTCGACTCTCAAGTGTGTATACTTGAGTGCAAGTCACAGAACAGTATTCCTAAGTACAGCGTTTTGAGATACTGTTTTTATGTGTTTATTAATTAGAAACGATCTTGAGATGCTGATTTCGTAATGAGGGCGTATCAAATGATTACGCACTTGAGTTCGTCGTTGAGTAACGTTCATTAATACGGGCCTATGATTGAATACACACACCCTGTAATAATAGTAAAGGCTCTACACCCTTCAGACCGAAAACACAGCAATGCACGCACTAATATTTGGCAGTGAAAATAGGTAAGATGATGGTACCCACCTAGACGGAACACTGTGCAAATGGAGCCTCACCTAGTAAATATCATTAGTATTATTTATTGAATTTACAATTTCTGACACATATTACATATTTGTAATTATTAATTACTAGCGATCCGCACCGGCTTCGCACGGGTGATTTCTGGATCTCGACAACAGCGCCACCTACCGGGCTCAAATACAAATCTAACGGTATTTAACGGACGCCATCTTGAGACGCCGTATTGTTTCAAAATTAGTATGACGGCCGGTGTCACCATCAGTCAAAATTGTCCATAAGTCCATACTACATATCTATTTATCTATGGTCCATAAGTCCATTTGGTCGAAACTTCAGAAAATAATTGTTCTGAGATCGAAACATATTTCTGGTCTGAGTCGAGTGCATTTTTTTATGTGTACTGTATATTTCCTCGCATTTATACAGAGTTATGATCCGGGACGCAATTCCGCCTCCCTATGTGCTCCCTACCCCTAAAGTGATATTATGTTTGTGGTTGCAATGCAACAAGTGAAGCTTTTTAGTTTCTCTAAAAACAATAACTTAAGAATCTTGTTGATGTCCTTCATAGTGCCTAGAAATTCACTGCTCATTTGACTTTAAAGAACAGTTACTTGGCAAACGTGTCTGTAAAAACATTTTGATGAAGTCAATTTTTTGACTTTGAAGGCCGGAGACTTCGATACTCATACCCGTGCTTGCTTACTGACAATGGTATTTCTTTAGTAATCTGCGGCATGAATATATGGTCGCCGAGTGGGCGGGGAGGGGAGGAGGTGAGAACCTCCCTAAAAGAATTAAGTGCCGGAAACCCCTTTTTTTAATGATTTTTAAAGTTTTGTGACCTATTGAGGCAAATAGTAATCTGCGGCATGAATATATGGTCGCCGAGTGGGCGGGGAGGGGAGGAGGGTGAGAACCTCCCTAAAAGAATTAAGTGCCGGAAACCCCTTTTTTAATGATTTTTAAAGTTTTGTTACCTATTGAGGCAAAATTGATTTTGAGGAAAAACCGTGCGAATCAACACTATTTTGATTCTGCTTGCTCCAGCGTTGTGGGAAGTGGTTCGTTCGTTTCAGGTAATACACAGGCACCAGCTCACCTGCGCAGCTTCGGCTGTTTGGTCGCCTTCGGCGACCAGCCTCAGCCGCTACGGCTCGTACGCTGCCTGCGCTTAGTTACAGCGGGCGAGGGCTGCTCCCTCCGCGCTTCCGGGTTTTCATATACACCTAGGGTAAGAGCGGAAAGACCACGTGGAAGACAGGGTTGACAGATTCGGTTTTGTGATTTATACCTTCTGGTACTAGGGTTTGATCAAAAGAAACGACCAAATATAATATTATTAAAACATTTATTTATAAACATGTTTAATTGCTTTAATTAATTCCATAAAAGGATCTTTCTAATTGTTATATTGTTGTTGCGTGTTATTTTAAAACAGATACAGACCATGCTCTATTTTTATCTCTTTCTAATAATTATATTGTTGTTTGTTTTCGTATCATTTTAAATGGATATAACCTCAAAATTATAATTATCGATATCTAGAAAACTAAAGATTTCCGGCATAAAAGCAGCTAGATGGTAATCACAGCATCATTGCCTGTCAACTAAAGCTAAAATGAACACTTAAATCGTGCCGCAGATTACTAAAGCCGACCCTGACAATGAAATAGCTCATGGTGTAGTACAGGGATTCCTAAACTTTTAAGGTAAGGTAAGTAACACTCAAGATAACCCCTTTCATTTCATGGAACCACATATCAAATGATTACAAATCAAAGACAGTGACATTTAAATAATTTTTATTAAAAATATTTTAAAAGTAAAATTATTAATTATGCTCGCTTACTACCTTTGCACCTACACAATAGTAATGGGTAAAGCTCATCACAAATTTTGGACTATTTCAAAATAATATTTGTACCGAACTGTGGAATTATTTAAAAAGCAAAAATAAATAATTTGTTGGACCCTGGTGGCTATTCCATGGTACCCTTAGGTTCCGAGGAACCCACTTTAGGAATCTCTGGTGTATACCTTTGAGTGCAACAGGTGGGTTATTTTCAACCAACTTCGACTTCGTCAGAATCTTTGTTTTTTTATGTATGTTCATCGATTACCCAAAGACGCCTGAACCGATTTGGAAAATTCTTTTTTGTTTCAAAGGGTATACTTTCCAGGTGGTCCCATTTAAATTTTATCGTAATCAGTCCAGCAGTTTAAAAAATCAACAATAAATTATATTTATATTGAAGTCCAAAATATTGTACAAAATTATTAATTTTACCACTTGTATTACTTTCATTCATTGTAATTAAATTTTGGCTTGTAAAAGTGTGACTTCTAAGCAGGTATTAATTGGACACCAGTAATACAGTAACAAACCATAAAATTTTATAAAAATTACTTAACAATGCACCACCTTATGATGACTTCACCAGCCATTTATAATTTTCACTATAAAATACAAAATCCCTACTGCTGCATAATAAAATTATCTCTGTAACTATTGAATGACATTACAATTATAGTGGTGATTGCTTAAATTGTTATAAAAATATCACTGTTGCAACAGTTACAGAAAATAGAGGTAAGTGAAATTGTATTAAACATATTTTGTTATATATTTTTGTAGTAATCAAATTTAAAGTAGTACTTTTACAGGATAATTGAAAAAATATTTGAAATGTCTAAGAACTAACAAAAAAAAAAGATGACAGATCACTAGAATGTAACTTGCGTGCGTTTGCAAGATAGGACAAAAATCTTAACTATGAGAATTATAAAAGTTTAATTTATTTTACTTGCATGCACAAATACATACTGTGCTTACTAGTGGTAATTTTTTTTAATTATAAGAGTGTGCCTCATAATCGGAAGTAAAAACTGTCAAGGGAATACACAATAGTAGCTTGAGTTTGACAAAAAATAAGTAAGGTAATTCTATTTTAGTATGTGGTATACTGTCTTAGTAAAGTATGCTAAACTTAAGTAGCTTAGGATTCATGTACTACACCAAAAAATAAATAAATAGAGAAAGTAGCAAGCAATATTAAGAAAAAGAAATTAAGTAATTTTATATTTATTCTGCCGTTTTGTTGTTCTTGCTTAAAGTAATCTCGAAGGCGAATGACTAACTCCCTGCTTGACTCCCCTAAACAATTTTTTGTTTTTTTCGGCATTTAAATAAACCAACTCAACAAATAGCAAAAATTTACTTAAGGAAACAATAATAAACAAAGGATAGATACTTCATACAAAGTGCTTGGTGCTAGCATATCTTATACACATATATATGATTGAAACAGAAACAGAAACAGAAACTTTTTTATTCAATATAGATTATAAATAATACTTATTGAAAGTCACTCTTTTGTTCAATTACCACTGGTTCGAAAAAAAACCTCTGTCCTGGGAAGAACCAGCAAGAAACCCAGCGGGACTTTTTTTTTTTAAATAACAGCTTACAATCATGTATGTTACACAATTAACCACACAAAACAAATTAGAAATAGCTTGGTAGCGAACACCTCATTCCGAGGGGTTATTATCATCCATAAATTCCTTAATATTATAATAACCCTTTTTATACAAACTATGTTTAATAAAGTTTTTGAATTTTGAGCAGGTCGAATTTTGTATATTTATTTTTATTTTAGATTAGCAAAAGGCACTAGCACTCATACCTTGAAAAGCCTCAGGTGCAGTCAACACCATACTGAAAATTATAGGTGCGAGCAGCTATTTTATTTGTTTTAATGTCAAGATAAATGTTGCAATTAACATAAAATAGAAGATGATTTTTATTTTCAAATTAATGAATAGTATAATATGTAACTACAATGTCTTAATTTATATTAAACTGTAACTAATATTTACATGCATTGTAATTTATTTATAAAGAAATATATTTATGTTCCGTTTTAAATTTTTTTCCATAGCTGATCTATAATTTTTGCTTTGCTTTATGTATCATTAATTGCCTTTTTTAAATCAATTTAACATTGTTCCATCTCTAGACACGCTAAACTGTAAGCTGTCACCTGCATAATGCTATAATGCAAAGACTTATAACTAAAATAACATTTATTTAACAATTTTTTCAAAATTAAACACAATTTTTTCCAAACAAAAATATGAAAACACTGTATTTTTTATATTTTAATCAAACCAACTGGAAGCGGCACTGCATGCCTAGCACTGTATCAGTTGTAGATTGTGGTTGAATAAAACTATTTTTACGGATTTTATCGCGTTTAATTTACTATTTAATATAAATAGTAGATTAAATGCGATTAATCCGTAAAAATAGTTTTATTCAATGTGTAGTGTTCGCGTAAATATAAGAAATCATAATGTAGAGTGTGGTGTCGTGCAATTGGTATTATATTAAGTGTAATAATGTTAAATTATTTCTCAGATGTAGTCATGGAACAGCCTGTAAGTGCAAGTACCAAAAGCAATGGAATTAGATGTTCCGGCAGAACTCATTGGTTTGTGAATATAATATAGTTCACTTTTTTAAATCTGCTTATACTAAACTAACACTTGTAAATAGTAATCATACAGAGTTAATACATATAATACAGAAGCATACATTTTATATTTATTTTTAATATTGTGTGTATGTACAAGAATTTAACATTCACAATTATTGTTTTCAGAAATTGATTCTAATGCTGATGTGATGAGACAAATGTTGCCAGATAGGAGAAAATGTGCAAAAAAGCAAAAAGGTATGATAAATTAAGTTTATCCTTAGACATATTGAGACAAAATTTCAATACCTATCCTCGAATCATGATTGAGTTCTTTGTTCTTCATCTAATCTAAAGATTACAGTTCCACTACACTTCACTGGTTTTATCAGCAACTCCTTTATTTTTAAAAAAAAATTTAAACTTCTCCGGAACTCTTTGCCCGATGACAACAGGAAAGCTTCTAACAAAAATGTTTTCAAAAGATTTTTTGAGAATGCTATTTGGAAATATCAACACCTACTTACTCATGACAATAATTATTATCAGATACCTTAATTGGAATTTGATAATCTAGGTTATATTTATGTATGTTTGTATATGTATGAGAATGTATAAGTATATATCTATGGATGTATAGAATGTTTATTTGTGTCGTTGCTCATGGGGGATATACGACACATTGTCTCGTCAGGCATACCTCAAAACCTCAAAACTAGATTGTACAACCAGTGCGTGTTGCCAGTGATGATCTGAGACGTGGTCCTTTACTTCAGACCGTATGAGGAAGCTCAAAGTCGCTTAGCGAGTTATGGAGAGGCTATGCTCGGCGTTTCTCTGAGTGATAGACTTAAAAACGAGGATATCCCCAGGAGAACCAGAGTAACCGACATAGCCCAAAGGATTAGTAAGCTGAAGTGGCAATGGGCCGGCCATATAGCTCGAAGAACCGACAACCGATGGGGAAGAAAGGTTCTCGAATGGCAGCCTCGTACCGGCAGGCGTAGTGTAGGGCGTCCCCCCACTAGATGGAGTGACGACCTGGTATGATATACAGGAAGTCAATGGATGCAGGTGGCTCGGGACTGTGCTTTGTGGCGTTCCTTGGGGGAGGCCTATGTTCAGCAGTGGACTTGTGAAGGGCTGCAATGATGATGATGATGATGATAGAATATTAATATTTATATATTTCATATTTCTTATTTACGGCATCTACCACTTTATTTTCACCACACCATCCGTGGACCGGTAGCGAATGCCAACTGCCATTACGCCCTTTTTTACCTTATTAAGGTGAACAAAACAATTTATGTTTGTCATTCAGTCATAAAATAGAAATATTGGACTAAATTATTTTTATTTATTTCATTTCAGGTTACATGGTGAAGAAAATGTTATCAAAAAAGAGAAATTGGTTAAAATTTTGACAAAGCTTGCAACTGAATCATTAGGTGGCTGAACCTCACGAAGACTTGCTTAACACGTTGATGGACAGTACTCGCTTACCGATTGCACTTGCAAATACACTACTTTTTTTCCATACATTGGCCATAGGCGTTGTGTCACTACACTGCGTCAAAAATTACCTATTGTGACACAACGGATATAGACGTATACGTCGCACGACGTACTGGCACATGAAATGTGCATTCAAGTGCGTGATTTGCCAGAACGCCTGTCAACGATGGCGTCGAGAGGCGTACTGACAAAAAGCGACGGCTATTTGACTATACGATATGACCGTACGTCTTTAGACGATCAACGATTTTATGAGTGCAATTGAAACAACGGTAATATTTAAGTATACATTTATGTAGAAATACTTATACAAAATGTAGTTAATGAAATCAATTTCAGTCTCAATTGTTTTTTAAGGCAATTAAAGAAAAAAGGAACAACATGTAGTATATCGAGAACACCTTCCACAAGAAATCAAATTAAACTATTTATTAGCATTAGAAAAGTACCAATAAAATATTTTTCAATTAGCCTTAGTCTTAATGGCACTGAAATTATATTAATATTAAGAGTTAATATTTTTTAACATCAATAAAATTTTCATAAATATAATCAATAAATGTAGTTTTCAGTTTGAGCATAGAGATATAGGAACTTTTGAACATGATATCATCATCATAATAAACTTATGATGATGATATCATGTTCAGTTTTCGTGATAAAATTCGAAGCATGATGGACATAATGGAGGCTTATCTGGACATCTTTTACAACGATAGCTGGTTTCTCTTCTAATGTTTTTCTGGGTACATACCTTGCACTTCAGAAATGCAAATTTTTTTTTGGTTCCTGCTCGAGCTAGCATTTGTTCTGGCCAATGACCACTCACCATGTCTGCTATCATGAATGCTACTGGATGCCATGACCAAATCTTTCCCTTTCAAATTGTTGTCAAGTCTAAACATCACTGATAAGTTCATCTCTGTAGTTTACATAATGATAATTGGCAGCATTGTTCTTTTTATATTTTTTGAACAGATAAAATGAATTCCAAACTGCTACATCCAGTAAATGGAATAGTACCTTTTGTACCATCTTATGGTTTTCTAGGAGTCGAATAATAAGCTACCATTTGGTCACAGCGATCAACACCGGACATGTTATCATTATACGATTTAACTTCAATAGGTTTCAATCTCAACTTTCCATATTTGTTTCTTACTTGCACCATCGATGGATGATGTTTAGTAGTTATCATAAAAACTGGGCGCTTGTCTTTCCACTTAGAAACATATATTTTGTTCTTGCGTACTCACACGTGTTCACCTTTCTTCAGTTTTTTATTAACTATATCTTTAGGATTATCTTTGCGATTTGTACTTAAAGTGCCAGTTGTATGAGTTTTCAATTCAAGTAATTTTTGTGACAAGCTCACAGAATTATAGTAGTTATCTATAAATAGATGATGTCCACGTAATAGGTATGGACGCATCAATTTTAATACAAGTTTTTCAGTTTTTGATCCAGATTCAGGAGTTGAAGCTTGCTTTCCACTATACATTTTCATGTTGAGAACATAGCCATCATGTGTTGTTAGTTCGATTGATTTGATGCCATAGCGAGCCTTTTTTGATTTAATATACTGGCGAAAGTGCAAACGACCTCGAAATAAAAGAAGAGACTCGTCTAACGACAGTTCTTTACCAGGGTTATAGATTTTTCTGAAGTTCAGTGTTAGCATATCAATTAGTTGTACGATCTTATCATCCCCTTTGGCATCCAAGTTTGCTGCATATAAACAACGAAAAATTTGTTCATATCTTCTTCCTGACATCGTGTAGCTATAAACGGGATGATAATATATTGGATCTGATGGCGAGAAGAGACTTCTTTGCTTGGGGCATTTTACATGACCTTTCAAAAGAGTGAGACCCAAAAACTTCATCATTTCTTCGCAATTAGTCTCACGATATACTGTTTTACGACTATGTCTAGTATGAGGTCTGTTAGTGTTACAGAGGCGGTTCCCATAATCGTTTGTACGGTTTACTAGATATTCTAAGAAATTTTGTGGAAAAACAAGATGAAAAAAATCGACAACATTATTTTTATCTTCAATATTCACAGTCAAACCACATTCAGACATGGAAAAATCAAATTCAGGTATTTCAGTAACTGATGTAGACCATGACCTCTGTAACATGTGAAAAGATCGATTGATAAGATGCTCAAAGTTTGGCTGATTAGAGACGCTCTGGGACTCGGATGCAAACATTTCATTATTTGAAGGCCCAGGAGTTATTTGTTCATCATACGTATTTTGACGTTCTACTGAAGAACATGAAGTTCTGTCGTCGATTTCAACATGAAACTGAACATTTAAAAACAATTTGTAAGAACAAAATGGCCAGGTTTACCCTAGATGAAAAATTAATGGCATTGCTACTAATGAAATAAAGCTCCGAAGGCTATAATTTAATAAGGAATAATGTTTGCCTTGCCTAACAAACGAACATTATATAGACAAAATAATAATTTAGCATACCCTAGCGAAAAGTTTTTATCTTATACAGGAAGGGTTTTTTACGTGGTAGAGCCATGCTGCAGCTATATTAGTAGTATAGTTGTAGCACGAATGGGTCGGCTCGACCGGGAAAGGACCACACTCTCACAGAATACCAACGTAAAGTAGCAGCTTAACGCTGCTGTGTTTCGTATGGTGAGTGTAGAGAACCGGAGACCATTTTTATTGGAAATGAGGCATTCCATCTTAGTCCTCACGGGTGTCAACGCATCTGCATTTTGATTTGTAATCAAGGATAGAATGTAGATGTCTATGGGCCGCAGCAACCACTTACCATCAGGTGGACTGTGTGCTCGTTTGTCACCCTTATCCAATAAAAAAAAAGAAAACTTACTTAATTCATAACTGGGTAAGGCCGCCAATAATTTCACTTATAACACAAATGCAACACAGGAACTTTTATGTTACGATAACACAAAAGTAACCCAATTGTTTTGTAAAGCTTGTTTCATATGGTCACTATTAAAGTAATAAAAAAGATGAAATGAGATAATAATAATACATACTGGTTTTATTTAAAAAAAAAAGATAAAGTTATCTGACGATTGAAAAACCGGCTAAACTAATAAGGGCCATTTTTTCTATAGTTGGATAAGTTTTATATGAGGAATAAATTTTCAAGTTTGACAATATTTTCTTCACAAACGCTGTCAAACCGCCAAAATCATTCCTCGGCTAAAAGTTATCTGATGATTGAAATATTGGCTAAACTAAAGAGATTTTTTTTTCCAGCCAAGTAATTTTTTTTAACAATTTAGTTTTTTTTTAAATCAACTTAATTCACTTTAACAAAATATCTATGTAAAGTAAACATAATCAAATTCCTCTTTTAAAAAGTATTCTTTTGATTCTCCTCGTGATGTTAAATTTACACGTTTAACTATTGAATCAATTGACACAATATCTATTTCTGATTTTTTTCATCATTATAAATTTTAGGTTGAGAATCTTTACAGTCTTGAGATAGCGTATTTTATAAAAAGTTTCGTTATCCTCATTTAAAACGTGTATAATAAATCCGATGTAATACTTCCATTGTTTTCTTTGGTAGTATCGAACTATAACACTAGCGTCAACTTCAAAACCCATTGTTTCTTGGGCATTTGCCTCTTTAAAATTAGTTTTTATATTTCTAGAATCATCTCCAGTTTCTTTTTCAATCACGCTTATCTTTTCAACTTTCTTAATTTTGCAGTCATCCGGAGTTTTAGCCTTTTGGTTTTCGTTTGCATGTGTCTCATTTTCATTCAAGTTATTCTGTTAGTGATGTATCTGAATTGGTTGTTCTGTATTTATTGGATATCCTATTATAAATTTACGGGCAGTATAATCAACTGTGCAAACTTCAATCTTTCAAATTATCAAAATGTTTTACTTGATTACGATCGCACACCGCAGCTAACCGTGCGTACACTTGTGTGTGTGACCCGTGTCAATGTAATAGTTCGATTCTATACCTATCAATTTTGCAAACGCGTCCT